>JARVGV010000111.1:33978661-33990752 GCA_031762435.1 Hypsolebias longignatus | reverse complement strand
CTAGATGTCCCCCCCCCCCCCACACACACACACACACACACCTTAGTGCCAAACCTAAACCCCTCACCCACCAACGGCACTTCTTTTTATGTGGCCCGGGCTTTGGGCCCCATAAGGAGCAGATGGTCTTCACAATGTACTGGTGGTAGTATGCGTTGTAAAAGTGGGCCTTACAAGGCAACACACACACACACACGCACACAAGTCCGAACACGGACTTTGGCCGAAGTGTGCATGCATGTGAAGAAACATGTCCTCAACATGTACACAACATTAAATCTTACACACAAGCTGTGCTGAGGACTTTCTGCTGATGAACAAACACAAACAAGACACACAACAGAGCAGGCGAACCCACACTGTGTGTGTGTGTTCTGACAGCATGCCAAAGCCCAGCTGATCTCCCAGTAAATATTGACATATGGTCGCTGCATGTGTGCGAGGAGGAGGGTTTAGGATGACACGGAGATGATTCCTCATCCGTCCACGGAAAGCAAAGAACAGCAGGAGACGTCTCAACCTCCTGCGACACGTGTTCCTCCTCTACAGCTGAGTCTGTTTTGGACTTTGCACATGAAACACACTGAACACCCCAGGGTGCAGGTCCGACTTACATAATGATCAAACTGTCGGGATGAAGACGGGATCATCGACAAACAGCCGAGCTCGTCGTGTAATCTCAGAGGGTGCTTTGAAGAAATGATGTTCACATCAGCTCCTAGAGTTTTTAAAAGCTGGCAGCTGAAGTTCAAGTGACACCTCGGCTGCTGTTTTTGTGTTTAACAAAATGGATTTGTTGTCCTTGACTAGAATAGATTAAAATACTCTGAAGACTTAAGTTTTATCGAATCAGCAATCACACTATTGTTTTTCTAAGATTTATTTATGTATATTTTTTGCAGCCAAATTACTTTGTGCTACTTTAGCTGTTCATGGTTGAAAACATTTGGCTCGTTCAGATTTGCTTGGTGTAACTTTTCAAAATATTTGACCCAGTTTACAGTTGTCCCTGTAGAAATACATTTGGAGTTCTTCAATTCCTACAAATTATTTTTTTCAAATCTGCCTCAGCAAACCATCTGTTTTTGTTTATGCTACTTTTAGCTTAGCATTTTGCTACTATTATTATTAAAGCAGTTCATCGCTACTTCACGGTTCGTTTATCGTGGACTCACTCTATCATGTATTTTCAAAATAAGATTGGCTATGACACACAGTTGGCTGATTGATGGATGAACCGCACGATCGCATGTAATTTTTATTGAAAACAAAACATTTAAAATTATTTAGCACCTGCTGCACCTTTGTGCAGCCCATACTGCAGGATAAACTTCCTGCTGCAGCTGATCAACTGTTCTCCTGCGTGGAAGAAGTGGGCGTGGCCAAGAGCGCACAGTGCAGCGTGGCTGATGCAGAGCTGAAATCATGCTGTGCTCTGTTGGAAACATTGTTTAGAATATTGCAAGAGTGGGGGATGGATTTAAAATGCCTTTATCTCTCTCTCTTTCTACTATTCCTACTTTGCGGTTTTCACTTATCGCAGGGCTTCAGGGTACGATCCCCATGATAAACGAGGGACTACTGTATTAATGAGCATTTCATCACATTGCAGTTTGGAGTCTGGTTACGTCTCAGGAATAAATCATTACAGCTAATGCAGGATGTTGAGCCACTCATTTCCCAGCAGCACTTTCTTTTAAAAGCACTTTGTAGAGAATACCAATGAATATATTCAAAAATAAAAACTTGATTTTAACAGTTCACACGTTGAAAATATGTTGCATCATTTCAAGCTCTTGGATTTGGGAGATGATAAAAATTGGGAGTCGACTGTACAATCATAACATGGAACTGGATTAAAATACAAAAAAAAAAAAAAAAAGATAAATCTAAGTGAGGTGCACTGAGGTTATTTGTTTTGGTAACATGAGTGGATACTTTAATAAGATTTTAATCTATGCATCTAAAATCCCAGCTTCCCTGTTTTCTGCAGTTTATTTTGAGCCCTTTAAACTGCTGTAGTGTGTTATGTTAGATCTGGGCTCCTCTTTCCCCCCCCCTGAGTGATTCTGGCTGTTAATAAGAGCAGTTTAGGACGGCAGACAGCTCCCGGCAGCAGCATCAACCACCACACATCAGTTTCTGACCACCCACATCCTCTGCACCAGCAAGCAGAGAATCAAGGCGTTATGGAAGAGATCATGCATGCTCAAATGTCAGGATGCTCTTTTCTTTTTTTTTTTTTTTTTTTAACAAACCACAGCTCAGCTGTGTGGAAACTCCAAACACATGCACGGAGTCAGACAACCTCATCAAATGTGGCGTTTGATCTGGTCTGGGTTTGGACAAACGGGCAAAAAGGAGGAAAAATGTACAAATTAGATCCAAAACTGAAACCAGTTTGACTTTTATGTTCTTATAATCACCTAAAAAGTAAATATCATGGTAACGTGTCCCACTCATGCAGAAAATAAGGATCTTTTTCTCGACAAGTCTACTTCAATATCTCTTTATTTACAGTAGCTGCATGTGTACTGCTATAAAACACTAAACTATTTTTGGTGTTTCTAGCTAAATACGTGGGTAGCACTTACAAAGTACTGACTGGGTAATATATAGAGTACTTACAGTAATAACATGCAGGATACATATAAGTACCAGCTATGCAGTACAGGATTTTAGAAATGTTAAAGTTTGTCCAGAAAAATCTGATCATAGTATCCAGACTTGATCTATTTGGATGTTTGAATTATTTCCTTTCATCTGTTAAATACAATCTAGTTTCAGATAAACACTGCATTTATTGTTTTATTAATAAATCATGCAATCATCTGAAGGATGAACAGTAAATCTGAAACAGAACCATGAACTTGAAGCAGAAACTGGATTAGAAGTGAGACAGAATGAACCTTGAAAGCTGAGCGTGCTCTTTGGATGAAATTTATTAATTTTGCAAATGTTAAAATTTTCATTTTGTTTTAGTTCATTTAAAGAAGCTTTTTGCATAACAAACTATATTTTTTCTTTAAATTTGTGAAAAATATTGAAACTTTTGTAACAAATAGTTTGACATGTTTGTACTTTTGGTATGAATGCACAGAACTCTGGCCCAAATTCTTCAGCTGAATAAGTATCATTTTTAAAACTTTTATTTTTTTTAACGATTCACACCTGATCTCTTCAGCAGGGTTTTATTGGACGACACGAGCCCATCAGGAGTTTGTTTTGCAGCTTGAACAGCGCAGACGATCACCAGAGCTCGACCACGGCTCCGTCAGAGAACATCGTGTCAATTATTGATGCAGCGCTGAGATCCGAGTGACCTCCCCTGAGCCGAGACCCAGTCCAGGGTTCAGAGTCTGGACTGAAGAACAGAAAGCAGAAGGTAAATAAACCCCTCAGAGCTCTGCAGGAAACAGAGTTCACCATCACGGCTTCGAGGTTCAATAAAGTTTGTAAAGACCTGAAAAACGAGACGGCAAACAAACGTATGTGCAAACATGTTTTTTATTGATGTTTCAGGATACAACATGGTAAATCATTGTAAATCCCTTCTCCGAGGACTCTTTGGGCATCCAGTGCCTGATTAAAAAGCACACATGGTTCAGTCACTGCTGTGGCGTTCTCCAGCTGTCTGGTCTGATTGCCGCCGCACGCTGCTGCTCTTTGTATTAAAGAACAAAATATTAAAAAAAACAACAAGAACCCTGAAGAATTCAATAAAACTAGATGCAGAGGTGGATGGGGCGAGTCGTTTTGTTCCCACTGTAACAGGAAGTTAAACGCACAACGGTCCCCACAGAGCAGCAGGAATGTCTCCGCACGTTTTGATGTCTTCTTACACTGTACGTTGGTTGGAATTACAGTAAATAACGATCAGATTGCACTTCAGAGCAAAGACTAATATTTCTACACAAAGTAACTATTTACTAAAAAATACATTAAGTTACATTTTCCAAATAAATATTGGTCCATTTTTCCACGGTATGTCGTCTTCCTGAGACACTTTCGGAGGAGCCACAGACACATTCATGCACCAGATCCACCACATGTGCTGTGATCAGGCTTCAGTTCACGCTTATTATTCGTTTGGGTGAATATCGATCACTCCACTCGCTTCAACCATCTGCTTCGATGCGAGATCGTCCTTCATCACGACTCGTTCTTCCGTTCGTGCCAACACGTACGCAGTAAAACAGAATTCTCCGGCCGCACCAGCGCAGCTCAATACGAGTTTCATGAAACAAACGTCACGATCAGACGCAGCGAGCGTTACCGGACTGACCTGAATCTGTGCTCAAATGTCATTATACAAACTCGCATGCTGACGCACGATAACAGTCTTACAGCCAAAGTAGTTGTTTTTTTTTTACTTTAAAAAAATAATGTGTTTATGGAAGTTTTTTTTTTTTTGTCTTCGGTTTCACAGTATCAACGTGGTTCTCTTCCTGGTCTGCTCAAAGGTCTCTGTGCAACATGTTGGCAGCTGAGCTTCAGTCTGCGGAGTTTGCTGGTATAAACACACATGCACGCACACGCACGCTCAGTACCTTTTACTTCAACGCAGCTCACAATCATCCTCGCCATTCACACCACTTATTGCTTTTGCATACCAATATTGCTGCTGTGCAGGATCGACTGACGGAACAGGGCAGTAAACCGTCCGCTTGTTTACAAACAAACAAGTCGTTACTGATGCGTAACGTCCAGAACGGACTCGTCTTCACAAACGGACGACGGATCTAAAACGGTGACGTAAGGCAGCGACACGTGAACAGGCGACGTCCTCTCATACGTTGGAAACGGCTCCGTTGGCGTCCCTCGCCTGGCGGATGCCGTAAAGCCATTTGATGACTCGAGCGTTCCTCTCGATGATAGAGATTCCGTAAGGGACTCGTTCGTTGGCCCCCAGGGGCCCGTCGTCCTCGTCCTCTCCGCACTCCCTCCTCCGCTCGGCGTCGTCCGCGCACTCGGAGCTCGATGTGCTGACGCTGCGGAGCTTGGAGACGGACACGATGTCCGAGTTGGCCCTGGTGAAGCGCTCCACCCCGCCCATGCCCTCCACCTCCCCCGGGTCCAAACCGCAGTAGTTGAAGAAGCGCTCCAGGTCGGCGGTGGCGCGGGAGTAGCGGTCGCTCAAGTCCGACTTGGAGCGGTGCAGGGTCGGGTGCTTCCGGGACGAAGCCTTGGAGCTGGTGTTGGAGATGCGGGTGAAGGCGGGCGAGGCGGGGGGGATGGCTCGCGCTCGGACCAACAGAGGACTGGCAGGCAGGTAGGCAGGAGGGGGCTGGGTTTGGGATGAAGTGTTGACCTTGTAAGGAAGGTGCGGCTGTTTCTGTGACGGGGGAGGGGGTGGTGGGACCTGAGGGTGTGGGACCTGACCCTGGGCCGTCTGTCTGGGTCTGAGCGGGGGCCGCAGCTGAGCCCTCTGTGGCTTCTTTATCTCAGCGTGAGGCCGAACGTCCACCCTGCGCACCGTCACTGAGTTAGGAGAGCTGTAGCTTGCTGGAACCCCACGAAGCACCCGCGCCGGGACGGGGGGCGGACGATGGGCGAGTTCTGTGACTGGAGGGCGGGTGTTCTTACTGAGAGGAGAGCTGGTGGCTGAAGACTGCGGTTTAAGGTTGTTGAGGAGTCTCTTGCTCTTGTCCTGTTCTGCAGAAAGGCTGCTGCAGATGCTCTTAACTCCCGACGAAGGCGAGGATGAGGAGGGAGAGGTGGACAAAGATGACTGCGTCCCGTCACAAACGTCACTGATTAGATTATTCAGAATATCCAGACTGAACGCAGGTCTTTTCTCTCCCGTTTTCTCTCTGCCGCCACCGCTCTCCGTATCGGCTGGGCAACGGGGAACTTTTCGGGCCAGAGGAGTGTTGATGTGGCTATGAGCCATCATCGCTGGAGGAAGAAGGGGTTTGCGGATGGGGGGTTGGATGGGCGCCTGACGAGTGAGGGCCACCTGCTGGCTCTTCACGTACTTGGCCTTGTCGGCCTCCAGACGCTCCACGGCGCTCAGTTTGCGGGTCCCCTGTTCAACCGAAGGGCGGAAATAGCCCGGACCCTTGTTGAGTATCCTGAAGGGCATGGCGGAGGTGAAGGGGACCCCGGCCAGTCGGCCATCTGAGGGACGCAGCGTCTCCACCGGCATGCTGGAGGAGCTGACAGAGAAAAGACACAAATTTCAGGATTACCGGTAAATATTTGGTGCAAATAGTCAAATATCACAGCAGAGATGAATAAAAACGTATTAAAGAAATATTTATACTTCAATGAGATTCAAAACGTTGTGGACGAGAGAAGGTTCAGGCTAAATGTAGAAAACCCCCACAGCACTGACATAAAGCTTTCGTTGTTGATAAACATTTGATTTGACCCCCCCCCCACCCCAAAATGTGTCAACTTCCTGCTGTTGCGCAACCAAGTGACCAGCGAGCCACGTGGCCACGTTTTGAAAATGACTCCTAATCATTGTGTGCACGAGCTGCAGAACTGTATTCATGGCTGTGCACGTTTTATTGTTGCTCACTTTGCACCCGCACGTTGAAGCCACCCCCAACACTTCTAACGAGTCCACTTTAGAACGGGCCGATTTTAATCGGTTTCTCTGTCATTCTTCATCATCTTGATGGTTTTTACTACGAGACACAACGTGTGGTTGAAAGATTATCATTTAGCTCGGCTGTTTCCCGTCAGAGCTGAAGTCAACACATGACACAGCTCTGGTGATGTGACAGAAACGACATGTTTGAGACAATTTCGAGAGATTTTTTTGTTTCATTTGCACAAATTTCTGAGCTGTGCTTCTCTGCAGCTCACACGAGGAAGTGGAGAACTGCAGGGAAGTTGAGAGATATTTGGAAGAGGACCTCGTGAATGCTGTTCACAAACTAGTTGCAGCTCTTTGTACCACCCTTTCACCCCCTCCCTCCATCTTTTGCTCCACCAATAACTTCCTTACCGTTCGCTGATCTGCTGCACTCCCCTTCGTCCTCCTTTCTTCCGTCTCCCCTCTCTTGCTCTTTTATCCTCCTTTATTCTAGTCCCGGCTCAGTGAAAGGTTTCTCCTGGGACGGGGTTAGTGGGGGTGAAATTCCACATCAGGACTGACTGGACCACCTCTGTCAGCTGGTCTGGGTTAGTGTGCAGGTCTGGACCACTGGTCAGCTCCAAAATGAAGATCTGGTATGTCAGACAGCAACGCGGCAGCCTTTGACGGTCCTTTTTACGACCACTGCGCCTCCTGTCTGATAACCGAGTCCAGCTGTGACCGGGTACAAAAAGTCCAGCCGAGCCCCACAGTCCTGAAGAGAGTGAACAAAAACAAAAAGAGAGAAGTCCGGGTGAGAAAATGGTGCGACTATCTGATTTCAGTCTGTCGTTCATTAACAGAAAAACGTCTACACACCAACAGACACACACAAACACACACACGGCTCTCCAGCTGACAGACAGGACTGAAGTGGAGCAGACAGGACGGGCTTTAAAAACTACGTCTGGCTCCTCCCGGCTGCCCAATCAGCTCCAGGCCGGGAGCCTTGGTGGGGCACGGTGAAGGGATGGAGGCGGGAGGCGCGCTCGCATTGGTCCAGCTCGAAAGGGATTCTGACCAATCAGACACCCCCAAACCCCCCGTCCAACAAAACACTGAGGCAGAGCTTTCATTCAAATGAAAATTCACTGAAAAGGAGAAAGGGGGAGAACAACGGACGAAACAGATGCAATGTTTTACAGCGGCTTGCGTCAAGCCGGCGGGGCGCCTCCTTCTTTGTCTTCATCGTTGAGGGGTAAAAACAAAAGTGGAGGCATGTCAAACAATGAAAGGCTGCCTTGTTTGTGAGTGAATGTCTTTAAATGACAAATCAGCCGATTGTATTTAAAAACTGACGATTACTCATCTCTAATTTCGCTCAGATTTTAGAGCTCAAAGTACTTTTTGTACACGGTCATCTGTGTTTTCCTCTTTGTCCTGGCTCTGATTTCACAGGGAAAGAGAAAATACTCCTTCATGCACCTCGTCACCCCTTTTCTTCATTTTTTACAGCTTTACACTCTCAGATCACATCGCATCTACTCATCTCTTGAGTCTATCATCACATTTTCTTTAAATTGGACTCTTTATCCCCTCCATCTCCACTAAGTTTGTTTTTCTTTTGCCGAAGTTTCTGAAAGTCAGATTAAAAAAAGCAAAAGCAACAATGACAACTTCCACTTGGCCACATGGTTAAAAAAACTCAGACGTAAGCATGTAGAAACAGACTTTGCTTAATTTTTAACCACAAGACAAACATCAGCACGAGTTTAGAGGTTTCAGTTTCAGTGGGAAGAAGAATCTCATGAGACAACCTTATCGCTGTTTGGAGAGCGGGGGGCCTAAATGTCAGCCTTTATTTTGAAGTGTCATGATCTCATTTCATGATAAAACAACTTCCTTGTCAAAGCCTGCAGTCAGTCTTCCGCTGTGCAACATGACTTCTGCACTCCAGGCCACAGAACAAACACACCAACGTGCCTGGAGTTCAGCGGCGTTCCCCTGTAACACAACCCAAACGCAGCCCGTGACGCCGCCGACACGTCACTGCGTGCACGCCTCGCTATCCCACGACAGACGCGCTGCAGATGACACGCAACCAGCCGCTGACACATATGACTTTTATAATTGCATGTAAACTTTTTCTATTAGAGGTATATGAGAGATTAAAGGCTATAAAGTGGAGGTGAGGTGGCTCCAGCTGCTGCTCCAGATTCATTTTCCTACCTGGGGGGCAGGCACAGCCCATTAAAATTGTTTTGCTGATTAATTAGTCCAGTTACTTAATTTTTGCCTCTCTTTAACAATCTAATAAAAAAGTGCGACGTTTGACACGGACACAGTGAGTTTTCACAGAAATAATTTCTAAATAAACAGTTAAACTTCAGAAAACTCTGGTTTGCTTTGTCCTCGTCATTACCATCATGAAAACTTTCTTTTGGTACAGAATAAAAGCCTTTTTGAGATCAAAGTTTGTAAGAAGAGCTTAACATCGTCCCAGCTTTGTCTTTTGGCAAAGTGGGGGTCAGCCACATGACTACTGAGGCTGACGAGTATCATTAGCACACAGAAGGCACAAGATGCCTATCACAGCAGCATAAACACGTCTTTGCTGATAACCTAATCCCAAGAGCCATGCATTATTCAGGTCTTTGTTATTCTTTTATTGGATCTTGGAGAGATAATAGAGAGACAATAGAGAGGCCGTTGTTTCTAAGAACAATTACAGTCGACTTGCTAAACGAATTTACAGCACATGGACATCAGATTGGTTTAAGTATGTAAATGTAACTTGTTATCTGTCTGCAGCTTGGCACCGAGAGGAGCTGCCTGCATGCAAATCCACTCAGCTCAGATACCTGTAACAGCTATTGTCATTCGTTTTCTCTGAGAAGGCTCAGCTAAAGGCCATCTTCACCCCATGACACCTCCTGCAACCACTGATCGATAACCCAATTGTGAAAGTTTTTACTTTATTTTATTTTAGTAATCCTCGCTTTTGTAGTTGCACAAATAGTTGACGTCTTTAAAAAGTCAAAAACCACAGGGTCAGACCAAGAATTCATATTTCCATTCCACAATGGAAACAGCTTGGTTTTATTATTGAACGAAGAATGTGATCCACGGCGGGACGTTTGGTTTTCCAACCACAGGATAAGTGGATAGTGATGTGGCTTCTGACGTCTGCGGCTCGGGTAATGTTTCAGAACGAGATGTAAAATGCCGTAAAGGAGCCGAGCAGACGAAATGACCAGCATCAACCAGCCTGATCAGGACCACACAAACAGGCCACAAATGGGAGAAAATTATACTGATAGCTTCTTGTGAAGAAACATTGAAGAAGAAATGGGTTTTCTAAAACTGTCGCCTCCAAAAAGGGAACAATCATGTAAAAACTAGGAAAACAAAGAGGATGTAGCACTTGAAGGAGAAGAGGATACTTTAATAGCGAGTGTGTGTGTGAGATACTGTGACGCCAGCTTGACTGTCCTATCAGAGCGGCCTTGGTCCCAGCAGACACTGACCCCAGAGTATAAAAACACGTCAAACTCCACCCAAAAGAAGTAATCAGAAACATCCTCTATCCAACGTAAGTCTGACAGCAGGAAGTCTGTTAAAAGTTCAATTACTAAAAAAAAAAAATGTACCTAATGATAATGCTTTGCTCAAGGCAACATAAATGCTCATAATGTCAAGTCAAGTCAATTTTATTTCTATAGCACAGTTAAAACAGATAAACTGTTATCAAGGTACTTCATAACATCAAAGAGATATAAAAAATTACAGAAACCGTAACACGCACTAATGGTAAAACTATGAAACTAACAGCAGTAAAAATATAACAAAAATGTATAAGAACAGCATTAAAAAGAAAACAACAGGATACAATATACTGTATACAGTAGTCAGCTCACACAGTATGAAACGCCAGAGAGAACAGATGGGTCTTCAGCATAATGTCAACCCTATAAGTTTGTACATCACTTTTTGTAGAGGCGGTGCTGTTAGGAAGAACTGGATTGTTGGGATGAGTTTGTTAGAAGTGACATTGTGCAGGTTTTTCCACCGCAGGTTGAAAGTCGAGCAGGAAATAACGACATGATTTACAACTGAGAAACGATCAAAAAGGCCAAAACAAACACGCCCGGACGGTGTTTGTGCGTCCAGCAGGTTGACCCTGTTTTACTGTGAACTTTGCTCAACCATTTCTGGCCACTTGTCTGCTTCCAATGAAACTTTAAAACAATACACTGGAAAAGAACAAGAAAGTTCATGCTCAATAAACTGGAAATTATGTTTAAATAACGACTGATAAGGAAGAAGAATTCAACTGCTGCTCGGCAAAAAGGAAACCAACGTCAGGATTAAAAATAATAATCAAGTCTAGTGGAAAATAAACCCAATGAATCTTAGGAGCGTCAGTGGAAAAAAGTTTTCATACTTACTGATAGTAAAGAGCAAAATCGTGCCATGAAAGGAGTTTTCATTGAGCATAAATTAATTACATTTTCACTGATTTAAAATCCAGCTGCCAAGAGGTTTCAATTTGACAATAACATCTTTAAAGAACATTTTATACACAAGTACAAGAAACATATTTTACTCGATCTACCCTCCTATTGTCCCGACTCACAACCCCACTGGAAGATGTTGGATTCCCATTTAAAGTCAATAAACTGAGACACGGAGTTCAAACGGTCATCGGCCACTCCTCCAAAGTGCTAATTTAGAGCATTAACGTGACAGATGGTGGAGAACCAGACTTTATTGCATCAAAGTGTAGAGCTGGGTATGTACTTTTCAGCTCTGGTGATGCTGCTCATTGCAACAGAAAACCTCTTGTGGCCGGATGGGAAGCATGACTGACACGCATGACTAACATGCCCTGACTGGAGAGTTATGCAACGGGCTCTATCAACCGCAGCGATCGCTGAACCATAAGTCAGTTATCATAACATTCAGCTCCATCTTTGTATGAAACTCCTCTGCTCTCCAGCTATCAGTGCCTCACCAAAACACTCAAACCGCCTCCGCTGTTGCCATGTGTGGCACCAAGCCATGAGGTCAGACGAGTGCAAAACGAGCTCTCTCCTCTGCAAAACTCAAACGGTGACGTCTTGTAGGAACCTCTGCTGTCCACATCACTTCAACATACATGTTTTAGAACTTACTACTTGTGTTTTAAAAGACTTTAAAACCGATCTGGCACACAGCTAAAGAAATCACCTTTTGCTTTACCCGTTTTAAACTTCTGCTAAGAATGTTTTCAGTTTCATTTCACTTTAGCGTCACTTAAAGCCTGAAAACTGAAAAGTTGTGCAAAGAAAATACCTGCATAATATTTGTACCAACGGCTCGAGTACTTTAGTGTCACAGATGAGTTATCATGTCTGAGCTGCATCCAGGACTGTCGCTTTAAAACTATAAAGACGCCTTTCATAAATAAAGCGTACCTGGAATTCTTCTATCAAGCTGAGGAATTATATTCATTCAAACTTTATTTAGGCAGGTTAATCTCATTGAGCCTCGAGGACTCATTTACAAGAGAGACCTGGCTACAAA
>JARVGV010000111.1:33958415-33969639 GCA_031762435.1 Hypsolebias longignatus | reverse complement strand
GTTGAACAACTGGGAGATAAAGTTAGAGAGACCAGACTGAGATGGTTTGGACATGTCCAGAGGAGGGACAGTGGTTTAGACATGTCCAGAGGAGGGACAGTGGTTTGGATATGTCCAGAGGAGGGACAGTGGGTATATTGGTGAATGATGTTGGAAATGCAACTGCCAGGAAAAAGACAGAGGAGATACAGTATATGGATGCAGAGGACATGGAGTTAGTTGGAGTGAGGACAGAGGACGCAGAGGATAGAGTGAGATGCAGGAGGATGTGGAGACCCCTAAAGAAAAAGAAGAACAAGAAGAATGATGCAAAACACAAGCACAAGCATTTACAGGATTGTGGTTCAAACTCCTAATACTAAATTATGTCTTGCATTTGGTTATAAAAACGCAATATTTCAGGAATGATAATAGACGACAGCTGAGGTTCAAATTTCAAAACTGACTTGTTGCATCAGGTTTGGTTAGCAACGGCATTCAGTATGCTAACTTTCACATTCTCTTCACGGTCAAAGCAAATACAACAGACTGGTTTTAATGTAAATGTTTATTTTAGGAAAACATTTACTTGTTCCAACGATTATAAGACACCTTTTTTTATTGAAAACAATTACAGTATACTATTTAAACAATGATACTATTTAAACAAGCATCTCTGAAATAAGAAAAGTGTGCACCCAGTGCATAATATACAAGTGTCCTTGTTCAATAGTTCAGTAATCTACACCAATAAATAAATAAATAAATAAATAAATAAATAAAGGAAATGTAGTAATAGATACCAGTTTCTTCTCAAAATTACTTGGACTTTCTTAAAAGTAAAAAAAAAAAAAAAAAAAAAAAAAAAAAAACTTTCATTAAATAAAGAAAACCCCAAATTCATGATGTCTTGACTAGGCTTGTCGCGATAAACAATAAATCAATTAATCGCATGATAAATGAAAATTATCTACCTCATTTTCATTTATTGACTTTATCGTTTCTTCGTTTCTCTCTCTTTTTGAAGACACTGGATGACAAAAGGCTCAACTCCGGTGCTCTTCACTGATCACCTTCCAAAATTGCGTTTTTGGATGGTTAAAAGCAGCTAAGCTGAGAAGCTAAGCTACGAGCTAAGCTAACAGTCTGACATCGAAGGAAAAAAAAATTTGTCTTGGCGGACAGAAGAGAAACAGCCCATGTCACATCAAGGGGCCTCCTTCCCATTTTTCTTGGAGACTCGCTGCTCGCTCCCTCACTATCCATTCTTTGGTTCTGTCTTATATTGCCATCTGGTGGTTGGAAAAAGGTACTACTGTACATGCAACATAAATTAAATATTTATCCTTAAATTTGTCAATAATTACCAATTGTTGTCAAATTGAAAACAATATTATCGTTTATCACAGTAATTTCTGAGACAATCACCCAGCAAAATCTGTTATTGTGACAGGCCTAGTCTTGACAGAACAACATCACAACTGACAATAATTGACAAGTTTCAGGTCTACCCATAAAGCTGCTCCTTTAGCACACTCCTTTAGTGTGCCTTCATGTTTGGTTTGTAAGGTATGGTACCCCTGAGCTGACAGCATAGATAGTAACCAAATCAAAAGCTCTTCACTCTCGGTCGAACCATATCAAGACACACAACAAAACACACTTGCCATGTCTGCAGAACTCTTCTTCGGCTCCTGTAACTTACAAGCAGGACAGAGAAGCTCAGTGAAGGTACATCAGTCTCACCCTGAATGTGCCGTGTGAAAAGACAAGCAGCTGAAAACCTTCCTAACACCAAAGCTGTTGTCACTCAGCTAATTCAGTGCTGTCAACATGCACTTTGAAAGCATGATGTAATACTAAGGTCTCCCAATTTAATCAACACCATCTTCTTTGTGTAGGTACAGCAGGACTGCTGCGTAAATCAACAGACAGGTGTTTAATTAGTGGATGGTGAAAGTTAATTTAACATCTACTGAAAGAAGCATTTCTGTCAACGGATGATCATGTAGCTCCAACATAAAAATCATACAAGTTGATACATCTTTAAAGGAACTATTCAGGCAGCAACAACATTAATGATGTCAACATGATGCAGCGACAGACTATAACACGCAGACATGTTGAATGATGCTTGTTGAGCTCCATAGTTAGTAGGTCAGTGGGCCCAGTGAGGAGGGGCAGCGGGGATAATGGTTAACCAAAAGCATGCCTCTAAATAATGACCCCGAAACCACCAGAGGCACGATGACAACAGGCGAAGGGCAGTCTCTCTCACATACAGTGACGAAGCATGGCCTTCTGGGAATTTAAAAAGGCAGGAATGATGAGAGGAAGGTTAGCATCTAAACTGCTGTCATTTGTCTTCCAAGGGTGGAGCATTTAAATGCAAGCCTACCAAAATACATAATCAAATACACTTTCACACAAATGCACAATAGTGAAAGCCAACATGAATTCATGAACATAAACTGATGAGCGCACGTCTTATAAAATACACATTTAATCTGAGTAATCACCACCGTTAAGTCTTAAAACGTCTGGTTTCCAGCCTTTGACCTAATTTCAAATAATGACTCAACCTGAGTTATTTCCACAGAAATGAATCTACGCACAAATACAGCTCAATTACGTTTTTTAACTGATGTTGATAGCACAAAAATAAAAAAATTAAAAGTCAGAAAAACAAAAGCAAAGTCCGCTTGTTTTGGTTACCTTCGAGTTATTCAGCTCACTTCTTCACTCAGTCCCAGCCTCGTCTGCACGTGCAGAGTCGGCATGCGACTCCTAAGCTGCTGACCTCCATTGTACAGTAAAACCAGAGACTAAGCCTGCCGGGACAAGTCACACTGCCCTCATTACATGTGGGGTTGGCGACTCGCCCACACTGGAGCACCCAAAGGGTAAAGGGAACTCCAGCCACATGACTCTAACAGTGGAGGAAATCTGGGGCAAATGGGGCTTAAAACGACTAAAACATACAAAGAAACAAGCTGAACTCTGACAAAGACAAAGATTATTATGCTCATTAAAAAAAAAAAACAAGAAAAAAATCTAAATTTCATTTTGAGATGACCAGTGTATAAGGTTCATATTTGTGCAAATGTTAATTTAGCATGCACACTATTGTTTTCCTGTTTTATCTATATTTCTTACACTTATACATATGCATCTTAATGCATCTGCACACTGTGAGTTTAGCCATTCATGCATCAAAAAGTTCAGCTCCTCTGGGAGATGGGTGCTACGTTGGGTTTTTGCAAGTTTAATACTTTTTAAAATACAGTATTTATCTTTATTTAAAAATATCCTACGGTAGCTTGGTGGTCAGTGTTGTGGTCTTGTAATCCTGAAGTTGTGGGTTCGAGCCCAGGCTGTGTCAGGAAGGGCATCCATTATAAAACTATTTCCAAATCTTTCATAAGTGTTTGCTCACTGTGATAACCCCTAAAGAGAGAAGCTGAAAGAAACTTACTTACAAACATCCTACAGAAGCATTCTTTTAAAATCTACTTTAGCATACTTGGTCTTCTCATGCTCCCTTTAGCTTTTAGCTAGCTTATGCATATTTAAGCTTTTGTTTAGCTCCTTTTGGTGTTTGGATCTTGATCTTTTAGCAAGTAATCTACTGCTTTTAGCTAATGTTTTGCTTCCTTTAGCTAGTGTTTTGTTCCTTTTAACAGTTAACCTGTTTCCGTCAGTTTTTAGCTAACATTCTGCTTCTTTAAGCTTTAACAATAAATTTCAGCTTCTTTAGCAAATTTCAGCAGTCACACAAAAATTACGTTTTATTGGAAAATGTAATTTATCTAGATTCCTCCAATCTTTATTTAAAAGTTTTTACTTCAAAGTTGTTTATTTTACTTTATTGAGCTTTACTTAGTAAAGGATTTCTATTTTTTTATTACCCGATTACTTGTGGTGATGAACAGAGAAACAACTGGACACAAAGCAGCACTTGGTACAGCCAGGGAAACAATGAAAAGCTTTAAAAATCAGACACGTGGTTCAGACCATGCCTCTGGACAGTCGCTGCAACATGTCAAGTTATTTCTGCAACAAGAAAAACGTTTCAGTCGAACGCTTATAAAAAACTTCTCTCTTCCTGTGTTAAATTTGAAAAAACTATCAACATGGCACGAACTACGTATATTGTTTTTTGAAATGTCATGTTTCGCTGTTCTGTAGCTGTAATATTAGAGCCGGCAGCCAGTAGAGCAGAACTAGCCCAAACACCCTGTTATTACCAAACTACTCATTGTGTGAAAGGTATGTAGCTTTCATTGGAAAAACATTTTCCACTTCAACTTAAAGTTTCAGTTTAAACGTTTCAATGAGCAGTGGGGTCTCAAAAGACATTAGTTACATCTGGCACTTTTTTAATGGAAACTACATTACAACTGCTTCACAGTAGGCTGACGTAATAGTCCAAATTACACGTTTCAGCTTGCTTCTGTGGTAACTGGGCACAGGCTAGTAATATGCAAAACGTGATATCCACCATAGACCAGAATTTAAAAAAGGATTCCCCTTTTTTTCTCCAGACAAGCTAAATTCACAACATGCCACCACCACAAGGACCAAAATACTAAAAAAGTAAACATGAGCACAAAAAAAAAATAAAGACAAGGACAGAAACACATCAAACCAAACCAAACCTCAGAGCGACTGAAGTAAAGATGCTGAATCTGCAAGACAACGTAGCATCTACGATAAGTGTTCACAAACTAAACCTTTAACTTTTTTAATTAAATCAAACAATTCAGAAACTTAGAGATGTAGTTGGGTAGGATTTAAAACTAGTGAGCTCAAGGCTAAGGCAACATAGAGTAGTTGTAGTTAAAGGAGAAATAAGTACTGTATAAGAAACGTGTAAACAGGTCAGCCAAAAACCCAAACAGTTCATTTTTACAGTATTGTATTAGTAATTCCAAAACAACTTATTTAATACACAAGCTGTAAATTAATATATACACTTGTATAATTGTAATGTATAATATTTGTTGTACCAACAGTGCAAAAACCGCTGATTCTTTGCCATTCAGCAAGTTAAAAACACGACAACAGAATTTGTTTCCCTAAATGCCCAGAAAAAAAAGCTAAGTTCTTCAATCTAAAAACATTGTTAAAACAAACGTCATTATAAACACAGCAAAAACAAAAAAGGAGTGCAGAGGGCAACTTTATGAGCATCTGAGTTGAAGACGCTCCTTTTCTTTTGTTTAACTGTAGTTTATTGTCGTTATTGTTTACTGTTATTGTTGTCTGTACTTTATATGTTCTGTCTGGAACAGGTCTCTCTTGGAAATGAGTCCTCGTGGCTCAATGAGCCTAGCCTATATAAATAAAGGTTGAATGAATGAACATAGGTGTATGAACTTTCAGGCTGCACAGCCTCCTGCCTGAGGGGAGGAAGGTGAACAATTCATGGGCAGTGCCAGCCTGGGTGAGGTCCCGCATGGCGTTCCCTGCTCTGGTTCTGCATCTGCTGGTGTAGATTCGATCACTCTTTTCAGCAGCTTGTCAGCCCCAGAGCAGCTGTAGTTACACCAAATGTCAGGACTTTCTCCACCGCATGTCTGCACAGCAGCACCGAGTCAGGCCTGCTTCAGCTTAAACATTATACATGTGTTGGTGAGCCTTTTTCCACGATGCTGGCTGTGTTTGCAAGTTGCAACCATAGGAGGTTGATGGATTGAAGATATAAACCCAATTATTAGATTGTTGTCACCAGCTCCACAGTTTCTCCACCAATACGATAGGGGCATGCACCCATTATAGTCAGCATTAAATATACAGTACAAGTTAAATTAACAGGTGTGACAACAAAAATTTTTTTGACAAGTCCCGCATGTGTTACAGATTTGTTTCCAACAAAATATAAATCATCTTGAGCTCCTGTACAGTGTGAAGTGAAGGATCTGCCAAGCTTCTCTAAAAAAGGTGGGCAGTGCAGGAAAAAAAAAAAAAAACTACCACTAGTGCCAATTCTGAGAATAAACCACTGACTGTACATATGTTTTCATGTGTTTACATAAGTACCACTGTGTGAATCAATACTCAACTAGTCTAAAAATAGATGTCTATTTCCAACATAGGTAGCATTTGAAAACAAAAGGCTGCAGTGCCAGTAAAGCATCATCATTCAACATGACAACATGTGAGTAATTAGTTCCCATTTCCTGCTTCAATACCACTGAAAGTACACCCCCTGAGCAGGACACTAGTGAGTTGTGGTGGGTCTGTCTTCAGCTGAAAGCCACAAGCTTCTTTCCAGACACAACCAACCCATATTATTCAAACCATTTTATTTTACCCTTGACTAAGTGAAAAAATAAAGTTTGTCCATATTCTTCTGAAAACAAAAGTAAGTAGCGGTGGTCACATTTCCACCACTAGTATATGCACTCTGTCATAAACCATCATTAATGTTTGAAATGTAAAATGTTGTAAAGAAATCACATGAAGACCTAGAGAGTTGTTACAGAGAGCCCCAGCAACATCAGCAAACTGTTTTTCTTGAATTTTCAGGACAAACATTAGCTCATTAGGAAGCTCATAAAGCAAACTCCATGCTGTCAAGTAAACTGACTTTTCTAGGCTGCAGGATGTGCATTCCTCGCCTGGGAATGATTAAGAATGGAAATTACAAGGTGGTGCACCCTAGGGGGACAGCGTCTGTAAGTGATTCACACTCTTCAGTGAATATGAGCCAAGTACTGTACTGTATAAGGTGATACACAGCAAAACCTCTTACGCTGAAAAGCTGCATTGAGGTCAAGTATTGTAGCTCGGTTTTATCATAAGGATGAAGTTTTGTACATAACCTGCTGCTCTAGTTGACCCTCACTCAGCAACACTTTGAATGATTGAATGAGCGGCATTACTTACCGAAAATAACCTCCTGCTTTGTTGTAAATCTTCATAAAGTCAACACCTGATGAGAAAAGACAGTCTGGGTCAATTCAGGAAGGGACAATCGACTACAGCGGCACATTTCAGGCCTAAACTTCCTCCTGACTCAGAAAGGGGAATCGTTTTCCTCCCTCTGTTTAAAAGGCTGGCTGTAATTCAGCAACAACTCATGAGCCCATTGTGACCTTTAAACCAGACTCATATCCTGCAGTGCATAAGTGGACACCCTCCACTTATGCAACAGGTTCCATGCCAGCAGTACTTCTGGAAATTACAATATTTTAATGCAAATATCTGATTATGTCCAAACGTGATGGCCTACAACGTTACCTACCTGCAGCCTGAAGGCCGAGATGGCCACTCCAAACTACAAAATCCCTTTCACTCTCCATTTAAAAAAAAAAAAAAGTAATTGACATCGTACCAAGTTTACGACAGCTTAGTGTTAAAAATAAGCACCTAAATACGTATTTAACCAACTCCAGGAGTCCACAACTAATTTCACTCATTTGTTATCGGGAGCTCAACGAGCTGTTTTAGCTAGCGTCAGACAGGTCACGTGCTCATAATACATCATTTTAAATCACAATTTTCGTCTTAAAATAAATAACTAAACACACGTACCAGGCCGTTACCGTAGCCCATCAGAACTCAAACAAAAGCCAGGAAGATGGGGTTAATTTTCATAACGGTTGTAGTAAACGAAGAACGAACTGTCGTCGTGACGGTTTCAGTAGAAACTTTCAATGTTCGCGCGGGTGATACCATGAGCTAGCTTAAATCGCTACGGCTATAAACGTAACATGAACACGAAAACATCAAA
Organism: Hypsolebias longignatus; assembly: GCA_031762435.1. NCBI lineage: Eukaryota > Metazoa > Chordata > Actinopteri > Cyprinodontiformes > Rivulidae > Hypsolebias > Hypsolebias longignatus. The sequence goes on along the minus strand of JARVGV010000111.1, from coordinate 33,961,922 downwards.
CGTGACTAAAATAATTATATATAATACATTTTAATGACAAATTAAAAAATTCAAAAGTATATTTATAAATAAAAAGGTCTAACTGAGGCGATCCTGTTATGCACCCCTAAACCGATCTAAATTTGGTACGGTCGGTGTCAATGTGGGGAACCACGCTGCGTGCGAGGTACCTTGGTAACCACGAAATCTCGCGAGAATACAAACGCAAATTAAATCAGTGTGTGAGATATGATATACTATGGTCATATACAGTATTATATATTTTAACAGTTTATGCAGAGGCGGACACTCCACAGGAGCAGAGCGCAGCGCCACTTAAAAAATGAATTCGCCCCACAAAGTAGTACCTCCAAATAATAATGTAGATAACTTATTTATCGAGTTTATGTGTATTATTTTGTTCTGTGTACATACAGTATTTTTAAACTTAACAAGTTCAGTCAGGTCCTTTGGACAGGTTCTTCTTTGTTGAAATGTTTCTTCTTTTACCCAAAAGACCAGTCAGAGGAGCTGCCACCCCGTCCCTTCTCATGGTGGCTCAACCAGTTTGCTGGTGACAGCCAAAACAGTTGTTCACATGCAAAATGAGGAGGGCCATAAGCTTAATCGTTAGTGCCATGATGGCCGCTTGCAATTCACAGAGAGCTGAGTGATATTGGTAAGAACAACATTGTAAGAGGGGGACAAATGGATACCGAGGCCTCCACCCCTGTTTAACAATGGATGTGTTCTCTTCACAAAGATGGCCTCTTTTACTCCTCTCTCAAATCTACGTTCCTCTCTGTCAAGGATGTGAACATCATCCCTGAAAGATTGACCGCTGGCCTGGAGATGAGTGTAAACCATAGAGTCCTGGCCTGATGATGTTGCTCTTCTGTGCTCAGCCATTTTGGCCTGTGGCTGTTTGAACCCGTCCAGAGGACCTGACTTGTTTTTTTTTAATATCTCTATCCGTATTATTGAGCATGCTTTAGGATACAGTGGCTGTTTAGTTTCCCCGATGTAAGACTGATCACAGCCCTCCTGGCACTGAACAATATACACAATATTGCTGTTTGTGCCGGGGGACTTGATCTTTGGGATGAACCAGTCTTTGCCATAAAGTATTTTGGAGTTTGAAAGCCACGGTGACATCATGTTTAGAAAATAAACATCTCAGTTTCTCTGAAACTCCCGCAACATATGGAATGACCACTGGTCTGGGTCTGGGTTCCTTCTTTTCACCTGATGGCTGGCTGGAGTCCTATTTGGGTTTCTTCTCTGCTTTCAGGAAGGCCCAGTTAGGATATCCACATTGCTCTAGAATCTGTCTTGTGTGGGATTTCTCCTTCTGTCTGTCTCCTGAGTTAGTGGGGACGCTGTCTGCTCTGTGATACAGAGTCCTGATGATTCATAACTTGTGCTCCGGAGGGTGATGGGAGTCAAACTGCAAATACTGGTCTGTGTGGGTGGGTTTGCGGGTTTGAGCTGAATACAGCATCTCAGACTGAAGAAGTCTTTCGTATGAAAGACGAAACGTTTCTACAATTTTTTTGTTTTGTTTTGTTTTGTTCTTTGAATGTCCAGAGGACCAGATTCAACACCTGGATTACTGAGCATGCATCAGGACATGGTGCATGTTAAAAGCAGAAACTGGCTAATGCCTCGTTATCAGTTTGTTCGGACATCGTGCAACTCTGGCAAAGAGATGATTGAACAAGAACCTAACCCTCTACCTCTGACGTTGTCAGCTTACCGTTAAATGGACACGTCTTCAGCTGAGATTCAGCTGGATCACACACACACACACACACACACACACACACACACACACACACACACACACACACACATGCATCACTGGTATGTTCCTCAGACATCAAGCATCTTTCATTTCTGAGTAAAATCCAATCTGGGCATATGCTTCCATTAATCAGAGATAAAAATATGTGTGATGTTTGTTTCCGTGTGTCTACAGCAATGATCAGTGCAGATCACAGATGGATCAGAACCAAAGGTTTAAAAGTCACTTACTGGCTCCGGGAACAACCAGCAGGTACAAACCGTCCAACGTGGCGACCACAGCGTCGTTATACAGGTTCTTCCAGGGAATCTTCAGCGTCAGCTTGCCTGAAACACAGACACAGGTAAGAAGTTTGAGAGCAGCTTGAACAAGGATGGACTGGAGCTCAAAGATCACATTTCACTCAAGAATCTGATGCAGCGGTTCAAAAACAAGAAAATACTGTATATAAGGACCCTTCAGCCCAGCAGCATCATGCAGTGTATCACTAATGTTAGAAGCAGTATGCTGATGTCCCCCAGACCTGAAGGCTTTGAGGAGTAGAATGGAGGGAGAAAATGTATCCACCATCAGGTGCCATGGTGGAGCCAATGAGTGGCAAATGATGGTGAAGGCCTTGACCACCATATATTTATCTTTAGTCACCACGATTATTTGAGGGAACTATACTTTTAAGCAACATAAAAACTAGAAAGTAGTGTTTCCTCAAACATTAGAGGTGGTTGGTTGGCGTGTATATGGCTGTGGCCATCTTGGATTTTGACGTGGTAACCCAGTTTTCGATTGTGACCTTTCTTATTGCAAGATGCAGCCACACACCAAAGTAGAAGTCAGCACGTTGCTTATTTTTCAAATTATCCAGCTCACAAGTTTTATGGTGTAAGGTATCTTGTAGTTTGACGTGGCAACCCAATTTTTGAAAGAAACCTTTCTTACACCAAAATGCAGCCACTCTACTAAATTGAAGGAAGTACCTCTCTTATTTTTCAAGTTATCATGCTAACAACATGCATGGACCGCGACGAGGGACAGACATATCAAATTAGATCCGTTTGTTTCTTCTGTAACGTGTCATTAGATGATTGTTGATGTGAGCTGGTGCAAACTAGAAACTTTATGGAGAAAGGCTGAAGGCCTGAAACTCCAACATCATCAACATTCTCTAAAGCCCTGCAGGAATTTGGGACTTCCTGTTGTAATAATCTAAACTATGACAGAGTCAGAGTCATTTTTTAAATTTGAGGTTTCTTTGACATTAAAGCTGAATCCTCCTGAACCTCAGAGGTCTGAAAAGACGACCAGAAGTCTGAGATTCTTTAGGATCTGTAGGGGCAGCCATGATGGGTATCCTAGAAGCCAGCGGTCCTGATTTTGATAAATCACTGGTTGCCATGGCAATTTCTACCTTATTGGGGATAGCAGTAAGGAACAAGCAGAACACAGCAGCACATTAGGCAGAAACACAAACTAAAAATTAGGCCTCGGACAAATATTCTGTGCAGAAACTGTACGTCTGATCCAAAGATGTATTGACCCACAAACAGCAGAACGTTCAGAAGGTCACATCCATTTTTTGTTTTATGTAGAGGATGTAACCAAGTAAAATAATCTTCACTTACAGTTTAGCGGAGAACAGTTTGAGCTCAGACACAATGTGTGTGTGTGTGTGTGTGTGTGTGTGTGTGTGTGTGTGTGTGTGTGTGTGTGTGTGTGTGTGTGTGTGT
>JARVGV010000111.1:33936033-33946045 GCA_031762435.1 Hypsolebias longignatus | reverse complement strand
ACACGGTCACATCTGAGCCAAACATGGGTCTAAAAACACGGGAAAAAATCCATAAACAGCTCGCACCTCTCTAGACGTCGCAGGGCATGCAAATTAGGCAAAAAGGTGCGACCTATACACCGGCAAATACGGTATATGTTTTAAACCCTTCCCACACTCTTGCAATATTCTAAACAAAATTTCCAAACTCTAAATGCTCTAAAAGACAGCATGTCATGATTTCAGCCCTCTGCCTCAGGCTGCACTCTCAGCCACGCCCACTTCTCCGTACCACACAGAGATCAGCTGATCAGCTGCAGGAGGAAGCTTCTCCCACAGTTGTGGGCTGCACACAGGTGCTAAATCCTTTTAAATAATTTATTTTAAATTAAAAATCCATGCCTATCGTGCGGCTCAGCCATCAATCAGCCAGTTTTGTGTCGAGTCCAATCTTACTTTGAAAAACCGCAATAGCACAAGTCTGTGAAAACTGAATGGCAAAGTAGCGAGGGACTACTGTAAATGCAAATTGTTGCAAAATCCACTGCTGTGCATGACAACTGAAGGACCTGGCAGAGCTTTGGAGGCTGAGACAAACGATGAAAGGCTTTGGATATGACTGCAGACAGCGCAATGGCTGCGTTGTTGCTTTGACGTATTGCTCATTTCATATCCCCGATCAAACATAAACATTTTGAATTGGATGGCAGCAGCACAACTCAAAAAAGTTGGGTCAGGGTCATGTTTCCCTCTGAGAGGCCTCCCCCTTTTCTTTAAACCACATTCTGTGAACACCTGGGAACTGTTGGGAAAAGTTCATGGAGATTTTGGAGATAGATTTTGTCCCATTCTTATCTGATGGAGGATCATAATCAGTTGCGAGTCTTTGTGGGCAGCTGTGACTTAGAGCAGTCGTCCTCCAATGCAAGAGTTGGGGGTTCGATTCCACCAGCAGTCAAATACCCAATTGTCCCTGGGCAAGACAATGAACCCATCATTGCCTCCGATGTGTGTCCCATCGGTGTATGAATGTGATAAAGCTCTGATTAGTCTTTGTATAGATCTAGTAGATGCTGTATGAATGGATAAATGATGCACAGATTGTTGTAAAGAGTTTTGAATATCTTGAAAAGATAGAAAAGTGCTATAAGTACAGTTAATTTACCGTTCTTTGTTGGATGGAAGCAGATGTTGATCTAGATCCTGCAGATACTTATCTCCATTAATGGAGCCTTTCCACATGTGCATGCTGCCCATATTATACAACTTTATTTAAAAACAACACTGTTGGTCAAAGTGCTGCCCATACCAGAGATAGTAATGCACCCCCATACCATAAGAGAGGCAACCTTTTGAACTGTGGGCTGATAAGAGGCTGGACAGCCCTCTCCTCTTTAGTTCTGAGGCTATGGCATCCATGGTTTCCAAAAACATGTTTAAATTTCATTGTGTATGACCACAGCAGTTTTCCAGCTGATGGGATATTTAAAGTGCCCACTTTTCTGCTGAGAAACATTTTGAAATGGTTTCTCCAACTTTAGATGCACGTTTCGCAGACTGCTGAACCTCTGTCCATCTTAAACATTCAGTCTCTTTACAATGTTTTTTTATACCCACTCCTCTTACTGACCTGTTGCCAATTATCTCACTTAATGATAAAATGCTCCTCCAGCTGTTTCTTAACACGTTGTTGCCCTTGTGCCAACTTTTTGGAGACGTGTTGCTGCTGTAAAATTCAAAACTCTTATTTTTGACAAAAGAAAAATTGTACAATTTCTGAGTTTCATCATTTGAAATGTTTCTTATATGTTCAATAAATACAGATTTAGGAGAGTTGCAAACTGTTGCATGACTCAACATCCTTTTTCAGGATTTGGTTTGTAAATTAGGTCAGTATGCGAGTGTTCATCCACCGTACTGTGCGTGAAAAATCAAATGCTGCCTCAAATCAAAACGCTTCATTTCAAGAGTCCCTTCAGCGTTAGACCTCCTCAGTGCTTCTAATCTAGGACACTGAAGGAGGCACATGCACGGAAACAGGCGGCTGCAGCAGGATCCTGAGTTTTAAGCGTGTGGAAGCATTTACCAAAGCATGAATTATGGATCGTATGAAAATAAATAATGAAATGAGCATTACCGTCGCTGGTGCAAGGTGTGTAACAATGGACTTTTAATTTAATCAGGTTAAAGAGAACGTGACATGATGTCTGAGGTGAGTTGGTTAACGGAGACATAAATGATGATCTTGAACTAAACATAAATCTTCTTGAATCAGTGGTTTGGTCGCGTTCTTTCAGAGCAGAAAGGTTTTTCTTTTAGGGTTGACCCAATTTTACAACTGTATTAAAACAAAAACACACACATCTGTGCCCTCCATCCCATCAGTGAGTTTCTGCGTGGACTTCCTGCCTGATTCATTTCATCACTGCAGGTTTGATGTGAAGCAAGAACTCTGCAACGTCTTGGAGGAGATCCGAACGCTCCAACAAAGCAGCGTTCATGTTTTCACCTCTGCAGGACACCTGTTTGGGATCCAGGATATAAATTCATTCATTTTGTGAATTCCTGGTCCACTTCTGCAACACAGTGCATGTTTTAGTGGTTATTTTAAGGTTGTGGTCACATGACTGTGCTCTGTAAACTTAGATAAATGTGACAGGATGTGTGCAGAGTTGTTAAACGTATAGATATTGATGCACAAGTAACTTTTTATAATCTAACATGCTTCCATGTGTCTTCAGACAGTAAAACGTGAGTAAACGTGCAGTCGACCAGTTAGTTTAAGCTGCAGCTCATTGGTTCAGTCTGATCATTGACTTCCCTTTAATTCCGCATAAATTAGCTTTAACACTAGCGTATGGTGCTTTTTTATTTATATTTACTGCTGTCTGAATAAACAGAACCGTTCTTACAACTTTTAGTTTCAGTTGTGAATCAATAAATGTTGCTTTACATCCCAAAGCGTTCATTTCATTCATTTATTTTTCCAGAAATAATGCACCGGACACACCATCTCTATTTAGACCTCTACATTTTATTTCTTGAACTATTGGGTGCTTTTGGACGGCATGTGCCATGTCAACACTTCTATCATTTTTTTTAAGGAAGTTTGTCTTTTTTGTTGGTTTCATCTCTGCCAGAGCCATCACCATTTGTAGTTTTTATATTTATCAGGCGTTTCAGCTTCAGATGAAGTGCTTTCTTGTTTCAGTAATCTCAATGGCTCAATGGGATTAACCTGTATAAATAAAGATTGAATGAAAAAAAGTAGTCTATGGTGATGTCACTCACCAAATAAACCAAATGCTCCTCCATTACTGCCATCATTAAAACTGCAATTAAATTTACCAAAGCTGTAAGTGGTGTTACTGTTGAGGACTGAAGGGTGCACATAGGTAGAATTCCAAAAATGTAATTTATTAAATGAAAACATAACTACTAATAAGACTACTTCTTTATTTTCAAAGTACTTTAAAACAACCAGAGCAGTGACAAGTACATAAAATTAAAAACGTAAACAAGAATATAAAACCAGTTAAAACAAAAAGATCAGCAACATCAGTAAAACAGAAGTTAAATAAATAGAGCAAGTGTCAGGCTGTCCCAAAAAAAAACACGAAGAATAAAAGTGGGTTTTTAGATGAGTTTTAAAAGTGGATGGTGAAGGGGCTGGAAACATAATTTTGGAGCAGCTATTCAAAACTTTGTCCCATCAGAGCTTACATTTAGACCTTCTGACCTCCAGGACGGAGGACCCAAGGACAACAAGGGTCAAACAGCTCAGGTACGAGTGACAGGACTCAGGCCTGAACATGATGGTTACATCTGAGGATCTGTCAGGAGCTTTTATTCAGCGACTGTTGATTAGTGAGTCAGAGCAGCTGAGGTGATTACTAATGAATTACAGGTGTGAGGGATCGGGCAAACCGGGGAGCTGAGGAGAATTAAAGCCATGGGAAAAAAACAACAACATAAAAACAGATAAATATCTAATGAGCTGACAGGAACCAGAAAAAGCATACCAGGATGAGTTTTTGTCTTCTAGTTCTTTTGAACGCTCGTGGTGCTTTTTCAAACACTGCTGTTAATAAATCACACACATTCAGCTCCACTCACAGTTCTTTGTTATTATTTCATGAACAGCACATAAGTGACATGACCAAGTGTTGCACAACCTCCATGTTTTCACAGCAATATGAAAGTAAACGCACGTCCTTATAGTTTCTCCAACAGTCACTTCTGTTTGTTCCAAAAACACAGACCCACTTTTAAAAGTCAGTCATCGGTCCGGTGGTCTCAGGATTCCATCTCTGCTCTTTGCAGATGATGTGGTCCCACTGGCGCCATCGTGCCGTGATCTCCGGCTCTCACTGGAGCAGTTCATGGCCGAGTGTGAAGTTGCTGGGATGAGAATCAGCACCTCCAAATCTGAGACCATGGTCCTCAGTCAGAAAAGGGTGTAGTGTTCTTCAGGTTGAGGTTCTGCCTCAAGTGGAGGAGTTCAAGTATCTCTGGGTTTTGTTCATGAGTGAGGGAAGAACGGAGCGTGAGACTGACAGATTGGTGCAGCGTCTGCAGTATTGCGGACTCTGTACCGGTCCGTTGTGGTGAAGATGGAGCTGAGCTGTAAGGCAAAGCTCTCTGTTTACAGACTGGTCTACGTTCCTACCTTCACCTATGGCCATGAGCTCTGAGTAGTGAGATCGAGGATACAGACGGTTGAAATGAGTTTCCTCTGCAGGGTATCTGGACTCTCCTGTAGAGATAGGGTGAGAAGTTCAGTTATCAGGAGAGACTTGGAGTAGAACCACTGCTCCTCCACATCAAGTGGAGCCAGTTGAGGTGGTTCAAGCATCTGGTAAGGATGCTTCCTGGCCTGGGCACCTACCTAGAAAGGTGGTATGGGCATGTCTGGCTGGGAGGAGACCCCGGGGAAGACCCAGGACACGCTGGAGAGACTACATGGATGGATGGATTGTCTTTTAAAACATTTGTACTGAGTTCATGTGAAGCTGTGCATCAAATGGAACAGTTTATGTTCAACACAGTGTTTGTCACTATCTTCTGCTTTTTGTATCTACAATTTGAAGAAAGAGTAAACCATGACCGAACACAACTTTGGATTTTCTCTAAAAGGAGCAGAAGGATCCAGAGCATGTTTTTCTTTTCAATGATCAATGATTAGAGAGATCTGGTAGCGGTCCGTTCCTGTCACAGTCAGTTCTGGTGCTGCTGGTTAACAGAACAGATGGAGGTGGAACAGAAGAACCAGGCCCCTGTTTTAAATGGCTTTAAGTTAATCACTGAGTAGATGGGGACCTCACTGGGTCGAGACCCTGGTTTTGTGTCCGCAGCTGATCCATCATGGGAGCTGAAGGTTTCCTGACACAGAGGAAGACTCCCAGCTTTCAGAACCGACCCTTCATCGCCGTGGTAACCAGCCAACACGACGGCACGAGAAAGAACTTCACGAGAAAGTTAAAGGAGCGAGAAACCCTGCAAACGAGCTGCTGCTCAAACTTTTCAACCTTAAATTTTCTGTTTAAATCAGTTCATAAAAAAAAAATAAAAAAAACATTTATTGACTTTATTTATGTGTGATCTCACTCACGGACCCATTAGTCCATGTTGGTCAAGGCTTGAGTCCGTAAACTCGTTTTTAACACTCACCAAGTCATTTCAGCAGGATTTGTGATGTTTCAACTTTAATTGTTACTGACTCTACGTTAACATCTGAGTTAAAACGATCCATGAAAAAAGAGGAACTATTTCTTGGGCAAGTCACTTGGGTTGTGTTGTTTTATAAGCTTTTAGTAGACAATACATTTAAACATGTCATTAAAATGAATTCTGTGGTACCCAGGAAGTTAAAGTGCATCTTTAGACTTGTTATAGTTTGCCCATCAGAGTCTGTGTGTGGTACCTTGTCACACGAGGAGGTCGAGAAAAAGACGTAGTTTAACAAAAACAACAAAAAACTGTGATTGTTGGGTTGACGGAAACATTTGATTAGCCACTCATGCTTGTCATGTAAACCTTAAATGAGTAAAAGGAAACAGTAACACAGCAGATACAGAATTGGACAAAGACTGTGTTTAAGGTGCAAAACAGTTAGAGATGCACAATATTATTGGCATGGTATTGGTATCGGCTGATATCAGCGATAAAGTTAAATATCGGCCATTCCGTCATATGGCGCCACCACAACATTATGTGACACGTGCCGTTACCGGTAGTTTAGATTTGTGAAAGTTTACAAATGTGCACTGTTCAAGTGTTGTCATTGTGTTAGAGTAAATGTCATTATTAAATTTGACATTAAACATAATCCAAGTTGAAGTGTTGCATCATTTTCAAGCCCCTTTTTGGCATCTTCATTTTGTAGCAGGTCAAACTGACAAAGCTCATGCAGAATAACATATTTCAATTCCACAGCAGAGAAAGATATGTAGTCTCTGTAAGTAGTTCTACGAGAAAAATATATCTGTATTGGTATCGATCAGTCAAATAAGTATTAACATATCGTCATATTGGATATCGGCCAGAAATCCAATATTGTGCATCCCTTAAAACAATGAGATAATCTGTGTTTTGTATTCATATTTAGATCCTTGTGTTTTAGTTCTGTTTTCTTGTGTTATCTGTGCAGCCTCACTGTGTTCCCCCTCCAGCTCCTGCCACTCTCACCTGTTCCTCGTTGTCCATCCCCAGGTGTTCGTCATCGTCGGTCATCAGCTTCTCTATAAGTTTTGTGACAGTTTGTTTTTCCCCATCTGTGGATTGTGCTCTCCAGTCGTCATGTTCTGTCTCCCTCCATGTATCCTGTTATTCATACAAGTTTTGCTGCAATGTCAGACTTTGCTTTGTTTTTATCTTTAGTTAATAAATTAGAAATGCTTAATTTTTATCGGGTTCCCTGAGCCCTGTCTGCAACACAGCACAGGTCATGAGAAATAGTGGAGAGGTCAAGCTGGGCCAGCCTCATGACTCACCTACAGATAATTTTTGAAAACCTTTTTCTATTTAAAGATGGCTTCACAAAATATACAGTATAGTCAGCGTGACGCCAATCTAAAGAGCCAGACAAGAAACGTCTTGTACAGTTGTTTTTGGTCACAATTTGGTCACTTTTATTTTTTACTTCGGTCACAAAAAGCAAGTTTTTTTTTTTTTTAATTATTTTAGGCAGTCAGATAATAAGGACCAATAATTAAGGAGTTGAAAAATAAATAAATTAAGGAGCTGAAAAAGTGTAGGCTATTTACCAAAAATAATACAGAACAACAATCAGCATCCTCCGTTTCCAAATGATTACTGTACAAAGATGTGATTACATCAAAAATAAAGATGACAAACAACTTCACAACACATCTTAAGTACCGGTACCATAATTTACAAACTGCTGAGCAATTTCACTAATTTTTTTATCATAAATTGTACATATATAAGCCACAAGTGTCCACATTGTCATATGAGATATTTACTGATAAAGATTTTTTTACAGCTTTTAATTAAATATGTACCGTTAACATACACAAATATGTACAGTATTTTTTTTCTTTCTGAACATTGCCTGCAACATGGATGATTAAAAAAAATCTGTAGCCTACCAGGAAGTCACTGATCACTATCTTCATCTTCCTCCTGCGCAGTTTCAATGGTCAGATTTTTTATTTTAATCTTTATTCATACAGGAAGTCTCACTGAGGATCCGCCCCACAAGAGAGACGTATGTTGGGCAGCTTTGTCAGCGCCCGGGTGTGACTAGGCTAAATGTTTTTGAGGCAGGAAGCGCATTAGGCAGTCAAAATTATTATTATTTTTTTTTAAATAGATAAATTAGCTGCAGCACTGTATAAGCCGTGAGGTTCAAAGCGTGTGAAAAAAGTAGCGGCTTATAGTCCAGACATTACGGTATTTGTGAGTCTGTTGTTGTTACCAAAGTCTATATTTCTTTAGATTTTCAATAAAGTGCAATGAAGAGGGAGAGAGAAGACCTTACAAATAATTTTATTTATGTCTGCTAAACAAAAATTAAAGGAATTAGGCATGAAAATTTAGATTTTCACACATTTTTAAAATATCTATTCAAGATATTTATCTATTTTGTCAGTCTCTACTTTGAGTTTGTAAATCGTGTCAGTTTATTTTAGTAGAAACGTTTCATTACAGTCAAGTAAATCTGACTGGCTGAGGTCTTGATGTTTACCAGAACCATCCAGTCAGTCAACAAACTACAACTAGAAATTCATAAATAAATGATAAAATCACGTGTTTCTGGAGCTTGTAAGGATGTGGCTGCACAAACATTTAAAGGAACGATTAAAAGTGATGATTTCTTTTCTCAGTCCACGTGCATCCTGCTTTCAGAGAAAACATTAAGAGCTCAACGTGGTCCACCATGCCCTGCAGAAACATTCCAGCACAGCGTTATCACACGGCTGCAGAGCTTCTCTTCAGACTCTCCGAGGACAAAACAAAGAGGAGAAGCCTCCGTGCTGACGAGACACTTTATCCAGGTCAGCATCAGAGAAACAAACAGTGAAGGCCTTTCATCTGTTCAGTGTTCAGACGGAGGACGAGTCGATGGTTTGAGCCGCAGCGATTTACTGCCAGGGTTTGTTAAACTAATCTAACTGAGAATGTCAGGGACAAAACCGGGACTTTTGTTGTGCAGTGGTTCTTATTTTAGACATGATGATAAAAGTATTTTCTTCCAGTCCACGTGGGTTCTATGGACTTGGAGAGAACCTATGATTGTGTCCCATAAATCAGTCCACAAACAACGATGCGTGTGTCCAAGAAGACAAGCGTTTCCATCTGAAAGTGAAGCTTTGTGAACTGATTATTTGCAGCACGTCTGAGGTTTAGAGAGCGCTCGCTGCTGCAGGATTTTATTTACTTCTTATTTTCTGGAGCGCGTTTCTCGTCTCACGCAAAGAAATAACTTTCAACGAACAGAGTCTGCAGATCCAGGATTTAGGTCCAAGGAGTTGAAGTGGGTTAGCTGCTGTAGAAGAGTGCTCGTGTTTTAGCTGACCAGTCAATGCTTGTTTTACCATTAGATAGAAGTATTCACATAGAAACAGCCTTTATTGTCCCACGGATGGGAAATTCAAGTGCAACAGCAGCAACAGATAAAAAGATTCACATAAAAAGTTCATAAAATGTAAAAAAAATATATACTGTACTGTATGTATGTACAAACAATAACAATAAAGTACAGTGGTATAAGCAGAGTGTGTGTTTTAGCAGAGGTCAGAATGTATTTAATTCTTACTGTTTGTTGGGATCATGATGGTTGTAGAGTTCATTCATTAATCCAGGACTGTGAAGTTTCTGCTTTTGGACTGAAATCATCTTGTTGATCTTTTTGTTTCTGTCAGCATCTGTATTTTTGTTGTTTTTAGTCTTTGGGAATGTGATCATGTTTGATCCTGAGGTGAAGGAGAGAGTCCATGTGTGAGAATCAGTTCTCAGTCTTGTGTCATTTCTTTATAGATTGTTGTCCCCAGAGTTTCTTCCTTCATGTTGACAGCTCCTGCTTCACCTGCTCCCAGGTGTTCATCATTATGTCTCGTCAGTGCCCCTTCAAGTTCAGCATCTTTGTGTTTCCTCCTTGTCCGTGGATTGTGCTTCCCACAGCCTGTTGTGTTCTGTTCTGTTTCCCTGTGCTCATGTAGGTTTTGCTGCCAAGTCAACTTTTTTGTTTTGTATCTTTTTAAAATAAATAATTTTTCTTTGGTTTATCTTCGAGTCTCCCGTGTCTGTTCTGCCCCTTGGGCTCAACACTCCCACGACTTCGACACCAGGCAGGATGGAGAAAAGTTTCAGGAACTATTTGTGACAACAGGTGTCAGCAAAGGTCAAAGGAAAAGTTTACAAGCCAGTGGTGAGACCAGCTGTGTTGTGTGGTCTGGAGACAGAGACATGGACAAAAAGACAGGAGACAGAACTGAAGATGTTGAGGTTCTCCTTAGGAGTGACAAGGATGGAGAAGATCAGGAATGAGATCATCAGAGGTACAGCACAG
>JARVGV010000111.1:33907842-33920249 GCA_031762435.1 Hypsolebias longignatus | reverse complement strand
GTGAACACATTTCATAAAAATAAAAAATAAATAAATAAATTAAAAAACTAGAAACAACAAAGGATCATGATACTGTGGTCAAGTTAGGAACCTTAACTCACTTTTACTGTAAACAAATATATAGTCTGTATACAGTATTTACTACAAATATTAGGTTCAGGACTCTAATGTGCTTAAAAAATGTAGAACTTAAAAATATTTTTATTTTATTTTCATTACCAGTTGAACAAAACATCTTGGTTGTTATTTTATTCATTTGTGCTTAAAGTTGCTTTTATTACCAGTAGATTATATTTCAATATTTTATTGAAGTTGTGGATGTTTTGATCTCAAAGCCTTGAAATAAACTCTGAATGTGCTTTAGAAACAAACTGTGACGTAAAATGAAGCCACAAAATAAAACAAAAAGGCGTATTTTAAAGTACCGCATGTTTTAATTTTACTTTTGTAAATTTTTGGTCACAAATGTCAAATTTCAATTCTAATGTTTTTAGGTGTATTATCATCTTTATCATTAGGTGTTGCATATTGTTATGTTAGCTGTTTTGTTTTTTTAGTTTCAAATTCAACTTGGTTTTATTGTCATTCCTTCATGTGGTTAAAACCATTTTTTTTTTTTTTAGTTTGTTAAGAAGCTAAAATGCAGAGACGATAAAAACTGCAGCTAATCTTTAATCTGTTGACTGCACAGTTTGAAGGAGGCGTGAATGAGTCACAAAAGATGGAAAATATTCAGACTTCCTCATATAGATTTATTGAAATCAACTAATTGTATGTCATATTATTCATGTAATAAGGCACAGTAGCTTTAACCCTGCTGCTGCACAAATCACAGTTTTAACACCAAGGCAGCTGGAGGGTTAAATATTGAACATTTAAATATTTATTTCCTCCTTCAGAAGATAATGAATCTAACCAGCAGGTGGCGCTGCTGCTCCACCTTTTTAACTTTAAAACAAACAGCTGCTCTGTTTTGACTCGAATGGTAAAAATTGGTAATGATAAAGGTATTTTTTTTTTATTTATTATGATCAGAAAACAAACTTCAGGTGGTGTCGTTACTTCGTCCGTACTCTGAGCCTTGTTGTTTATGTCCTCCAGAGGTGCCAGGGACAGTGGACATGTCCAGGCCCATGTACTGTGACCGTTTGGACACCCCGCTGCCGGACAAACCCTACAAAGATGTCCTGACTGAAGCTGAGAAGAGCCTGAAGCAGAAGGAGAAAGGCCCCTGGTCCGAGCTGAGCAAGGAGGAGAAGATTGCCTGTAAGCTCCTTCTAAAGAAGGTTTTCTGACATGGGAGCAGCTCCTGAAACAAACTACTTCAGATATTTCAGCGTTCACACTGTTCTTTTTCTAAACTTGTTTCATGGGATGGTTCTTGTGATCTGGATCAGGTTCTTAATTTAGTCATTCTTATATTAAATCGTTCATCTCATTCTGGAGATTAGTTCTTTGTAGCGTTTTTACTTTTAAAGTATCTTAACTCTATGTACCGGTACACGTACCTTTCTTCAGTTCCTTTAAGAAACATAGTTTGTCTGAATTCTTCTACAACTGAACAGTGAGAAAACAGAAAAGAAATAAAGGAGTTGTGGCTCATTTTCTGTTGAAATGTAAATTTATCCTCAGTTTGTGTTTCTTTAGTTTTTTTTAATTTATTATTATTTCAAAGATATTAGAGAATAATCAAAGACTTGAGAAGACAGGAGGGTGGTACAAATCTTTAAGTTTTCATCTCAGGATTCCTGTTGTTGTTTTTTTTTTTTTTTAAACCTACTGGAGTCGTTTTGAGCCCAGGGCAACAGGGGGGTTAATTAGAACTTCTTCCTTCTGTCCCTCCAGTGTACCGGCTCATGTTCTGCAAGACGTACCCAGAGATGAAGCAGCCGACGTCCGAGTGGAAAACTGTCATCGGCGGCATCTTCTTCTTCCTGGGCTTCACCGGCCTGGTGGTCTGGTGGCAGAGACTCTACGGTAAAACTCCAGCTTCGGTCGAGACAAATTCAAAACCAGAGTCCTCAGAGTCCATTAAAGTGTGTCCCTGCTCTGTTTGGTCCAGTCTACCCCCCACGCCCCAAGACCTTCGAAAGCGAGTATCAGGCCAAGCAGCTCCAGAGGATGCTGGACATGAGGATCAACCCCATCCAGGGCTTCTCCTCCAAGTGGGACTACGAGAAGGGCCAGTGGAAGTAAACCCACCACTGAGGGGGCACAGAACCTGGACCTCCTGGCCCCGGGGGAGGGGTCACTCTGCTCTGGTAGCTCATTTACAGTCAGCCTCCTCTCCACAATCACTTGCAGCCTTCGGCCTCATGACCACGTGGCCGTCCTCATGTAATCACCATCAATAAAGTTTTCTTTGGTCCAAGTATTTTTTAAACATTAAAGTATAAAATAAACTTTTATATTCACCTCCAACACCTTTCTACCTCTCAACTGCAAAAAAAGAATTCATTTTATATTTATATGCCAACAGATTAAAAAAAGTCACTAAGACTGAACAAGTCAGAATCTTAAACCCAATTTACCATAATTTCTGGACTAGAGAGCACACCTGAATATAAGCCACGCCCACTAAATAATCTATATTTAAAAAGTACATATAAAGGCCGCACTTGTTTATAATCCATGGGCGTCCATGAGATATTTACACAGAAATATTTTTTTAAACCTTTGATGAAATATGTACCGGTAACATAAACAAATACATGCCGTAAATATATATATTTTTTCTGAACAGTGCCTGTAACACGGTTGGGAAAAAAATAGAATAAAAAAAAGGAAAACATTACCAGGAAGTCTCTGATAACTACGTAGCTTCATCTTCCTGTGCACCACAGACATGTACGCTGTGCACTGCTTCATGAGCTTGTGCCGTCCTCTTCATCACGTTTCCCTCTCCCTGGGGGCACAACGGGAGAATGGGTGTGGGGGACAAACAGGTAGTCGTCTCATTGAGTCACGAGGGCCCGCCCCCAAAGAGAGACATGTACTGGGTAGCTATGTGAACGCCCGGGTGGGACGAGGCGAAATGTTTTGTCAGCATGAAGCTTGTTAGCCCATAAAAAAATAAAATATACGCCGCGGTGTTCAAAGCGTGTAAAGAAAAAAAAAAACAAAGGAGCAGCTTATAGTCCGGAAATTACGGTAGTCGGATTCACGTGTTTGTTACTTACCTCTAAATGCAGCACGGACAGATAAGTCAACTCATACAAACTACACACAAAAACAAAGTGTTCAGTCCATTACTTTGGTATTTTGAGTAACCATGGCAACGCAGTTTGCTAAAACAATGACCCTAAAATGGTAGAAATGCACGGAGACTCATTTAACTCTTAATAAAAACTGGTCATTTTTCAAAATATCTTTTTACACTGTTCGCTGAAGGTTCCTTTATGACCAGTTAGTTATTTGGGTCAACCCAGTCCCAAACGGCCACAACTCACCTGTAACTCAGTCATTTATGATCCTGAGCTATGTGTGATGGCAGCTCTGCTAACGGATCTGGGTCGTCACTGGACGCTCACCTACAACCTGCTGGAGTCAGTCTGTGGTCCAGTCAGCCAAACAAAGGGACTCAGTGGGGAGGGGGGGGGTGGTGAGATTAATCTGCATGAACAAAACATTTTGTGCACAGCTGGAACTCTCCAGTTTTAAACAGATAAAGATACAGAAGTCCAGAAGTTCAGTTTTTTAGAGCTGACGTTTGCAAGTTGGAACTTTTTTCCTGGACATGTGAGACAAAGTGTGATGACACATTAAACACAGTGATAATTAAAAATAATAATAATAAAATAAACTAGTGGCCATAAGTGTCATTCTTGAACAGATCGACTGAGAGGAAGATCTGTAAAGAAAAACAAAAACAAGAGGGAAGAACGCTCAAAAACAAGCTCCATTTATTTAACCTTTATTTATCCAGGTAGTCTCATTGAGTCAGGACTCATGAGACCCATTTGGGAGCAGATGGTGGGGGTTAGGGGCCTTGCTCAAGGGCCCAGAGTGGAGCAAATGAGGGTGGAGGCAGGTGTGGGTGTTACGCAATTTCCACCCACATTTTGATGTTAGTCCAGGGAGTCAAACTAGCAACCTTCAGATCACAGGCCCACCTTCTCTAGCCTCTGCACCACCACTCCCCTCCCCTCCATATCAGAACGCCATGGGCTCATACGTCTGTGGTTTCCTCAGCTGTAGAGACGTCAAAGTACCGTACATTCGGCCGTACACGTCGCATCAGTCCAAACATGAAGTGGAAAAAAACAAGTCGCTTCGCCGTATGAGTCGCTGCTGACGACCCGGAAATGTGGGCTGGTGTCGTACCAAAAATCAATTGGCTGCCAAATGGCGGCCGGAGCGTGCACAGGAGGACTTTAACAAGATTAACACTTAAAAACAATTGTTTGCTCAGAATTATAGCAAAGGTGTGTCTCAGTCTAACTTTTCATTAATAAATGCACTTTGACGGTCAAATCAGCTGTCGATTCACGGCTGTCGCAGAGGGACGACTCCCGGTGCATTTCCTCGAAATTTATCAGATAACCACCTAAAAACAATTATTTGTTTGCTATACATTACAGTAAAGGTGTTTATCAGTTTAACTTTTACTTCATTAGCAGCCATGTTTAATTATTAATGAGACAATTGGCTTGCCATGTTGCTCGAGCGCCCTCTGGTGGCTGACAATGGTAGTGTTCGATATTTTCCACAACAGAATGAAAATGTCAGATCTCAGTCAAAAATTGTTATAAATATGGGAAAAAACATAAATAAGTCACTTCAATGTACAAGTCACAGGACTATTGTTAGTTTGTAGCCAGGTCTCTCTTGTAAATGAGTCCTCGAGGCTCAATGAGATTAACCTGCCTAACTAAAGGTTGAATTAATGAACTTGCAAATTTATTTAAAACGGTGAAAAAAATATGGTAACTTTTTGTCACTGACTGAAATGACGAGACCGGACTCAGAACATCTTCCAACATTGGGCTTTATTAGATTCAGTGTAATCTAAAATGTTACAATGGAGTTCTAAAGACGTACAAACATGGTTACGGTCAGAACATTTTCCACCCAACATGAAAAGACACTTTCCTGTCTAGAAGCAGTTGAAGAATCCTAAAAAAAATAAAATAAAATATGGAACCCATGGGTGACGACACACACTGATGCAGAGATGGAGTTTAAGGCCATTTGAAGGGGCACAGTTATGCTTTTGACATCAAATATAAATTAAATTTAAAAGCCATCAGTTATGCTTTTTGAATTAAATATACCACTAAGCTAACTTCCTATTCTAATCAGCTTAAATAACAGACATATATAGATATAGTTGTATAGGGTCGAGCCAATTCTGTCACACTTCCTTCATATGTGCCTCCTTCAAATACGTGTTGCCTGACAGAAACTCTCACACGCACACACACATGCACGCACACGCACGTTAAGAAGTAGAGCCCAGACAGCAGAGAAAAACAAAACAGGTGAGCAGCTTCTTAATGGAGCATACGCTAGAAAAATAGATATATAAATATACTGTACTGGAATGTAGGAGAGCTAACAGGATGATGCTCGACACAAAAGCATTCTGATCAATATATTGATTTTTTTTTTTTATGCCTGTGGAGAAATATTTGTCTTGGAAGGGCCAGAGACAGAAACTCATGTGAGTTTTGGGTTTTAAAAGGACGAAAGGAGCAGAAATCAACAGGAAGGACAAAAAGACGTGTTTTATTAGAGGCTTCCGCTCAGAATGTAGTGACATTTTATTTTTAAATCGAGGTTAAATTTGGTGATTGACGTGGAATCGACACCCGCTTGTCGTTTGGTGCTGCCTTAACACGTTCAGACCAAACGTGGTTATGATGCAGCTGGAGATTCTGGGGTCGACCTCCATCCTCGTAAAAATCAAGAGCTGCCAGCCGCTGGCGTGCGACGCACCAGGAGACGCACACTCCTGCAGCTCCACATTAAACATGGGTGTTTGGAAACAAAGTGGGGGCTCAGGTGTGTGAGGCAGTGGGTGGGCCAGCTGTGACTGACACACGTGACTGGCTGTGGTGACAGTCGTGGGACTGCAGGAGGAAGAGGAGGAGATGTGACAGGTCTGAGGTGTCCCAGGAGGACAGAGGAGGAGGAGCGGGGGGGATTTATCTAAACATTATGAGAAATGGAGGAGGCTAGTTTTACAGTCCTACAGCTGCAGAGAAGATCCTGAACAGACAGGAGCAAACATCTGCATCGTCTCCTGAAAGACAGCTGCTCCGTCAGGACGCTACATGAATCTTCAAAAGGCGAGAGGCGGGGGATCGAAAGAAATCGCACAAAAACAAAATGTTTAATTTAGAAACGCAGCTCCCAGTTCAGGCTTTAATGAAAACCAGTGTAAGTCCAGAAAAAGGAACTTTATTTACGAGCCGTTAAGTCGCCACTAATGACCGCCTGCTGCAGATCTGACTGTTTCGAAAGTGGAAACTTTTAGACGCCTTTCATGATCAATTTTAAAAAATGTTACCATACGCCTGATTAAAGCTACTCGTGATGAAAACTGACAAATTAAAAAGTTAACCATTTGCCTCGTCTATTGTTATTGTCCTTAAATTAGCGGCCATGTTTGTTTCTCTACAGACCTGCGCGTTACGTTGCCAGATCCAGCTTTGTTTACGTTGAGCGCGTACCCACATTCCAGAGTCGCACATCAGGAAAACTACCGGAGTAAATTTATTCAAACCGCACAGATTGTTAAGGTTCAGGATAATCTTTTTACAAGTTTATTCCTCTAAATTTAACAGACGGCTTGTATTAGAGGCAAAGCAGTAACTAGAATTAGCTGATGACAAACTTCAGTGAATGTTTTGTAGTCGGTAACGCATCACTCTGTAGAGAAAACATTTAATTTTGAAGTACAAGTTAAACATTTGGACACTGTTAAATGTTTCTGTGCCACAATGTAAAATTATTCAGCTATGACTGGACATTTATGAAAGAATTTTAGTTTCTTCATGCCGCAGGATGAAGAGTTACCATGACGACGACGAAGCAAATGGATGATTCCAGAGGTCGGCGTATTTTCAGTTAAGACGACGATGAGACACAAGATAAACTATGTTCAGATTTTATTCAGGCTTTCGATCAAAGATACTTGAGGTTAAATTTACATCCAAATGTCCAACCCGGACCACAACGTCCACAGATGAGGGCGATGCTGCTGTGTTTGTGCGTTGCTACAGTTGTCGCTGCGTTCTTCAGCTACAGCGTGACGAGCGTGGTCCTCCGACAGCTCGTCACGCAAATCAGTCCGGCGATCACGAGGCGGACCGAAACCACCACCACGAGGCCAAACAGGACTAAAAAACACGTGAGTGGGAATGGAATTTTAATGCTTCAGAAATTTTAAAAATAATCAAACGCACCAGCTCACAGAAACTTAAAAGACGTCAGTGTGTTTCGTAACTCCAACCTGCTTTTTCTGAGGTGAATCCGTGTTTTCTAACAGTGGACGAAGGGGATGGACCAGGAGTTACTGGTTTGGCAAAAAAAAACAAAAAAAAACTATTGAACATTTTGAGGGGCTTTCACTTTCCATATGGCACAAACAAATTTGTTTTAGAGCCGTCTGCGAGAAGGGCAACAAAACAAATGTCAAATACTCGAACACACACTGACTCCAGGTGACATGTTTCAATTAAAAAAAATAAAAGGATCAGTTTTAGCCTGTTTGGAGAAAAAAAAAAATTAAAAAAAAAAAAACGTGTTAAAACTTGTTCAAACATTCAAGAATAGGAATGAAAATAAATTTCTTTAATAATCTGGACAGAAAAAGATGAAAAAAAAAAAGTGCAGGCTCAGTGACTGAAACAAAATGTGCATTATCGTATAACCACACATTTGTATTAGGATGGAATAACTGTGAACACAAGAAAATACTAAAACTCCTTTACAGTCGTCTTTTTCAAAAAGTCCAACAACATTTTAGGGTTCTCGGTCCGCTGCGAGCAGCGCGACGGGAGCTACGTAAACGCCATCAGCAGTTCTGGTCTCGCCAGAGAAACAGGACCTTCGTTTGGACAGGGAGCGGCGAAAGAGGTGGATGGAGAGGAACGGTGGGAGGAACGAGCGAGGGCGGCCGTCCGTCTTCTCACAGGCGCTTCTGGGCGAAGAGCGAGCCCGCCACGACCGCGGTCACCACCGTCATCCCCACCAGCAGCCACTTCTTCAAGCCCTCCTGAGCGAGTCTGCTTTCAGCCGCTGCGTTGTCGCCGAAGATTTCAGCAAAGCGCTCCTGAAAGAAGTAAAAAAATAAAAATAAAAACACAGACAGAGCGACTGCAGAGAAATATTTTACTGACAGTGTAGATGAGTTCCCAAACAGATGAAGATTGATAATCGGATTTTTATCTGAGATTTATTTAGTAAAACTAGTATTTTTGCTCAAGGTCATCGTCACATCTTCCTCTGAGCCAGCTGTTGATGAGTGGCAGCAGCAGCAGGTGGATTCCCTTGTAAAGGTCTGAAACATCCACAGCTGATCTTCTCAACCCACTCAGTCAGATGTGGAAATTTCCATCCACTGCAGCGATCATACAGGTAAATAAGCAAACGTAAAACTCCCTAAAAGCCCCTGATGTGATGTTATCTAGACGTGATTTCATTAATCAAATGAAACCACCCTCGGCCCCACCCCTCCCTCTTTCCGGCATCTTATCAGCGCTGTATCCGATCCCTCCAGAACCACTGACATTTTCCCTGCAGTTGTCCTTAATTTGCCACACTGACGCCAACGGAAACCATTTCCTGGAAATGAGCCCGAGCTGGGTGCAGTTCCACGCTGTGGCCTCAGGGAGGCGCCAGCCAGGCTCTGATCTCACACAGGCCAACATGGAATCATCTGACATGGCCCAGAAGACCCTCTCTCATGATGACCCTCGTGCTGTTCTCACTTCAAACTAATTTCACCTCGGTAAACACAATTTGTGGGACCAGTGCTGCTTCCCGACAGATTCACGAGGCTTTTAACCAAAACAAATGTGAAAGTGACTCAGATGTCTGTTTCTTAGTCAGACTGAACCAAACAGATGGTCTTTCACAGGGGTGGGGGTGGTGGCTCCTTACTGGAAACCAAGAAAAGGGGAACAGATGAGTGAGATGACTGAAAAGTGAAACTCAAAGAAGAGTCAAACGTTTGCCTGATCCAGGGGCGTCAGACGTATTTGTAATCTGGGGGGACACACTGGTGTGGGGGGTCTGGGGGTCCTAAGTTTTGAATGAAGATGATGAAATTTTCTGCATTCTGGTGTATTTATGTTCACCTCATGTAAAAGCAACAACTATTTTAGAGACACCTCGTTCAACTCGTCCATTTATGAATCACCCCGTTTTTAAAGATAGAACCCAGGCTGTCCATTTAGATGGTTTTTGTTCTGGAGTTCAGTTTATTCACAAAGGGGTACCACAAGGTTCTGTACTGGACCCTTTGTTATTTATCTTGTATATTAATGATTTTTGGAAAGGATATTTCTAATGCAGCAATTCATTTTTATGCAGATGACGCAGTCATTTATTGCTTTGCACCTACGCCCACAGAAGTGTTTGCATACATGCAGAATGTATTTAACCGAATACAAGAACAACTTTGTCAACTTCAACTTGTTTTGAATGTTGACAAAACAGAGCTAATGTTTTTCAGCAGCAAGGTCAAATCAGTCTCTTATCACCACTAGTGATGGTCAACAAATTGAACTTGTATCTATGTTCAAATATCTGGGATTTTTAATTGATGACAAATTGTCTTTTAAAGCATGTATTCAGTTTACTGTAAATAAACAAAAGCTTTTACCGGTACTTGGATTTTATTTTTGGAATAAATCCTGCTTTTCTTTTAGGGTAAAACAGAAATTGCTGGAGTCAACTTTTTTTCCAATTACAGTATTGACCATGGTGATGTATTATGCATGAACACCTCTACTCAATGTCTTCATATGTTGATAGTGTATCAGGGCGCTTTGCGGTTTATTACAAGTTATGGAGTCCTAACTCACTGTGTCTTGTATGATATGGTAAAATGGCCATCTCTGCATGTACGTCAGTTTGCCCACTGGTACGTTTTGATTTACAAGGTTATTCTTAAGTTGACAGCACCTTATCTTTCATCTTTAACTTTAAACAACATGACCTACAGCCTCCGGTCTCAAGACTTTTTAAATTTTAGTGTTCCAGAACAGAAAGGGGCAAGAAAGCCTTCAGCTTTTCTGCTCCAACCTCATGGAACAGTTTGTCAGAGTCAGAGAATCTTTGTCATTCGCACCACATGTGGTACATGTGATGAAACGAGATTATGTTCACAGGGTCCCAGTTACATCCAACAATAAAATGCCAAAGAAAAACAGTAATAAGACCTAAGATATGAACTAAGAAAAAGATCAACTAAAAATACACTAAAGCACTAATAGCATAGAAAACATTACTCCAAACAGCAGCACGAACATGAGTCTGTATGAGCAGATAAACACGAATAAACACAGCAGCATGAAACAGATTTTTGTCAGCAGCAACAGCAGTTTGCAATCAAAGCTTAAATTTGGAACACTAGTGTCTCTGAATGTATTTAATACTATGATAGATCCCATTATGCTCAAGTTGCAGGAGCACAATTGTTTTAATCGAGTCGTTTGTTTATTTATGTTTATTGTGACTATGTGTGTAACTGAGGTTATTTTCTCCCCTCTCTCTGTATGATGTCAGTCTTGGCCAGGTCTCTCTTGTAAAATAAATCTTTTGATCTCAATGGGACAAACCTGGTTAAATAAAGGCTATTTTTAATATTAATATTAATAATAATAATAATAATAAACTCACTCCTCTGGCTAAGATAATGAAATTAATGTGACAATGTACCACAATTACTTCAGGGGTGCACTTGACTTATTTTGCTTATTTCTGGTTTAGTTTTATTTGCAACACAACATACCATTGTGCTAAGCAATGGTGTCACTGAACTGCATGTTTAAAAATTAAGAATATTAACTTTACTCAATGAATATTTGAATAACCACCAACAGTGAATTTAGGGGGCATTTGGCTGTATTATGATTTAGTATAGACTCATAATAGAAATGATCTGGCATCATGAAGCCTTCACAACACTAAACTACACTGTGCCAAGTAACAGTGACAATAAATAAAAAACACTTTTAGTAAGTTTTAATCAGCCTGCATGAAATTATTAAAACAAAAATAATTTACAAGTTCCTTCCCGTCTTTGTGCCACAATTTCTAAACTTCATAACTTTTTATTCCCGTGTTCCTTCACAATCCACTTGGAATAACATCCATCTCCTCCTCCCATTGTTTTCCTTTCCTGTTCCTTCCCCATCACTGATTTGACCAATTTTAGTCCTGATCAAACATCCAGGTAAATAAATCACAACAAAGTTAAATCAGGTCACCTGGACAGATTCTTCTTGGTTGAAACGTTTCATCTTCATCCAAAAGACCATCAGCCTGAGGCCTGCCAACAAACGCTGCTGTATAAATAGCAACTTTTAAAGTGGTTCAAACCAGTTTGTCATGAATTCCCAGAAACAGTGTTTTCACATGTAAAAGAGGACCATTAGTCTAAATAATCGCTCATCAGTGCACAACAATCAATCATTAAAACTTGTTAATTGTGTTCTTTGTCACCAACATGATATTTCTCCTTCAAGGTATTCTCTACAACACCGTCAGCTGGACAGTCAATCTTATGGCAAAGACGAAACAAAACAAGTCCTTCCTGCTCGGATTAGACAAAACTTTTAAAAATCTGCTGCCTTCTGTCATTTACAGACACAAAGACAGACAAACGTCCCTCGTATCCACCTGATCAAGCTTATTTTGATGCATAACAGACAGCTACATTGTTCAAACGTTGCTGTTTCATGGAGGAGTGAAGCCATGTCTTAAGCCTTCATGAAGCTCCAAAACTTCTTTCAGCCTCAGCTGAAGAGACCACCCCGGTCGACAACTGCTCGCACTAACACAATGTTAAGCTAGCACGCAACACAGAGGCATCTTCCCCCCCGCGATGAGCGCCCTGCCAAGCCAAGTGACCTCAGGGGAAACCCTGCATGAGGTGTGGTGAGCTGCTTGTTGTAGGTAACCAGGACAGTACAGAATGCACTTTTAGTGGTCTGAGTATTCTCCTGTTACTCAAGAGGAATGGATTTGTTAACGTAGTATATAATTAATGTAGGGCTGCAACAATGAATCAATAAAATCGATAAAAATCGATGATTAAAAGCGTTGGCAACGAATTTCATTATCAATTCGTTGTGTCGCACGATTACGCGTCTTTCACGGCGCTGCGGAGCCGTTTTGTTTATGGGCGCAGCGCTGAAAAAAGTAAAAAAAAAAAAAAAAAAAAAAACAGCCCC
>JARVGV010000111.1:33896587-33907742 GCA_031762435.1 Hypsolebias longignatus | reverse complement strand
CCAGATGGCTAGGCCTCAGATTGACAAAGCCCCTTGGATGAGGGGCGAAACGTTTCTTTTTTAACAAAAAAAAACGACGTCCAGATGACATGATTCAACCTTTTTTGTTGTTATATACATGGATGACTGAGAAAACAAACTTTGTGTAATTAGTATTGTGTGTGTGTGTGTGTGTGTGTGCGTGTGTGTGCGCGCGCGTGTGTGTGTGTGTGTGTGTGTGTGTGTGTGTGTGTGTGTGTGAGTCAGTCAAATTTTGTAACTAAAAAAAAAAAATCTTTTTTTTGGCCAATTCATCGATGAATCGATAAAAATATCGGCCGATTCATCGATTTTTGAAATAATCGTTAGTTGCAGCCCTAATGACACCTATGGTCTGAACGGAAAGTTTTCAAGTTCATCCTGAGCAGAAGACTGACTGGAGTCACTGGGCTTCAGCTAACAGACCAGTCCAGGGAACACACTGTCTTTTATAGCAGCATTGCCTGGGTGTTCGTAAGCCTGTTAGCAAAATACCACAAACCACTAAACTGGTTTTGATGAAACTCAGAAAATCTGTATATGAACTTTTGAAACTCAAGTCAAAGTCAACTTTATTGTCGAAACTGCGATATGTACAGGACATAGAGTCAAGGCAATTCAACATGGCCACCACAGCCAACTGACCCAAAATGGATACAAATCCACCAATTTTATATATTTTTTGATTCAACCTGATTCAAGATGGCTGCCGCAGATAATCAACATTAGTGAACACAAAAATGGCCCAAACACAGTCATATGTACAGATACTGAGCTATAGGTTTGCTGTGGTAGTAGCTGACAGTCATCCATAATTCACATTTGAGTACTAACTGAATGTACGACAACTTGGCATGGAGGACAGCAGGCGATATGCATTCAGGTGAGGACTTCCTGCCATGATGATACAACGACCTGATGGTGATGGCGATTTAAGGAAATAACGGCCCTGCAGTGCATATTTGTGAAATGCAACTGTGGTATTTTATGTAATAAGGGTTCAGGTGTACAGATATTCATATATTACTGGGGTAGTTTTGTTGTTGTATATTTACACACTTTTAGGGTTTGGATATTTTTGTTTTATTGGATGCTGAATGGGTATTTTGGGCTTACGATGACTTGTAAGATAGTCTTTAGGCCAGCTCTAGACCATTTATCTAAAGTTCATTAACGTTCACTGTACTTGGTAAATAAATCAATACACACACACACACACACACACAAAAACATTCATGCAAATGTAAAATTTCCATGGGCTTTTATGTAAAACAAGGATAATGACTATTAGAAAAATTATTTTAAGTGACGCATTTAGGTCTAATTAGTTCATTCAGTGAACATAAAATGTACATCAATACCCTGTGAAATGTTGGGAGAATCAGGGCTTTAAAGTGTTAAACTGTGAGGACCATGTATGTGTGGGTGGTAGCAAACATCTTAAACACCATCTTTCCATTACCTAGCAATAAATTACAGTTAAATTATCATTCAAAGAGAAGATAAACAACTCCTGTGTCACTCTGAAAACCTTTGTTCTTTAATATTGATTTCCACTTGGGAAAATCCAGAGCAAAGTTGATGTTTTTTCTTCTCTCGCTTCTTTCCAGTTTCACTTCTTAGAAAAGCTGGATTTATTGTACCCGTTGCTTGTTTTTACATCTTGTAAATCGATGAGAATGTTTATCAGATGCATTCTCATACAAACCAGAGATCAATGTTGCAAGATTTGGCAACAGAAAAGAGCGTTAAATGAGAACAAGTTTGGGATCATGTTCAAAAACCTAATGACAGCACTGGTGATGGCAATCAGCCACCAACAACGTCAGATCCGTCAGTTAAAAATATTCTCTCTGACAAGTTCTTCGTTGTCACAGTGATTGTTGTGCATTTAAAATAAGAGGCTGAGGTGGAAGAAGCAGGAAAAAATATGCAATTTTTTTGCTTTGTTTTGTTTTGATTTTTTGAATGTCCAGAGGACCAGACTTAGCTTTTTTAGACAATTTGTACTTGTTAGGGCAAGAAAAACAAAGTTTAGACCATGACCAAATGAAGTAAAACGTTGAGATACAAAATGCAAACCCATCACCTGTCATTATTTGACAGCCACTGACTAAAAACTTTCTTTCTCTTCATTGACCGCCGCAACTGGAAAACAAATAAAGAGCCAGAGGACAAATAAATAAAAATAAATATGGAATAATAGTCAAGTCAACTTTATTTGCAGAGCATATTTTAAACAGAAACTGATGTCAAAGTGCTTAACAACAACGACGATGATACACAGTATTTTTCAGATTTATGCATTTAACTGACATTTTATAGCTGCAAAATATTCATGCACAGCATCCAAGATGGAGGAATATTAATCAACATCCATCATGACATGTACAACATGAGCAGTCCATCAGCTCGATCAATTAAAGCATGACAAATATGAGATCACTTCATTGATTAAGACAACACGCACATGCACAAAGCTTCACAATAAATAATTCATTAAAAATACAATTATAGTACATTGCAGTACGGAGGACGGTCCTGACGTCAGCATGTTTTACAGCGAAGCCTTACAAAAACAAATGTGATGCATTCGGTGCCTTTTGAGCAGATGAATTCACTGTATTTAAATTTGAGGGAACAAATCAGTGTTTTCAGAACTCTGTGCTTGTGCTGATGTTTGTAGCAGATAGCTCGACAGAATGATGTAACGTTGGGCCAATACGATCCTTCTCTTCTAATGCAAATCTTTCAATCAATTTAAGCGCTTTAATGAAATCAGGATCAATAAGGAGTTTGGTTTGTAAGGGGGTGGGCGGAGGTGGGGGCTTGAAGAAACTTTCTGTCCCTTCCAGAACTGAAAACTTAAAAACATAAAAAAGGCAGAGGAAGTAATTTCAGGAATGTCTTTCTGGTTGACAACAGACCTCAGATCTTTGAGGACCAGTTCCTTTCTTCCTTGCCGTCATCATCAAAAAATAGCTTCAAGTAGATGAAATACCAGACGGGGATCACAAAAGACGACTAGTTCTTTGGAAAAATGGGATGAAAGAATACACACAAGGGGCTGGGTTCTGCTGCGATGTCGTAGTTCTGAGGAAACTAATCTTACTTTTGCAAGTACTGTTACGCAGGGTGTGTGCCAGCAGATAAGACTCCGTGATGGAGCATGACGTCAACAAAACATTGTCAGAACCAGGCCACCCAAAAGGATCTTTATCCCGGGGGGTGGGTAAAATCCGTTTTTAGGTGCATTGCAGACATGTACGATTCTGAATCAAATTTAAAATGTCAAAAATCGGTTTTGTCACCGTGTGCGGCCACTTAGTCAGCAGACGTTGCTGCACAGTGCTGTTTGTCCTAGCAGGGTTTCTGTAGCTTCTTGTGGTAGAAACATGTTGCAGTAAAACTGTATTTTCACATCTTTCAGTCTTTTTTTTGAGAATATCAGTCAGGAAAAAAATGGCTGTTATCAGAACAGGATTGGCTTTAGTGATTATTTTAAAATGTTTGATCTTTGTATAGAAGTTAGCTTTTCCTGGGTGTTTTTAGTACAAAATTAGCATCTATGCTAACTGTTGGTCAAGATCTGCTTGTTTTAAGTCAAAAGACATTTAGAAGTCCAATTGTCCACCTTTAATAGCCAGCAACACACTTTTATTGTTCCACCAAAACCCACCGTGGACTGAGAACTACAAGAACATAAATAAGTCAAACTGTTGACCGTCTCATCATCTATAAAATTGGTAGTTATCCTATTCTCATGCCGAGACCCCTGGTCTGGTCTGCACAGAGTCAGACTCGTTTCTGACCAGGTTCTGTACAGATGAGACGGGCCCAGCTGCTCTGAGTGAGCTTCCTAGGGTCAACACCCGATGAGTATTTTTTTATTTTGCTGGCTTTCACCACATAGATCACACTTTCACCCATTTTTCATCATCAAAAACACAAGACCGATGAGGTCACACATACGTAGTCACCCACTGATACACTCTGATAGCATGTGCTCCCGGAAGAAGGCGGCGCCTAGGCCCAATATATTTGTAAGGCAACGTGTCATCCAGCCCTTCCGGTCCTTGATCTCACGTCGAATTGTATCAGAGGCCGGCGCTGTAACTGTAACCTATTCCTGCCTTGATTTAATACAGTTGGTAAACTGAATTCACTTTCCTTGATTTATTGAGATGGTGTGAGTTACTATTTCTTAAGATGGAGTCCGAGCCAAAAGCATCCTGAGCTGGAGGTGGGCCAAAGGTCCGAGATAAGATCTGCAGACCGCAACGGCTCAGAAGGCTTCCGATTTGGATTCTGTCCATTTCATAAAGAAAACAAAAGGTTTGTCTTGTCAAAGTAGCATTTGCATAAAAGAGCAATTCCCATTTGGAAAATGACATCTGATTTTCACAATAATTTGCTTCAGCTTTTCTTCTGATTTAACAGGCTTGTAAATGAGTGACAACATAATGAAGTCAGAAAGAACTGCCCAACACATTGTTGGTTCCTGCTGTTCAAACAGGATCAAGCTAACAAAAAGAAACGTGCAGTAAAAAAAAAAAACAAAAACGGTCAAGCCCTGTCTGAAGCTTTAAAAGGAACAAGTCTTTCTAGATTAATCTGGTCGTCTTACATGATGCAACACAGCAGACACAGAAACTCAAGAGTGCTGATTCAAGGTTGCATTCTGTGATCATTTGGCTTCAAACAAGCTAAAAATTAAATAAAACCCAGGCAAGCTTATTCTCTCTTAAAACTGAAAACCACCTGTTCCCATTTGAACCATTTGAGTAATACTGAAAGAGAAAGAACACTGATTATCTTTGCTCGATGCAGTTGAGATCACCGCCTCAAGTCTTCAATGTTCCATCAAAGTTAAGGTCAGGTGGAGGGCAATAAAAGAGCCAAACCTCATCTCACAGTAGCTCCATTCATTCATAATTTAGCTTTACGTAAATAAACACATGCAGTTCTAGTTCAGAAAGCAAACACTTCACAGAAGCTGCTTTTCTGGTCTGTGTGAACTTAAACCCAGTCAACAGAGATCTACTGTATGCAATGAGAACATATGCAACTGAAGCGAAGAGGTTTTAAAGCCTCACTCAGGCCTGCTCACCTCTTACAAGACAAGAACTTCTCCTTGAACACTTCTCATTCCTCACCTCTTACTCAGTAAAACCATTAACCAAAACCCATGACCCCTTCTTTCAAAGCCTTGTTAATGAGCACGAGGAACCCAAGAGATGCGTTACTTTGTGCAAGGGAGGAAGCTGCCAGGGCAAAGTACCCGGTAAATATTTGGCTTTAACAAGAACCTTGGTGCAGGCCTTGATACAGAGATTGAACAATGTGTGAAAGCTTTTCACCGCCCTTCACTGTGTCCGTGATTTAAAGTGACGGCATGGACAGAGGATAAAGAGACAGCACATGACCTTGTATGGATTGGAACAAAGAATGAAGTAAAATCCAAAATATCTTGTGTATTTTTTAACATCTTGCTCTTGAGAACAGTGTGATGCATTCAAGAGAAGTCATAGGAAGTGGCCACCAGAGAAGAATAAATGGTACTCAAGTATGAGATGATATAGTTTGATTAAAACAACTTTACAGAGTCTGAGTTAGTGTTTTAAGACACTCTTGTTCTTTTTTTTTTTTTTTATTTAGAAGAACTATGACATTCCTTCCTGTGAAACTTTGTAGAACAATGTGAAGAATGTGGGTGTAGAGGACTTGCCTGAGTCATGTGACGACAACTAATACCTACAAAATGTACATGCCTGGGCATGTTATTTATTGATGTGAACATTGTTTTTTGTGAAATCAAGTGTATTGATTATATGGTTTTACTGGCAGGAATAGGACAGTGCACCGTAAGTGTTTACAGTGTCAGTTAAACAGGACATCTCACTCGTCTCACGGTTGACCTGCAAAGATCCTGCATGGATCCCTTTCCTTTCTAAAGCTCCGCAAAGGATTACAGCAGCTGTAACGACTAACACAAGTCTTAAATTAGCAAATTTTTCATTTTTTAAAAATAACTTTCAGAATATATAAAGATGTTGGGTTACTTCTGTTGATTTTATAATTAGTAAAAGTATAAAGTGTGAAATGTTTCTATTGATGTTCCTCAGGTGTCACTGGTGGGACTCCTAGTATTTACATTCTATTAAACATCCTGTCATTTGTCTTGACTATACATAACCATGCACACAACAAATACAGACCTCTTGAGTTCTCTCCCTATGACATGAATATGTCAGTAGGATATCAATGGCAGCAGTTTTACCCCCACAAAGATGAGCAGCGAATTTTTAATATTCAAAAGTCTAGTTAAAATTACTGAATTTAAATTAATAATGCAAGTAATATATGTTTTAAGGCACCGGTGTCTGGTAGAGACAGCATCGTTTCCTAACAGCTTTTCCAGTTGGTGTGCATTTCTCTTTTAAACAACACCTTGTGCCTAGTGTGTGTCAAAAATATAAATACAAATCTAAAGAAGGCTTGAAGAGTGTTTTAGTTTAAATGTCTATTCCTTATTTCATTGATAATAATAAAGTAATAAAAAAGTGCTATGTGTTGTCGTCATAGTATGTTCCTAAACAAATACGAAATTGGCTCAGCATATAACCCATCTCACCTGGGACGCATCCAGGTGGAGCAGCGGGCAACTATGCAAGCGCCCGTAGAGCAATTCGGGATTAGGTGTCCTGCTCAGAGACATCACTACATGTGGGAATGGCTGGGGATCGAATCTGGGAGTTCAGGTAATGAGTTGGCTGCCCTGCCTCTACCCCATCCCGGCCCCTTGAAAGAAAACTGAATGCAAACATATGCAAGAGCGAACATACTTCTTTTAGCCTAAAACTCAATAAAATGTTTATACTTTCAAACTGGGTTTAAAGTTCTCACCAAATCCTTGTTGACAAGGAACACCAAGTTTCTTCTCCATACCGTTTAGCAACACAAAGATGAGTCACTCTTTAAGGACATTTCCAAAAATTACAAATGCACCAATCAAGCCGGTCAAACTGTGGAATAGTGTTGGTTTACACTAATAAAGCTGGTAGGAAGTAACCAGTGAGCGACAGCAGAAGTTTTGTTTTGAACAAATAACTGTGTGCCATGTCCACCCACTTCAAACATACTTGCAAAAGCACCTCTAACTAGTTTTTGCATTAGGGCTCAAAAAAATCTGATCCGAGCCGGCCCCAGCCCGCAGTCATGATTTCCGAACCCCACCCGA
The DNA here is from genome assembly GCA_031762435.1 of Hypsolebias longignatus. Lineage (NCBI taxonomy): Eukaryota > Metazoa > Chordata > Actinopteri > Cyprinodontiformes > Rivulidae > Hypsolebias > Hypsolebias longignatus. The sequence continues at coordinate 33,900,484 of JARVGV010000111.1, read as the reverse complement.
CCCGACAAATTAACAGTAATTACAGGTCCGAACCCGGAAACCCCCCCAGACATTTTAATTTAGTTATTAATGGTCGGGGACACTCAGCTTAATAAAAGCAGCAGAAGGTTCGGAGCTGAGAGGTGTTTGTACCTTCATGGCCATAAAAAAGCATTTAAACCCTGTAATGCCTGTATTCTTCTGAATTACTGAGACGCGCGGACAGCTCTGACACATGCGTCTGCCTTGGGATACACCTGTTTGGGTCTTCAGATGCACGCGGACGCAGAATGAACGTCCATTTGGGTGATGGATCGCTTCCTGGCAGTACAGTCCCATCTGAGGCTTAACTGAACTTTTTACCTCTTTCAAGGCCGGTAAGTTCACGGTGAAATGGCCGCGTGCGTCTAGTGGAAGTATGGCAGGCCATGTTATCATATAATTGGATTGCGGCTGATCCTGACCTAATTAAATGCCCAAGACCGGCCCGGCCCACCCATTAATCACATAATGGCCTGGCCCGGCCGGGTTTAGGGTTAGAAATGACAGCTCTACCTTTAACTACCTCCCTCACCAGCTCAGAGGTGTAACAGCTGTGGGTCCACTTTATTCCTGCACGCCATCTAAGATGTTGTACAAATCACAATAAGAGAAAAAAAGCCTTTTATTGATTGAATGAGCATTGGAACTTCGATTTAGTGATGAGCCTTCATTGTTAATAGTTATCTTTTAATGCTTACTAAAAGTGTTCTGGCATTTTGAAAGGTATCAATTTTGTAAAAAAAAAAAAAAAAAACACACCCCCAAATAAGAAATAAGACATAGCTGAGTATAGCAACAATAAAGTTTACTTTCACTTTAGCTTAGCCCCGTTTACCTTACAGATGACATGACTAGAAACATGCCAAGAGCTGTATGAGGTTTTAAACTTTGTTCTCTGGTCCCAGATCTAGGTGTGGTTTTATTAACTCCTGAAAGCACGTTTAAAGCAAATCCACACTAAATTAGACGTCACGCTATCATCTAACAAGTGCAGACATGAGCAGTGATGAGAATCTAAAACTTTAACTCGACCTTCTCACTGGCAGCAGTGGCATCATCAGGTCGTTGCGGTCACCACTGCTACATTTAAATATAAATCACCTGCAGCCATCTGCTGCTTTGCATCTGCAACAACATTCAAAATATGACTTTACCGTTATCTCTCTACGAAGGTCATTTCTTTAACTTGGAAATCAGAGGATGTTCATTGCACTTTCAATAAGCCGTGCCCTTTGAGACAGCTGCATGGGCACAAATTCCAGTCAGATCTATTTTGTGCTTGTAAATCAGATTGCAGTTGTGAATGGTTTTGTAATTCTGTAAAATAAATTGGCTGAGAATTTTTGCTTTTAGCTTGTGCAGGTAGGAATGTGTGCAAGTAAAAAAAAAAAAAGAATTTGTAAAAAAAATAATAATAATTACACAAGTTACAGTTCATTTGCAGAGATCGTTTTACAAAAACCTACGTGTCAAACTGTGCTCAAGTTTCCTAACTTGCGTGAGTTTCAACTTGCAAATACGAATTATGTCAGGCTGTTTCTTCCTCTCAGCTGATCGAGTGACGTCATGTTAATCACAAATTTAAGTAGTTTTTTTTTTAAATTTGTTATCATTCACATCGCATATGGTGCATGAGTTGGCACAGAAGGGTCCCAGTTACATTCAACAGTAGCAAAAATATAAACAGTAAAAACAACAATCCAGTCTGAGAACAGATGGACTGGGCTGTCAGGCTGAAGCTTTACTGAGCTGCAGGTCCTGGTAGTACATTTTGAAAATGGAGGACAGCGCCAGTGCTATCAAATGTGTTTTTGGAAAAAAAAAAAAAAAAAAGTATATACAGGTGGTCACCGACTTACGGCGCTCCGGACTTATGGCGCCGCCCCTAGTGACGTCATTGCGCCGTTCGTTGCCTTTTTTATGCAGTATTTTATAATTTTTTCGTAGTTTTTGGGGTTTTTTGACAACTAACTGCTTGGAAATGCATTTAGAATCATTAATACGGCCGTTCGAAGTTGTTTTACATTGAAAAAACGTGTTTAAAAAGACGTTTTCGATCGCGGTTTTTACAGTATATGGATAATGATTTTGTTTTTGTTCCACTAAACCATAAAGTAATGCCTACTTGAGCAGCAAAAGCTCTGGCACTGTCCTCCATCTTCAAAATGGACTACCCTTCTAGGACCTGCACCTCAATAAAGTGCCACCCCCACAGCCAAACCCATCTGTTCTCCATTAAATATGTGATTGACGAGACATTGATCAATCACTTGAGAGGAAGAAACATCCGGTCATAATTCGTACTTGCAAGTTGAAACTCACGCAATTTAGGGAACTTGAGCAGTTTTACAGTTTTTTTTTTTATTTATATCTTAACAAAAATCATTTGTAACTTGTGTATCTAAAAAAATCTATTTTTACATGCTCAAATTTGTGCTCAAAGTAGAAATTCTCAGCAAATGTATTTTACAAGGTTTATTCACAACTACGCAGTCTGATTTACAAACACAAAATATACCTGAGAGTTATTTGTGCTCATGCAGCAGCTCCAGAATTACTAATCAATGAACTAGGAACATTTCAGGGCAGCATTATTGGTCTGACATGCTCCATCTCCCCCTTCACCTGCCAGGTAAACCCTGTCTTTATCGTCTTTATCAGTTCTCTTTTTCACACGGTCACACCCCCCTTTATCTCTGTTGAGTTCCCAGCGGAAATCAGGTGCTAAGCAGCGGTCTAAAGAAAGACTTGAGCTTAATCTTTAAAATTCTCTTTCTTTGTTAGCCAGGGATAAAACAAAAAGGGTGAAGAAAGGATTATCTCACGAAAGCTAAAGGTTGGATATAAGCGGGAAGAAGAAAATGAAAATGTGAGGGGGCACGGGGAATTAAATTCTGCTGCTGGTTACCACGACAACGGAAAAGCAGCTGATTAGCGAATGCGATGTGCGCGTTCGGTGTGTAGGTTTGTCTCTGCGGCTGATAAATGGTCCGATACAACATGTGGAGAAAGGAGTTTTAACGATCGTTAGCTGTAGCTTCCCATTCGTCAGCTGTGACTTGTTGGTTGCCCCGGTGTTGCACCATAACAAGCTGCAACGATAAACTCCCCAGACGGAGAAACCCCCGGACCACGACACACGCACCAGACGTCAGTTATCGCCTCGGACACATTTCCTCTTTGGCAAAATGGCGCAGACGACTAATTGAAATTCAATAAGCTGATGACGCTTAAAATAATGTTTAAATTAGCAGTTGCAGGTTTGATCTGTCTTTAAAAGCTGAAAGCCATTAGTGCAAAGCTGCATGCACACGAGGGAGTATTCATTAGAGTTTTTATTAAGTAAAAACACATACCAAATTCTCACTATTTATAGAAATCAGCCCTATTTGTTTAAACTTTGAAGAATAACTGGCTGGACTCCTTAAAAATTTATTCATACAACCAGTTACAACTGAATAAAATACTTAAGTGGAAATATTAAATAAAATATAGGCTTTGTCACAAATGTAATATAATTTGATAATTCTTACTTCTCTATAATTTTGGAATGTGTTGACCTGACAACATCCGAGGTGAATTATGTAGTTTTCAGATCCTAATCCTAACGTGAATAAAATAAAACATTTTGACATTCTACTTTTATTTAAATTTAAAAAGAAAACATGCACACATGAAGCACACAAAACTGTATTAATTAACACCATTCTGGTATTGCTGCACAGTCTTTCTGCACAACGATGGTGGAATTGGTGATCCTCTTACCATCTTGGCTTCTGAGAGACACTGACACTCTGATAAGCTCTTTTTATACCCAATCATGTTGTCAATTGACCTAATTAGTGTTAATTGGTCTTCCAGCTGTTCGTTATATGC
>JARVGV010000111.1:33872943-33884156 GCA_031762435.1 Hypsolebias longignatus | reverse complement strand
TACGGCAAAAAATCCGGACTTACGAACGGGTGCGGTGCCACGTGTAATGAGTTCCGACTTACGGCAAAATCGGGTTACGAACGGTTTGTAGGTACGGAACCCGTTCGTAAAGTCGAGGACTACCTGTATATGTACTGCATTTAGTCACTGCTGTTAATTTTGTTTCATTTTTTCCATTCAACTTTTATTTATACTGTAAATGTATTAAATGAGTTTTTTTGCTTCTACAAAAAAATATGACTGAATTAAAAGTTCTCATTGCAAAGTCATAAAGACCAGAGAAAGTAAAAAAACAAACAAACAAAAAAAAAAAACTTTTTTTTAACCTTGAGGTTCTTTTTCTTATACTGACAATAGCGTTCTTAAATATATCACATATCAACAAATGTGAACGGCCATCAGCTAGTACATAAGTTTGTTTACCTATGATAACAGCCAAAGTGACTGAAAATTTTGATTCATTGGTACATATTTATTCTCAGATTTGTTGAGTAGGGATCAAAACGTATACTGGTACTTTATCAGTATACAAGGAAACCTATTAAAGTAAAAGTGCACCATTTGATGTAGATCAGGACAGCATTTTTCTGTGTTCGACTTCACATTTTGCAACGAGAACCTTTCATTTATTCCTTATTTGCAAAACACCATGCACTGCATCCGAGAAAGAACTCTGAGCCACAACGGAGAACACAGTCCTCCTGAAGCCAACTTTCCCTGACCTTTCTGAAACCACTGCAAGCACAAAGCACAACGACTGAACTAATGATATATTTTCCCCTCGTTTTTCCACTGAAACCCCTCCTCATACCCATAAAGCTCCAGCCAAGCATCCCTGACCACGGCAACGTTGTACGTCTAAACGAGTTTAGCCTTTATTAGTCTGTCAGCGAGAGGAAAAAAACATTGTTTTCCCCAGTAGCAGGTTCAGATATTATTCACCTATAATTGGTAATAACCCCATACACCCACCACCCTGAGGCAGCTAAATCTCCACTGAGTAATCACTGCCATCGCCTCCTCTGGTGGAAACGGCATTATTAGGTCGATGCACTGTCTGTACCGCTGCTGTCTGCCAAGGAGGTTTATTATCCGACGATATACCGTTTTACTTCAGTTCTTTTCAAACCACAAGCTGAAGCGGGAGAATCTGGCTGAGTGCATTTATCTCACACCCTTAGCTACAATCAAATATATCAGCACCCTGGACAGTGAAGGCTCCAAAATAAGCTCCGGCGGGATCATTTAAGCTGAGGCTTCCAGTTTTTTATGACAGCGAGGTTCTCTCTGTTGTGCAAAACACCTTTCACTTTTCAATATTTACCTCCCAACTTGAATATTTCTCCTTTTCAGAGTGCCCGTCTCATGAATTTTGGAGGGGTGTTGAACTACAAAAAAAAAAAAAAAAGCAGTGCAGAAAAGGAGCAGCTCTCAGTCACAATATTCTACACAATTATTTTATATTCAAAATATGTTTTCAGTTAAAAACTGAAAGAAAACAAAAACAATGGGTCTTAAAGTTAAACATTTTGTTAGACAAGTGTCTGATAAACAGACTAACACTGAATGCAAGGTTATTTCACCAATGAATACAATAGTTTACCAAATCATGTCAACACTGAAAACTGGTATTTTGCTTTGAAATCTACGTAAAAACATTAATTTTTAGAATGTATCCCCCCTTACTTTCTCAAAAATGTTTCCATAAGATAAAAATAATTTTAATTGTATTAATAAAATGACTGCTAGTTGAGTGAAACAATAATAAAAGACCTCGCTGCTGCTTAAAGCAAACATATTTCATCAGCAAATACCTGCTTCACAGCTATACCCACAACTGCCAAAGGCTTTGACTTTACTCCAGTGAGGAGGCATCAGGGGAGACGAAAAAGTAAGAGGGAAATAAAAGACAAGAAAAAAAAAAAAAACCCTACAAAGTCTTGTGTGGGTTTACTGAGAGACTGCTATGTTTCAGAGAAAGTGTAGGTTGGGAATGAGCTGGTAAGCCACAGTGACAAAGAGGGGAAAAACAGTAAATCCATGAGAAACAGTGAAAGCACCGGTGGTAAAATCCCTTCTGACGTTGAGTTTCACTGCTATTCTGAAAGTTTCAGCTTTCTGGACAACTTAAACAAGACTTGTTATCAGATCAGAGCTCTTGACCCTTCCACTCTTCAACAAATGAATTTCTAAAGCATGAAAATAAACATCTTATGCACAGCTCAGTGAGGACAGAAGTGGCATCATGTGCTTGAGACGATGTCATCTGCCCACAAGAGCAGTGAAACAGACTGCGGAGATGCTCAACATTTGTATTTTTTATTTTTTCTTGGTTTTACTGTAACAAATTATACTCTGTTTGCTAAGCCTTTCTGTTAAACCTTTAAGTTTCAATCAAACTGTGAAATAAATGGGAGTAAAACCAACAGAACGGGCAACAGCAAGCCTCCATCTGCCTAAGAACGCTTTCAGACACAGGGATGGCAGTTTCCATAGGACCGACCTTTGACCTGGTATTGTCCATTGCTGGGGTGAAAATAAACAGCTTCTGCCCTGTCGCTCTACATTGTGAAATCAAACGGTCACAGCAACAAAAACAGCTGACCTGAACCGTCCCGGCAGTGAGCACGAGCACACTGACTCACAAGCACACAACAACACTGCATACTGTACCAGGATGGACCATTTTACAACTAAATTTAGAAAAGAAAACACGGAGCTTTCATGCGCATGCAGCTGCCTTGGTGAAGAAAACAACTGATAAAAATGTACTGATAAACTGGTCAGATGTTGAGGGAGTGGAAGCACAAAGCACAGAGCCAATCAAGGGAACAGAGTAAAACAAAGGGCTTTCTGTAAAAGCCCTGGACTTGATCCACTCTGTGATGAGAACTTCGATCACCAAGGCAGGTGGGCTGCAAGAGAGCTACAAAGCCCAGAAAAAGGCCGTTGAGCCCCCAGTTCGATTCAGCTCATTGAACGACCAGCTGCTGATCAATTAGTGGACAGCTGAAGCAGCTGCTGACCATGCAAACATTGTTTTTTTTTTTTAAACTACCATAGTTATAAAAACAGACGTTCTTTTACGTATGCAGACTTCTGCAGTATGTTCTTCTCCACCATTAGATTTAATCTGAAGTCTTTTCTGACCTGCTGATCAAAGAACCAAGTAATCTTTCATTGACATGAAACAAAGACCCACAACACATGATGCATTGGGGACGTTAACATGTTAAAAGAGGACTGAAATAGAAACACACTGAAATGGACAACCACAGTGCACCCTATGGTTTGATGTTGGTAGAAGGATGTTGGATGATGTCTCATCCGTGCCAGCATGGCAGCTCCAAGGAGTCAAACCCAAACTCACACAAGAAGCTCAGTGCTTTGTCTTTACTTGTTGTAACTATCAGAAACTGCACTTCAGAGAAGGTGACATTATATTTGTTAGGTGAGTATTATGCCATATTAGCTCATAAATCATTGAAAACTTGCTCTTAGCTTTTTGCTGTGATTTTGTTTTTATAAATTAAATAATATATGCTATAGACATACACTTCACCTAGAGACAAAATAAACATTTAAAAATAAGAAATTAACATAAAGGGTAGAGAAACACTCAAATATCTTTCTAAATATTTAAGTGCACAATCTATAGCGTATAAATATTACCATAATTAAATAAAAGATTACATTATAGAAGATATTCTTTGAAGTGTAATTAACTACACTACAGATATTGGTAGTAGAGTTCTAATTAGACCAAGTAAGGCCTGTAAAGAACTTAATTTAAGTGAACTGATCTAACTATATGATTACAGCGCTTGGTAATTTTATCACCAAGTTGCAAACCAGATAATAAAAAAAAACCTGACAGTTTTCAAAAGTTTAATTAGTCAAAAACCTAATACTTGATCCATGAGTGCAGGCCATATGGCTATGGTACTGTTGACATTTTGCAGATTCTAACACCTGACCAGGCTTGGTAAGAGGGGATCTCTGTACTCAACTGTCCCCCTCTTATAATGCTGTTATTGCTAGTATCACTCGGCCCTCTGTGAATACAGTAGTAAGTGGCCATCATAATCAGCTTTCTTGTCATTGCACCAACTGGTGTGATCAGGGCACCAACAACCAAGTATTAGGGCTCTAACGATCAATTGTTAGGCTGATGGCCCTCCTTTTACATGTGAATAGCCAGTTCTGGCTGTCAACAGCAAACTGGTTGATCCGCTGTGAGAAGGTGCTGTTTATAAGACTAGAGTTTGTTGCAGCTCCTCAGACTGAAGTCTTTTGGCAAAAGACGAAACGTCTCAGGTAGAAAAATCGAACAAAGTTAAGTCAGGTCCTCTGGATGGATTTTTCACGTTGAAACATTTCGTCTTTTATCCAGAAGACTTCTTCAGGCTGAGGAGCTGCAATGAACTTTGTCATAAATAGCACTTTATCATAGTGGATCAACCAGTTTGCTGGTGACAGACGACACTAGCTTACATACAAAAGGAGAACCATCAGCCTAACGACCGATCGTTAGAGCCCTAATGTTTGGTCGTTGGTGCCCTAATAACCACTGTTACCACAGAGGGCTGAATGATACTAACAATAACAGCATTGTAAGAGGGTGATAGTTGAACAATAGCTGCCACTGTTTAATGATGGACAGTTCTCTTCACAAAGATGGATTCCTTTACTCCTCTCTCAAATTCTCTCATCCCTCTATTTTATGCAACTTTTTTTACTGATGACCCAACATTCACATTGTGTTAATTTGTGGCTTTGACATGTACGGTAATGAATGCATACAGGTGCAGCAAGACAGTGTCCACAAATCTCACCAAGTGCCATCACAGGCCATTCAGTGCATTTCTTTTTTCAGTGGGTCAAACACAACATGCAGCTCAAGGTGTTACAAAATATTAACAAAACAAGTATTTCTAGTTTAAAGGATAAAAAAAATATTTATTTCTCTTACTTCCTGCTGAGCGCTGCCAGCAGACATGTAAACATTTTCTGTGCAGAAAATTTGAGCTTAACCTGTCCATGTAACCACACCAGCAGTATTAAAAGGCACCTCTGTGTGTGTCTCAGTACAAACAGCACGAGACAGTACAGTTACTGTGTGCGTGTGTGTGCGCAAGTGTTTTTACTCACCCATCCCCCTTGACTCTGAATCCAAGGCTGAATGTGGTTGTCCAGGTAGACGGTCATCCATTCCACAATCCTGCCCACCAGGGGACTCATCTCCTTCTCGACGCACTCGACACACAGCGCTCCACCAAACGCAAACAGACCCACGATGCGGCCCCAGTTGACGCCGTCCCGGAACACCTCGTCCATCACATTCTCAAAGCTTTGGTAGGCGGTGGCGGGCGTGATGTGCAGCTGGCTGTGAAGGTCGCTGAACGCGCGGGCGTACCGCAGCTCGAACTCGTTGGCCGTGTCCCGTAGCGCTTCCTTCACCTTGTCCATGTTCGCCGCCGTCGGCAACGGTTGCTGCCGCAGCGGAGACGCTGGCGGTGTCCCAGGACTTGTTCCATTAAAAGTCCCGTTGGCGTGTGTCTCAGTCCTCTCTGCGTCCTCCAACCCTGCGTCCCCACCAGTCCTGTTCGGAGGATCACCGAGTATGTGGATGAGTGGATAGTTTCTCTGTGACAGTTTATACCTAATATAGAAAAGCACTAGTTCTTTGTTTTGAGACATTTTGTCCTTAAATAGCCTTCTCTCTCTCTTTTGGCTTTGATCTGTCTCTTTGCTCCTTTCTCGGTCAAGCCTTGCTGTGCTTCCTCCTGCGTTTCCTCTGCTCAGACCACCATGGTCAGCTGATAGCCACAGGACACTTTGAGGATGATAATCAAACCTACGCAAGGCTGACAAATCAGCTCAGGCCCTGTAGAGAGATAAAAATGAGGGGTCAGAGTCTGGATAGCCTAACCATAGACAATCATGTGAGCAGGCGAAAGGGGGGGTGGGGGGGTTGGGGACAGCTACGAACTTTCAAATAAAAGTTGGACAGGTGGGGTCAAAGAGCATCTCTAATTGGTCCGTTACATATGGAGCAGATGGTGATGTATTAATGAGGCAATAGTTTAGTAAATGTGTGTTGGAGAAACAGAGGGCGAGATGGCGAGAGCAAGGTGAAGAGAGCTCAGACGCAGTGTGGCCTGGTGATCCTCGCAGACAGTTGCTATAGTTATCAGCGACCTCTGACCTCCAGTTAGAGCATTTAGGACACCTTGTTTATCTAAGCTCCGTGTTGTCTAATATTCAACTCAATCACTCATTCAAACTGCCCACATTAGCGACTGTCCATTATCTCCAGCATTTACGCCTCATCATGTGACATGTGGTGTGACATATTGTACATATTACTGTCATGGTCTCATGTCACAGCTCCTGTTTGCTTTAATAAAGTCTGACACAATCTGGTTCAGGTGTGCCCAAGTGTCAAAAATCACCATAAAAATGGTTTTCCTTTTAATTATAAAGTTCAACTCTCATGTTTAAAGCCAGATCAAAGTTAAATTACTCAGCCATTTGCATTTTCTGTACTTAAGTGTATAAAATGCTTTCAACACTTGCCAAATTGTTTTTGTATTTTTTAATTGCATATCAATGTGTTCTTAAACAATTGCAATTAAGGGTTGTGAACAATGAAAAACTACCACATAATTAAATGTGTTTACTATGGAAACAACCAGAGACAACAACATCCACAGAAGAGCAGATTAGAACGGAAAAGTCCCACATTTCTGAGGTAATGTTTACTTTGAGTCATTGAGTAAGGTATGCAGATAAAAAGGCTTTGTTTGTATTGAATGTGGACCCACATTACAGAACTTCATATATGTGAAAAAGCACTAAAGTTAACAATTTCAAACTGCATCCTTTGAAACAGTTCAGGATTATGTTTTTTCATGTTTTATTTTATAGTTTGCAGTGAGTACCTTTAACGTTTACTGTAATGTTAAGCTGCCTAAACACCTGATGTTCAATGTGAGATCATTAGCTACTTTGGGCTCGAGTCTGATTAAATTTTCCAACAATAGAAAAAGGGTGACGGTTAGTAACGCTGCCGCCTCAGTGAGAAGGTCACTGGATCAAATCCCGGTGGTTTGCATGTTCTCTCTGTGCATGCATGGGTTTTCTCCGGGTACTCGTTTCCTCCCACAGACCAAAAACTAACCTACAAAAAAATCAAACTAATTGGTAACTCTAAATTGTCCTCAGGTGTGAGTGAATGGTTGTCTCGTTTATCTCTGTGGTTCTGTGATGCACTTGACCTGTCCAGGGTGTCCCTGGCCTCTCGCACAGTAACTCCTGGATATGGGTGCCAGTGACGCCCGCAACCCAAAAAGAAAGAAGCGGGGTAAAGATAATGAATGCATAGAAGAATGGAAAAATGTGAAGCTTTCAGACTTTTGAATATACAAATGTTTCTATTGTTTTAGGGTTTCTATAGAAAAATAAGTATTGTAGCAAACTGTTCCAAGATTTTATGTAAAATGACAAACAAAAACACAAATGATTAAATCAATGTTAGCATATAAAACGTATTTAGGAGAAAACAGCTCTATATTATATGTTTTATTAGCTGTATTGTTGCTGTAACACTGAGTCTGCTGTGGTTCAGCCACAGACTACTCAGAGTGACAAGAATAGCTGCTGCACTAATGTAACCTATTTTAAAATGCAGCTGCAGAAGGAGACAATACTTTACAACTTTAAATGCTCCTTATCATATCATGAAACTATTTAAGCTAGTGTAAGTCAAACAAAATCTCAGAAATAATGGAAATCTCTGACTTCCACAACCCTTTCCTCATTTCCTGCTTTCGTTTTAGCTTGCGTTCTGCCATATAAACACAAAAAGATGTGGGAGGAACATAACTAAAAGTCTTAACAGTTAACATGTGAAAACATGACCTTTCCTGTAATAATACTGACATTTAAGTTGGTAAGTAAACGGGCCTAATAATTAGCGTCAGATAAATCATGGGAACTTCCAGCAAACGGTCCTAGCTTAGCAAAAAAGGTCCAAAAACGTTTTTTTGAAAATACACACCTTGCACACAATTTACTCGTAACTCATTGTAAAGGAAATATAATCAGACGCAGTGTTTACAAAGGCCACATGGTCCCATGCCACCCACACGTGGCTCGGATTTCTTTTCTTTTTTTAAAAAAAACATCAACACGATGTAAACACAGCAAGAAAACAAACGACGCCTGAACGCAGCATTTTGTTTTGTTTTAAAACACTGGCGCAGATATTACAGCAATAAAATCACACCCGTGTGCACACTTGTTTATCAGGGTGGAATCTGAACTGTGATCCAAACATAAAACGATTAAACTTTTCTGAGTCAGGGCTTTGAATCGAACCTCTAGATTAAACATTAATTACAACACGCCCTCTGTACTGTAGATAAATCCAGATGTAAACGTCTTACCAGAACTGGTTTAAAAAATAATAACAGCCTCTGTGGAGAAAGCTCCAACTTCAGTCAGCGTGGTGTTCTTCGTATCCAGAAACTGTCAAAACGCTATCTGGTTAAGTTAACCACATTGTGACCAGGTTAGTAACACAATGCGTGTCCTACGTGCTTCCTTTAAACCCCGCCCCTACGACGTACGTGACGCACGCGACGCTGCCAGCAGAGCTTTTAAACCGGACAGAACTGCCTCGTGATTTCCGCCGATTATAGGAAAAAAAATATTGAAAATGTTCTCATTTTTACTGAACGACCAAAGTAAAAATATATTTATTTCGATAGTGACGTTTAACACGCGCGCGTTAAGCACGTTCTATCGAAATGTTTTTTCATAAAAAGGGAAGCGGAGGAGACCTTGAACGCACCACCGGATCATTCCATTCTCCTGACATAAATACCGGGAGTAGGACCTTAAATTACGCCAAGTACAAATAAATATACTCTTCGCAACACCACCCTGTTCCGGCTATAAACAGGGTTACACCACATACGATCTTAATAAAATAAAAAAAACACTGAAGCAAGAAGTGCAATAAAGATACAGCTTAGCTAACGAGACGAGGCCGCCTGTCAGTCAGGAGGCAGACTACGAGCTTTAATGGGGTTCTACTAACGTTAAAACATTTTCTGAAATCCCTAAGCGGACAAAAAAGCAGAAAGAAAAATCGTGTGTGAAACGAAATTAAAAGTGTCGCTTTCCCCTAAAACGAATAAACATTTTGCTGTAGGAGGAAAATCAAGCCCCAGATTAACAGATTATTACAGCGGCCACTGCACAACGCATAATTTTCCAGCAAATTTTCACGGCGTCACTGACACACGAGCATCGGAACCGCGTTCGTCCAAACACTCGGCTGAATCTCTTACTTGTAGGACGGTCTTCTTCAGTCATGTCTTTGCGGCGTTACACTTTCCAACCCGACATTCATGCTAGCCTGCGAGGCTAACGCTGAAAGAAACCGACTAGCCCGCCCACCTTTACGTCCTTTACGTACCGTCATGGCTCAGTCCAGAATCGTAACTTTATTTTATCGTTGAAGACGTTTAAAACCGGAAGTCAGTTAGCGTTAGCTCACAGCTAATACAAGCATAAACCAAGGAATTAAGTAAAAAAAGCGAGTTCGGGGAAGAAAAAAAAAAAAACCTTGAGCTCGCCGTGAATTTCTCTAGCTAACAGTTAAACGCCGTTTACTTACTGCTCGCTTTCATCGCAGGGATGAACGTAGCATCATCTTTCTTCTTAAGTTGGAACAAAAAAGGTGAGAGGTCTCCATAGTAACCTTTGTTAGACCCCCGAGTCGCGCGCAACGCTTCGCAGGGTCAGTTTGACCACACCGCCACCCTGTGGACACAAGTGAAACTCCATCGTCTTCAACTGGACTTAAAACGTTCTTTCACAGTTTAATCATACATTTTTAAGATTCATTTTCCTCTCTCGGATTTATATCCAAGCATAGCACCTCCCTGTCACATTAAGATGTTACAGTTAATAAAATTAATGCACTTAATTGCTTGAGATCAAACCACTTTTTTAAAGTTTACACTTATGTTTTATGTTGCAGAAAAAAGGTGAAGCTGTCAAACCTAAAATATTTATATCAGATGTGAATAGGGTTGCCAGCCAACTCCTTGAAGAGACACCTCAGGGCTGGTCGACCCCCTACCAGGGTGATGATTCACCCCTCCCTCCCCCTCTGCTTTTACTTGCTCTGAAATGAACCTGAATTTAATTGGATGCATGTTTTTGAATGATAAAAATATGCATAGAATGTTAATACTGTACACAGTTTAACAATTTATCTTGAGTGCAAATCACCAGAGTAAACTCTTTCTAAAAATAATTTATCTTTCTTAAACATTCTTCTGTTCTGCTTTACTTAAAACAGTATTAACAGAAAGCAAAAAGAACATTTATGTAATAACGCATTTAGTGCAAGTTTGTAGAAATGTGTAAACAAACACATTGTGCCTCAAAAGCCATGACTTTACATCTGTAGTAAAAATAACAAAAAAAAAAAAAAAAAAACTTGTAAACTAAAATGGGCAGTGCTCCATCATGTGGAGTCAACTTACAGTACAATATTTCTTCCATTTGTATTTGTGTAGAGCTCGTGCCGCAGTAGGGAGTGATTTGTTTTTCAGAGCCTAAGAGTAAAACTCTGAGCAAGACATTTCATAATTTAGACTGACAATGAGCTCACTTTTGATTAGCTCAGAACATCTGTTTTGCACATCAGTCCACCTATTTTTCACGAGAGAAAAATCTTTCCACAAATCCAGTGGAAGATGGGATGCTGAGGACAAAGGATACAACAGCTGGATGTAATCATAAACATAGGAAACACTATATAAAATCATTTGTGCATTTTTATTTATTTATTTTAAGCATTCATATTTTAATTCTACTTGTTTATCACAATAAAAATATATATCTTTGGCCTTTAATGCTCACATTCACTGCACTTTCACACATTAAAGGAGACGGGCGGTCGTGGACTTCAGACTGAACAAACACACCTGAACATATGAGGATCTGCGGTGGAAGTGGTCTCCAGCTACAAGTACTTGGGTGTACGCCTGAACGACAACCTCAGCTGGGGCAACACCACCAGTTTGATCAATAAAGTTCATCAGAGACTCTACCTCCTCAGGCAGCTGAGACGAGCTGGTCTGAGAAGCTCAGTCCTCACCTCCTTCTACAGGTGTGCAGTGGAGAGCATC
>JARVGV010000111.1:33860915-33872183 GCA_031762435.1 Hypsolebias longignatus | reverse complement strand
CGGGTTTACGGCGTGATCAGTTTACGGCGTGATCAGTTTACGGCGTTTCGCGTTTACGGCGCCGCCCCCAGTGATGTCATTGCGCCGTAAGTTGCCATTTTTATGCAGCATTTTATAATTTTTCGGGTTTTTTAGGGTATTTTGTTAGCTAACTGCTTGGAAACACATAAAAAAACATTAAAACGGCCGTTAGAAGTTGTTTTACATTGAAAAAACGTGTTTAAAAAGACGTGACCGATCGGCGTTTTAGTTTCGGTTTCGTTTTTGGCCGCCATGTGCGTGCGGTTCCGGTTTAAGTCTATATCGGTTTACGGCCGAGCCGTTAGAACGGATCTTGGCCGTAAACCTGGGACTACCTGTATAATATTTTGTTCTGATAAATCCAAAGACAGACCTAGTCTCTCTTCACACACACACACAAAAGCAAAAGATTGTCTTATTCAGTACTTCAAGTTAACATTTGAGCATCATGTCTCTAATGCTAGCAGGACTAACAAGATTTTAATAATTTCCTGTACTTTCTTTGTGTGGTGAACTGTGCATGCAACCGTTGTATACCATTATGGGAGCCAGTGGGAGGGTCTGAAACGGAAAGTAGACACACGCTTAGTTTCTGTAGAAAACCACAGCAGGACGAGTTCACATTGGGACTGCTGAAAAATAATGAAAAGAGGGAGAAATATTTACAAAAAAAATCTGTGAAAATATTGAAATACTGTACATAAAAGATGTGTGGTCAAAACCAGCAGAGTTACATGAAAAGAATGAGGACAGCTGAGAGAGAAAACATGTTGCACAGTGAATAGAGAGAAGACTGAACTGTGAGACACAGGACAGGATGTGATCTGACTTGCTTCTAACAAATATGAAACTCAGACACTAGAGTTCAGTTTCATTACAGCTCAGAGCAGGGGGCCTAAAAGCTTTAGTCAACCACTGCAGCCACACAACTGCACACACAGCACACGTCCGCACATAAGCTAACATCAACCTCAGAGGTGTTTTATGTCTCACTCTGGCTGACAGATACTCAGCTACACGTCCAAACTGTAGCAACATATTGAACATTTGTTAGTTGTTGTCCAAGTGTCCCTGTCTTTCTGTGTCCTGTTGTTGTACCTGTTTCCTGCACAAAGGAGAGCTTTATGTTCCACAGCCAGCTTAAAGAAACCAGAAGATGCTAGAGGGGTAGAGATGAGGAGGGAAAATAATCAGGCAATAAAACAAAACAATACGACAGTCATAAAAAGTCTCCTTACTGTACACACTCTGTGTCTGTACCTGAAGTAATGCCAGTCAGGTTCAAGTATTAAAGATTACTCTCTTTTGTTCCTGGTATGTTGCACAGTGCTCAGCAAAAATCTCAAGTCTCTTTACATTTCTTTAGATTTTACTCATAAAGTAACACAACACTGCCTGCTTTTTCTCTCATTTTCTGTCTAGACCCTAACTGAATAGGTCTGCTTAAATCACAGAACTGTGTTGACTAGTTACTGGTCACTGTCCTGACTGCTGTGGACAGCAGTCTGAGCAACCATATTTTGGAGAATCAACGAGAAACTTTCAACAATTAAAAATAAAAACCTTAACCAATTTCTGCTATTCAAAACACCAACAAAATAAAGACATTTATATAATAAAGCGCTTGAACCGCTATTTATTTATTTATTTATTTTTAAGTTTGAGTTGATTGAGATGGTGGAGATTATGGAGGAGTTCTCTGCAGACCAAAAGTGGGCGTTTCTGGAGAATAGGTGTTTCTAGAGGGCAAACACTGATTGGCTAACTGTATTTGCTGGCTCTTTATGCAAGTTACCTTAACTTTTTTTTTAAACTGAAGGTTTCTAACAAACAGCGTTGTATCTGCCGTCAAACACAAGAAGATTCTCGTTTGTTCTTGGGTTGTAGGCTGCACCTGACACAGGTTGGCTTGAGTGTGGTCTGGGTACAATGAAATATGAAGCATCTGCTCAAGTGCAGTAAGGAAGTATTTCTACTTTGTTACAACACTGCATATCACGTTAACAGTAGGGGTTTTAGGGTCTTTGTTAGTCTAATTCACAGATGAGGCCCCTCTGTTCCCATCAGGTGTAAAAACTGGCTGGGAATCAGCCCTAAAGCTGCGTTTTTGAACGTTGAAATCTGAGGTCTCCTCTGTTGAGATGGTTTTTATTTTTTAACATTAGTTTTTTAACTTCACCAGCATATCAGTTACTATTGACTTGTACGTTTTTTGATTCACACTATAAAACAGGACTAAGTAAATACAGGGGTGATTGCACAAAGTTTGTTTTCTCAGGGGTGATTGGTTTTTACAAGAAGATTAGCAACATTAAGCACAGTGGTGGTAGCATCATGCTATGGTGTTGCTGAATGATACAAAGAGAAAGGATTAACAAAAGACAAGCTCTAACTTTGTCAACTTCGTCTGAAATCAACATCAGGAAGATAATCCCAAACAGTCCTCAGAACTGGTTTTGTACTGGATGAAACTCGCTGACATCAAGCGTCTGGAACGGCCAGAACATTTGTGGATTATGATTTAAAGGTGACAGGAAACAAACCAGTTTAAATAAAGTCTACCAGTTCTGCCAAGAAGAGTCTTACACAAAATATCAGCGTAAATTAAAACAAAAACTTATTGATACAACCCCCCTCTCCCCCAAAACAGTTGAGATGATAGAAAATCAAACTGAAACTTACCGGTAAGCATTTGTTTTTAAAGGCCATTGAATTTGCACCTTGTAACCACTTCATCCTGGAAAAAGAACGGTTTAAATAAATTTAAACCCCCCAAACACATTTCTCTTGGTGGAAACTTCAGACCACAACTCCATCTGCTTTACATGAAAATATTCTGTAATTTGAATATTTACAAGCAAAAAGCTGGCAGATTAAAATTGGGACCTCTTTACTAATGATCAGTAGCTGACCTCCTGTAAACACTGATTGTAACATCTTCCTTAAATTGGTGATTTTCTTCAATCACTCTGGTCTGCTGGCAGTTTTGCTGCAGAATACTTTTGTACCATTTGACCACAATCAATAAAAATGGTAAATATTACAATAAAATCTACTGAAACAATAAAAAAAAAAGTTCAGTTTACATAAGTAAACTCCTTCAATCATCACTGATGCAATCAATGAACTGCAACAGACCAGAATTCAGATTTATTGATTACTTCACCAAATGTTTGGAAGATTACATCACAATATTATGTAAAGAACCATAGAGCACTTTCATTTTATGTATCTTACATGGAAAACTTTACAGTCTGTACTTTCTCATTTACTGTATATTATATTTATATATTTATATACTTCCCTCCAGTTTGAGGGAAAGAAAAGCAGACATCCACAGTTGCAAGGGAAGGAATGCTTTTCAGAAAAATATTTAAATGCACTTTAAATAATTACATACATCCTTTAAAAAAAAAAAAAAAGTGTGGAACACAATTCAAACAATTCAGGATGCAGAGATGTGATGCTCCTGGAGCTTCATGTAAAAACTGTTACCTTAAAGTGAGTCAACACGGACAAAAGCATTTTTAGGTTGTGATAAATGTCAAACGGGCGTGAAAAGAATCTTATGAGGCCGACTGATGGATTTTTACGAGATGACTGCAGTTTTAGAATCAGGAGCTGACCCCAGTGTGAAGCTCACTAAGTGGGAATGCAGAAAAGAAGAATCCATCCACAGATCTGTAGAAGTAATAACAAATTAAAGCAAAAATAAATTAGTAAAATCTAAATGAGACCCATCGAACACAACGGGGACGGTTTGTGCCACAGAGAGTTGTCGTTAATAAAGCAGCTTATTTACCAGCGGCTTAAAGTGTGAGTTTCCAACAGAGGCAACAACGTGCCGCTGAAACACAGCACACTTGGATCATCTGTTGCAGCCGAAAGCCTCTTTTTGTCCACAGAAGGTTCGTTAAATTAAATTTTATTTGCCCTTAGCACGTAGACGTTTCAAGCGCTTAAAAAAAGAAACAGGATCAGAAAAACAAACCATTAAATCAAGGAGTGAATTTGCAACAATAAATTACAGTACTTCTTTAACGCGCATCTGTTTTCTCCAGGTTAGTGTGGGATGAAAGACGGCCAGCAGGAAGTGCCGGTCACAGCGCTGTTCATCCCAGAGATGAAAAAAGTAACGCAGAGTCCTGAACAGACACAAAAAAAAAGGCTAGTCTTCTCCACCTTCCTCCAGACTTCGTAGCCCCTTCTCTAATCAGATCCAGTAACAGGGGAGGAAAGTTCCTCAAGTATCTAGTTCAAGTTGGATCTTCCCATCCTCTACGTGTCCACCTGTCCCCGCTTCAATGCCCTCTAGGAGACGGGAGTCCGGGTGGGGGCCCCGTCGGGAGCTGCGATGTGGAAGACGGAGCCGATGCGCAGGAAGAAGCGTCTGAGGACGGCTCGCAGCTCCGGGATCAGGTCGAACTGCATCATTTCACACAGGTGGGGGTAGTAGCAGGAAGCATGGGGCTTGAACTGAAGAGGACAAATGTGCTCATTAGAAACCAACCGAGAGGTCACACGATGTGAATTATCAAATATATAAACAGATTATCTGATTTTCTTAGTCTTTACAGCAGAAAAAGCTGTACAAGTGTCTGTGAGGTCATAAAAGATTTTTAGCCTCAGTTACAATCCTGCATTCAAGCAAAACAACTCAATTTGTCATGTTTTAACAGATTTCACTGCAGGGTTCAAACTGCAGAATTGTACCTGCCAGTTTACCAACACCAGTTTAAAAACAACAGTATAAATGTTGATAAGCAGCCTCCTGCTTCAGCTTTCTTTCTTTTAGAAGCTAATAGTTTTGCCCTAAAATGCTGGGAAGAGAAACCCTGAGTCATGGGGTGAGTTGAATCATCGGTGACTCATCAAATCATACTGGCAATGCATGACTCACAGCTGACAGATACTGGAAAAACACGTCCTAAGTAACATTTTACAATGTTTCTGAGATTGTACACAAACACACTGTTACCACCATTTTTTTTTAATTATTTTTTTTTAAATAAAAATCTCTTCAGTCCTTCAAAAACTTTGTTCTCTTCTGCTTCAAAATACTTGCTGTTTGTCTGCTGCTGCGTTTGGCTTCCAGCTAGCCTTCTGCTACTTTCAGCTAGCCTTCTGCTACTTCCAGCTAGCCTTCTGCTACCTTCAACTAGCCTTCTGCTACTTCCAGCTAGCCTTCTGCAACGTCCAGCTAGCCTTCTGCTGCCTCCAGCTAGCCTTCTGCTGCCTCCAGCTAGCCTTCTGCTACGTCTAGCTAGCCTTTTTCTACCTCTAGACTCTTGCTACCTCCAACTAGCCAACTGCTACCTCCAACTATCCTTCTGCTACTTCCAGCTAGCCTTCTGCTTTGTGCAGATAGCCTTCTGCTACAACCAGCTAGCCTTCTGCTACTTCTTGCTAGCTTTCTGCTACATTTAGCTAGTCTTTTGTTTATTTTAATGCTTTGACTTTTGATTATTTTAGCTAAACTTTTGACACTTTTCTCTTTTTTCTACCCTCTTGTTACTTTTAGCTCCTAGATACTGGTTTGCGTTTAGCTTGTATGTACCAATTTGCTACGTTTTGCTACACTTAGCTTATAGCTACTTTTAGCTCCACTAACGTAGTTTTAGCTTCTTCAATTATTGTATTATTTTTGTACTACTGGTGCTCGGCATATTTTTAGTTTAAACATTTTTCTCAGTTCATATCTTTGATCTTATTACAGTTTTTCTTTACAATTTATATTAATGTGGATGTAACTGGGACCCTGTGTACACAATTTGGTTCCACCTCATGTACCACATGCGATGCGAATGACAAAGAAACTTTGACTTTAACCATTTTCAGCTAAGCCATTCAGCGCTTGGCATTCCCACTGCATTTTACCAGAAAATGAAACATCTTCAGCTCATATTTAGCTCTTTTGATTCTGGTTTATTTTTGTTTTGAATCTAGTTAAACCCTCCCTGTTCTTCCTCCTTCATCCTGCTCTTCCTCACTTGACGTCCGGCTGGTGTTTTGCGGTCAGTGGACCGTCGGTGTGTTCTTGCCTTGTCGTCCGGCAGCCGAAGCGTCCTGGTGAGCAGCAGCATCAGCAGCATGTTCCAAGCCTCTCGGTGGCTCTCCGAGGTCAGACCGATGAAGTAGCTCAGAGCTTCGGTACACACTCTGCAAAAGAAGGCAGAGACACAGTGTCAGTAAAATAATCTGTCAGAGAGAAGTTTGACCAAAGCAGCTACTAGTCTGTCATTTCTGAACACAACATGATCTCAGTCTAAAACTCATCAATGACGGCGGATGATGTTCATTCTTTCATGAACACTTTGTTTCTTTAACATCTTTACGATCATGTAAACACAAAGGGCAGTGAGTGCAGCTGCTTCATGACAAACAACAAGACGACCGAATCAGCCGTCAATATAAGCAACAAATCACACAGACCCATTAATTATTAACGTGCTCGGCACGTTCAAAAACAGAGAACAAGCAACATTTACTGCTAATAAAAAAAACAGCAGCAGAGCTGGCATTTAGACACATTTCTAAAGGCTCATTATTTTATGTATTAGTTGTAAAATTATAAAACAAAAGCCAACGAGTTCTGCATCTGGTCAAAGTGGGTCGTTTTGTTCGAATCATAACTGGAACGCTGAAGGACACGCAGAACAGAACAACAGAGAGCTAAAATGAGCAGAAATATTAATGAAGGCTGAAATCAGCTAAACTAAAAGCTAAAATAGGTCAAACTTGTTAAAAAACCAAACTTGGCAAAACTGTCATTAATTGCTAAAATGAGCTAAACTGTAGCTAAAAGCTAAACTCAACAGAATTGTAAAAAAAAAAAAGCTTAAATAAACGATGGTTAAAAAAGCCAAAAATTAACAGAATAGAAGCTAAAAATTTAAATCAACAAAATAGTAGCTAAATAATTAAATCAACAAAGAGGTAGTAAAAGCTAAAATCAATAGAATGGTAAAAAAAAATTAATTGAACAGAGTGGTGCAAAGAGCTAAAAATCAACAGTATAGTAACTAAAAGCTTAAGTCAACATTGACAGCAAAAAGCTTAAATCAACAGAATAGTAGCTAAAAGTTTAAATCAACACACTGGTAGCTACAAGTTTAAATCAACAGAATAGTAGCTAAAAAATTAAATCAACAGAATAGTAGATAAAAAATTAAATAAACAAAATAGTAGGTAAAGTTTAAATAAAACAGTGGCAAAAACTTAAATCAACAGAATAGTAGCTTGAAGCTTAAAATAACAGAGTGGTCGCTAAAAGCTTAAATCAACAGAATAGTAGCTAAAATTTAAATCAGCAAGACAGTAGCAAAAGTTTTAATCAACAGAATAGTAACCAAAAAATTTAAATCAACAAAATAGTAACTAAAGTTTAAATCAACAGAACAGTAGCTAAAAGTTTAAATAATCTGAATAGTAGCTAAAAGCTTCAATCAACAGAGTGGTCACTAAAAGCTACAAAGCTAAAAGGCTTAAAAAATAAAATAAAATAAAATTAAAAAAGAGGCAAAACAGTACATAAAAGTTAAAATTGGCAAATCAGTAACAAGCTAAAATGAAAAAAAAAAAAGTAACTGAAAGCTGAAATTTGTACAATAGTAGTTAAAAGCTAAAATAAACGGAACAGCAGCAAAAAGCTTCAATTAGCAGAACAGTAGCTTAGAACTAAGATTAACAAAGCAGTGACCAATAGCTAAAACTAGCAAAACTGTAGCTTAAATGATTAAATTTATAGAATGGTCGATGAAAGTATCAGTACTTCTAGTAAAATGATAGTTAAAGCTAAACATAGATCGTAGCTAACAGTAAAAGTAGTAAATGGTAGCTAAAAGCCGAATGTAGCAGAATGGTAGCTAAGAGTAAAAAAGAAGCAAAAAGCTACATGTAGCAAAAAAAGACAGAACCTGTGATCAAGACTTCAAAGAGAACTATATTTTTGAAGGACTTGAAAAAAAATTGTATTTTTTATGTGGAATTTTATTTTTAACAAGCTAAATATTCTGTAACAAAAAACAGAAGCTGTAAGACACTGTCCCTGACCAGGCAGGACTTTTTGATCAATGTATGGTTCAAGTAGCAGAAAGTAAACAATCAATGCTGAAAAACACAGCAGACACTTTCTTCCTTCTCGTGCAGACACTTATTTTTAGATGATTAACACAACATGCACAGTAACAAGTGTTCAGACCTGTGGTTACAAATAGTCCCTCACAAAACGACATCTTAGAGCAGTTTTAGCCTCATGCTTGATGAAATGTAGGCGATGGCACGCGGCGTTCTTTCATGTTTTACTCACAGCAGCAGGCGTGTTTGAATGTCGGGCCACGAGTCCTGCAGCTTCGGGTCGGAGTACATCCTGAACAGGATCCTCAGACTGCAGGCAAGGCTGCTGGTCTCCTGCTTCAACAAGTTGGGCTTCGATTTGCCCTTAAATCCTGAGAGCAGAAAGCAGCAGCTGTTAAAACAAATTACTCAGAAGTGGACTCGTTTATGGTTTTACCCTCCAGACAACACCCTCTTGATCAGTTTCTCTATTTCCAACTGTTTGATGCAAACTTATTGTGACGCGTTAGGACTTCCACCTGCTCTCCAGAGAGCCGTCCTCTGCTCGTTGTTGGAGTTGAAGTCTTTGGCGAAGTTGTGCGACTCCAGCAGACAGTCCAGCAGCTTGAAGAGGTGTGCCGACGTCATGTGGGGGTACATGCCCTGATCTTTCACAGACTCGTCCCCCTCGGCCTCCGGCTCCTCCAGAGCATCGCGCTGGAAAACAGTCAGATTATTTTACAGCGCATTAGTCGCACGTTTCTTTTTGTCCCTAGGGTTAAATCAGAAGTGCAAACTTTCTTTCATGGGGCTTTTCCACAGAAAGGGTTTCTTTTGGGGGGGAATATGAAACTCTTAACAGCCGAATGTCTTAGTTTCCCCTCTAGCTGTGTTTGCATGGATCCCTTTCCATCAGATTAATACTTTAAATGGAAAAAACAGGGTTTATGTAAAAAAAACAATTAGATCTGACTGACAGACTGTGGTATAGTGAGACCTTGCCCAATCAGCTAATGCCCAAAGAACGTGGTGAAGATGACTTTTCGGCTACTACCACCCCAATTGTTAGCTAAAATATCTGTCAAACTGGCTAAGGTAGAGGCATTTTAGTGTAGCTGTGGCAGCCATCTTGATTGGCGTTGACTCCAAAAGTTAACCAGCTGTAGATTTACATTTATCACTTTCTGCAAGTTTCATTAAAATCTGTCCACTTGTTCGTGAGACTTGTTGCTAAAAGACAAACACGTCGCCTTTTCTTGTCAACAGCCATCAATAAAATATGTTTTAAAGAAAGTACAGACAGAGCAGGTGTCTGTGAGTCTACCTGTGCAGCAGCCATGTTGTCAGCGTCCTCCTTCTTGCTGGTCGCGGGGAAGAAGACGATGTTGTCCACCGTCTGGATGAGCTCAAGCTGCACCACACATTTGATCAGGAGCCCCGCAAACAGCCTCTGGTCTGAGACTCCTGGAGCGCAGAAACAGTGAAAATACTATTTGAAATTCTGAATCGGATTTGAATTTAAACTCATCAAAAGACGAATGTGTTTTGTGTACACACTAGCGTTGGATTTGCCCCTCCAGGTGTCGTCGCTGGACATTTGGCTGTGTCCCCTCTCAGACAGAGCTCTGTCAAAGCTGCTCTGGGACTGACTGTCAAAATCAGCATCCTGGGACACAAACGTAACAAACGGCACAACCACAGGTCAGCGCTGCGGTTTCATGATGCTGAATTAAAGCAGCTCATTGTGGGTTTGTGATATCTTTGCGTCACTGGCTAAGTTGTTTTTATTTTTTTTGCTTACAAAGTGCTTGCTGTCACCAGCTTCCTCATCCTGTCCTGCTGGTCGCCAAGTCAACAAACTGATGTGAAAATTACACAGAGAATGGGAATCAGCTGTGTTCTGTCACAGAGCAACAAGATTTACCAACAAATAACTAAATAACTAATGTTTCCAAGATGATCTAAAAACTTGACAGGTTTGATACTCACACGTGAGGGCTGGTGTTTTGGAAGATCTGCAGCATGCAGGAGCAGGTGACGTCCCAGACCTCTGAGCTGAACTTCTCCCCGTTCAGAATCACCAAGTTCTCCAGGCAGTTGGTCCCCGATCGAGCCAACTGTTCGTTATCTGCAACCAAGAGACGGCAGCTTCAAAAGTCACGTGCTGCAGACAAAACGGTGGAACATCTCTAACGACAGTCGAGACTTTTCAACAAAGGAAAATTGTGGTACCGTAGTGAAAATACTGAGCTTCATGCCGACAAATGGACATCACATCTAAAGAACGTTTCTTTTTGGTGCATAAAGCAGTTTCCTTTATAACCTGATGCATGCTCAATAATCCAGGTAGAAAAATACCAAAAAACTAAGTTTGGTCCTCTGGACATTCAAAAAACAAAACAAAAAAGTAGAAACGTTTCATCTTTCATCCGAAAGATTCCTCAGTCGGGCGGTGATTTATTTTAATACAAAACAAACAAACAAAAAACAATATTCTCCAAGAGTGATGATTCGATAGTTTTTGCGACAATTTTTTATTCTTCCCAAAAGCTGGCAACATGAAAAGACATAACCTGGAAAGAAAACTGCACAATACATGAAAAATTATTCTTCTCCGTAATATTAAACTGCAAAACGCCAATACTGCAAACAACTGCAATAAACTGCAGACACCAGCTGCAAACCAGTCATATCTGGCAACCAGATGAAGCTCCACTGCTCTAAGTGGTCACAGTTCATTTAGATGATAGTGGCCAAAATACTAAAGCACGTGCATCATAACAAAGAGTGTGGGAAATGTAGACGGTTTACACCTGATAAATCACAGTACAATCAACAATATCACAACAGCGTGCTTTATTTCAGCTGCACTTTTTAGAAATTAAACTCTTATATAGAGATTTAACGGAGTGCCTCAGAGCTCAGAGTCCACTTGTGGAATGACCATGTTTCATGTGGTGGAGCCATCCACAACCATCCTGAGTCATTCCATGTGCAAAAGTCTTATTGGACTGAAGCAGAGTTCCTCCCAAAAGGGAAGCAATGGTCAACCTTGGTTCATAAACAACAACAAAAACAAGCGACAACTTCTTCTGTTCTCGTTAAGCTCGAGTAATACAACTTTATATTGTCAGGGGATTTTTGGTCAAGGTTTATGGATGTTTGTCACTACTACAGTAGTCCCTTGCTATT
>JARVGV010000111.1:33745248-33760556 GCA_031762435.1 Hypsolebias longignatus | reverse complement strand
TTTATCCACAGAGTTGATGTGCTCAGTAAAATGTTGGACATCCTGAGATTTAATTTTAACCCAGGTGTCGTCAACAGGATGTAACACAAATTGTAAACTAAAGATAAAGCTTTTGACTCAAAAACAACCCAATTTGGCATTACAATCATTTATTCTTCTCCTTTTCTGATGGTTTGGGGCGTTACAGACAGAAGGGCTGTCATGAACTTCAGGGTCTCTGAGGCCAAAACAACAAATGCTCCCTTCTGGCTAGAAAACAAAATCACCTCTTATCTAACAAAACACAAACTACAGCTCCCGAGCTCCTTGGCCACAAAACAGGAGTAAAGTTAGTTTAAAAAAAAAAAAAAAATGGTGGAGAACCCCTTCCAAACTTTGATATTTGAAAAGCTGAATGGAAGTAGCTTTGGATGGGGAGTGGTGGTGCAGAGGTTACAGGAGGCGAGCCTGTGATTGGTAGGTAGCAGGTTTGAATCCCCGGATGGTTGCATCAAAATGTGGGTGGGAAAGCTGAAGCACCCACATTCGCCTCCGCCCTTATTTGCCCCACTGTGCGCCCTTGAGCAAGGCCCTAACCCCCCACCATCTGCTCCCCTGGGCGCCCTGGATGGCAGCCCCCTGCTCCACACACGTGGGCTGTTGTAGCTCGGTGGTTGCAGCAGGAAGGGCACCGAGAGTCAAAACATTTTCCACATTTTGGTGCGAGTTCGTTCGCTGTGTTGACCCCTGGAGGAGAGAGCAGCCGAAAGAAACGAATGTAATTCAACTTTCCTTGAGAAAGAATGTGATCCCTCTGCTCCTGAAACTGGTTTGTTTTAGTTCTTCTGAATATTTTGAAGCATTAAAACTGGTTGCCTTTAAAGAAATTTTACAATGGCTCATTATTTGTGAGTCATTCACGTGGGTCTTAAACTCAAATACTAACGATCTCTAAAATGTCTGAAAACGTTTTAAATCTAACTGACAGAAAACTGCAGAAGCTCGGTTTGTTCTGCTTATTCCCATCGCCCAAACCAGGAGTATGGATATGGTAGGTAATAACTGTGTATGTTCTAATGCCAAGTTTAGACCACCTTTGTTTTGTAGGCTCAGAGGGTTGTCTTTCCATCCAGTAAACTGTCCGTCAGTTTCCTTGTCAGCTCAACTTTTACATGTTTAAAAGAAATTTGAAGAAACTGTGGGAAGAGACTATGCTGTCATTTTGTTCTGCACCTTTTCTTACAGGCGCTACGACCCTTTAGTATTTTTTTTTATTTACCCTTTATTTATCCAGGTTAGTCTCATTGAGCCACGAAAATTCATTTTCATGAGAGACCTGTTTAGGGAGCAGATGGTGGGGTTTAAGGGCCTTGCTCAGGGGCCCAGGTTGGGGCGAATGAGAGTGGAGGCAGGTGTGGCTGTTTCACCTTTTCCACCCACATTTTGATGTTGACGGTACCGGGAGTTGAACCTGCCACTTTCCGATCACAGGCCCATCTTCTCTAACCTCTGTGCCACCGTATGGAGAATTCTTGTCTGTAGCAGGCGTAGTAGGTCTGTCACGATAACAAATTTTACTGGGCGATTAATTGTCTCAGAAATTATTGTGATAAACGATAATATTGTTTGAAAGTTGACAATAATTAGTAATAATTGTCAAATTTAAGAAGAAATGTTGGTTATTTTTTGTGTGTAGTACATTTTATTGACCACCAGATGGCAGTATAAGACTGAACTGAAGGATGGATAGTGAGGGAGCGAGCAGCGTGTCTCTTTAAGAAAAATGTGAGGGAGGCCTCTTGACGTGACATGGACTGTCTCTCCTCGGTTCTCAAAATGGTGGACACTCCGTGTGGTTTGAGCTGTTTAGCATAGCATTTTTCGAGGTCAGCCTGTTAGCTTAGCTGCTTTTAACAATCTAAAACATGATTTTGGATCGTAAAAATGGACTTTAAAGAGAAAGGTAGGGGTCAGTGAAGAACACCGGAGTTGAACCTTTTGTCTTCAGTAGAAACAGAGACACGAAGAAACGATGAAGCCAGTAAATGACAATGAGGTAGATAGTTCTCATTTCTCATGTGATTAATTGATTTATTGTTTATCGCGACAGGCCTAAGCAGGCGTTGCAAATTTTTTATTTTTTTTTACAAAGCATTGTTTTTCTTCTCTTAAAATTAAAGTAAGACCTCATTTGGCTAAGAAAGACAACATTAATGTCAAGATTTATTTAATTGTCTCAGAAATTATTGTGATAAACGATAATATTGTTTGAAATCCAGGCCCTTAACCCCCACCATCTGCTCCCTAACAGGTCTCTCTTGAAAATGAGTTCTTGTGGCTCAATGAAACTAACCTGGATAAATAAAGGTCAAATGAAAAAAAAAAAAAATTGCATGGTGAAAACTCATCAATATAAATTATTGCTTAAAGGAACGTACCAGTAGTTTGAAGGGAAACATATTTTCATCTCTTTGGGTGTATTGAGCTTCGCCTTGCGGGGTCTTGTTAGTCTGGCTGCAGCATTTCAAACTCATCCTGTGTTAATCACTGAACCAGTAGAAGCAACGATGGAAAGTGGCCTAAGTTGTCAGACAGACATGCTGCCGTCAGATTGTTAGAAAACAATGCACGTCTATAACACCTTTAGAGACTTTGGGGTGTGGCGTTGATTTAAAGGCAGAGCGCAGTCGGGAGGATTCAGGTGGAGAGAGTCCTTTAGGTTTGGGGAAAAGTCTCTTTGCACAAAGAACGTCAGCACTTCTGCAGGAGTTTCTCTGCATTTTGTGAAGCGCAGCGTAATCAGTAAAACTTTCTGTCTCCCTGCAGCGCTGAGCCTGAGCACCTCCGAGAAGTTATTCCGGGTGACGGAGCTCTCCCCTCTTCTGTATTCCCTCCTCACCCTCAGTATTGGCGGCACGTTGGCCTTTGGTTTGGGCTTTTCTGAGTTTCTGCTCGTCTCACGAACCTCCAGCCTCACTTTGTCCATATCGGGGATCGTTAAGGTTCGTTGTATGTTTCATACAATAAAAATGTTTATAACCTGCACAAAACCCTGTGTAACTGGGACCCTGCGTACATAATTTCGTTTCATTACATGTACCACATGTGGTGCAAATGACAATAAAGACTCTCTGACTCTGACTCTGAAAAATAAAAACACCAGCTTTTCCTCGCATCGAACTCGAGTTAGTCCGAGCAAACGAACAAAGGTTACGTTTACGTCGTGTTTTTCAGTTAGACACTGTAATCTAGCAGAGCTTTTGTGATCTTTGTTGTTTCTGCAGGAAATCTGCACGCTGCTTTTGGCAGCGTATCTGGGAGATAAAATGAGCGTGCTCAACTGGCTGGGGTTCGCTGTGTGTCTGTGCGGCGTGTCGTTACACATAGGGCTCAAGACTTGCTATTCCAAAAGTAAGATGTCTCTTTTGTTTGCCAGCAGCAACTTCAAGGGTTCAAATATTGTTATTGTACAAGAACAGGATTAAAATAAGCTGAACAAAGCTGTGCATTCAGCTTCTCTTACTGCAACTAGAGTAATATTTGTTTCATTTTTTCAGATAAGGCTCCTTCTTTAAGGCAGCTCAGCAGTAAGAGCTCAGAACTTGCGATGCCTTTGCTCTTGAACGACAGCAAATGTGGGGATTCGGCTGCAGACGGGTCTAACGATGAAGATGAAGAGCAAGAAATCTTTCTGAGCTGACACATCCTTTTTTTTTTTCTATCAGGGCATTTAAACAATAATAATGAGATATCGAGACTAAAATGTCAAGAATCCTCATCAGATTGGAAACTTGTCTGGACAAAGTCAAAAGTCCCGTCTGATTTTGTTTGTCCAGTGAAATCATTACAGGAAGTCCTCTCTCCACATCATTCCTTTGTGTGGCAGCAGTTTAAACACGTCAGGGACCAGGATGATGCAGCACGGCCCTCCAGCTGTGCTCTGAGCAGCTTCGCCCACTTTTCCGCCGCCTCTGTAGCTACGTGCTGAGAGGAAGAGTCTTTGTCGCACGTTTATGTAAAATTAAAAACAGACTTGATGTCAAGTTTTTCACGATTTATCGATTTTGAAGCCGAGGAAATCCACTTTGAACCTCCCGTTAATTTGTTTTAGTTTAAAAGGAAAAGTCAGATTTTTAGGTGGATGTCTAAAATAAATTACAGCATCTAATGTTTACTGAGATGGATGCTGTCAAATAATCTGGCTATCGGTGCGAGCAACGTTTCTCTGTTGAAATGACTAATAAACACAAAACGGAGTTTCACTCTAATGTCCTGAGAGTTTTCACAACACTCTCAAACTCCTCTGTGAGTGCCCGACAAAAGTTTTCTCCAAAAAGTTTTCTCGCCTGGTCTCGTCCCGTGGAGTGTCTCCTTACTCCCCCATTGAACATTTATGCCAGAGAAGCCTTTCATTCAGGAAAACGACACTAAAATAGAAAGTTATTTGAAATTTTCTTTGTTCTTATGAGCTGAACGTGCATGTGGACTTGAAGCACAACTCAAAAAGTTGTTTTGGTGTTGGAGGACATTAAAGTGAATTCAGCTGTTGTGTGATAAACGGTGATGAAGCTTCAAAAGGACGCGTCGACTCAGGTTGCAGAGGATTCCTCTCCATGTGCAGGAAACCTCTCGCCTTGTTTTGAGTTTGGAAACTATGAGTTTGTAGATTTCTCTTTTGGCTTCTGCCCGAGTGGAGCTTCGTGGAAATGGTGCCGATTTTCTGTTCTCTCATGTAAAGAATGGTGAAAAGTTTCAAAGCTCATGCTCAATAGTCCAGGTACATAGTCCACCAAAGTTCAGTCAGGTCATCTGGACGGTTTCGTTCTGTTTTTGTTGAGACGTTTCATCCTTCATCCAAAGGACTTCATCAGTCCAAGGAGCCACAACAAACGG
Organism: Hypsolebias longignatus; assembly: GCA_031762435.1. Classification (NCBI taxonomy): domain Eukaryota; kingdom Metazoa; phylum Chordata; class Actinopteri; order Cyprinodontiformes; family Rivulidae; genus Hypsolebias; species Hypsolebias longignatus. Next base: position 33,755,684 of record JARVGV010000111.1, on the reverse strand, counting down.
GAGTCCCACAAGCAGCACACAGATTGATGAAGTCTAACGATGAAGGATGAAACGTCTCAACAAAAAAAGTAAGCCAGATAGGCTTGTTGCGATAAACAATAAATCAATCTCATGATTAATGAAAATTATCAACCTCATTTTATCGGTTTTATTGTTTCGTCGTGTCTCTTTCTACTGAAGACACTGGATGAAAAGACTCTGGTGCTCTTCACTGACCCCTCCCTTTCTCTTTTCTTTAAAATATGTTTTAATCGTCTCAAATCACCTTTTTGGATTGTTAAAAGCAGCTAAGCTGAGAAGCTAAGATACAAGCTAACAGGCCGACCTCGAAAAAAACTCCATCTTGTTGAAGCTCTAAAATTCACGGTTGAAACCTGTGGCTTCCTGTAAATACAGGTAGTTGTTTTTCTCTGCAAAAAGAAGCTGAGAACTTGTTTACTGATTTTTTTAAAATTTATTTAAATTTGACCACACCGAGCGTCCGCCATTTTGAAAACTGTAAAAAAGGGCCTCTCCCATTTTTCTTAGACAAGGTGCTAGCTCCCTCACTATCCATCCTTCAGTTCAGACAGCCTTATACTGCCATCTGGTGGTCAGAAAAGATACTACACTCAAAATAAATTAACCATTTCTTAAATTTGACAATAATTACCAATTACTGTCAAATTTCAAACAATATTATCGCTTATCGCAATAATTTCTGAGATAATTAATCGCGCAGCAAAATTTGTTATGGTGACAGACCTACGTCCAGACGACCTGACTGAACTTTGTTGAAATGTGAAAAGTTCTTTCTCAAAATTGTATTTTGACATTTGCCTTTTCTTTGTGCGTTCAGCTGTCAAACTTCTTTTTCTAATTTATTTGAAGATATTACTGTTCTTTAAAAATCATTAAGAGTTCCTGAAGCCTTGTAGTTAAATTTTAAATCCATGACTGTGTTAAAGTTTTGTTCCTAACATTTTAATGTACAGTACATCACCAAGATTCCCTTCGTTTTATCCATGTGGTTTCATAATGTTTGTCCTGATAATAGTTTGAGTAGACATTCCAACTTTAACATTTAAATCTTTAGAAACATTCCTTGTCTAGCTTTTTGAATTTTAATTTAAAACACCAATAATGAGCTTTCTGTGCCTTAATTAAAGCAGTCATGATGACTTTTAGATCATATTTTTGATAATGCACAGCGTTGGAAATATAAAAATGTTTCTATTTTTTTATGATTTAAAAAATGCTGATGTTGTAATCCTTTGAGAAATAAAGCGGCGTGGAAAGAAAACGGTTTCGTATTTGAATAAATTGTTGAAGATTTTCATCAACCAGCACAAGGATCCAAATGTCTCATTTGTTCATTTGTTTTGCACCAAAGTTACAAATTAAAAGGATTACAAAATAAACCACAGATTAGTTGTAGCTGCATCTTGAACAAAAAAGTGTTTGTCATATTTGAGGATCCTAAACCTGCTCCCTGTTGAACACCTGATTGTTTTTATCTTCTAATAATTGTGGTCGTTAAACTTAGTGTATTGCTTTAAAAGGTGACTTCCTGTTGGCTGCACATCTCAGTGTTCTGTGGTGCAGGAGGGTCTTGGTAACATTCCTTGGGGAGCCACTCCCTGGGTGGAGCAGCAGCAGGAGGACCCGGCTGCTTCTCACATTTCAGCCCCTCAGATCCGAGCAGAGCTGCTTTCACAGAGTTTCTGTTGACATCCCGCCTCTGGAATGTTGTGTGGAGGCTGTCTGGGGGAATAACCTGCTCTCACCTGGTCTCAGGTAGGTCCCACCACACCTGGCTGCTCCAGGATGGACAACCAGCTCCCACATTGCCCGAGCAGCGCTCGGTCACTGGTGCTGATGTGCACTGGACTCCAGGCAACATCAGATCATTATCCACATGTTGACTACATGAAGCAGTGATTTTCAACTGGTGGGTCACGACCCAGAACTGGGCCGTGGACCAAAACACAAAAAAAAGTGTTCTGATTGTGTCAGCCTTGTGCTTATTGATTGATTAAGTACCAGTTTTAACATGACATTGTTATATACAGCATGTGTCTTCAGCTAAAGCTTAGTTCTTTTTTTAATTTGTGCATAAAATCACTTGCTGGTAAAAATGGCTGAAGTTGGTGTTTTCATTTAAATGCAGCTCTAAATGTAAAATTTATCTTTAGCATTAGTGGTTTATAAACTTTTATATTTTGTACACTTGTTATCTCAGGTTGAAACAAAACCATAATTTATTTCAGTAAATTTGAGAAGTTAAAATATTTCTCAATTTGTGACATTTGGTTAAAGATTGATGGTGAGTCCAGATCTGGGACCAGTTGAGACCCACTGCAATAAATGTAATTAAAAAGTAATTTTCGTGGAACTAACATTACTTTTTCAGTACTGTTTTTTAATTAAAATGAAAAATACAGGCTGATAAAAATAATTTATAAAACTAGTGATGCTGACAAAATTTCTAAAAAATGTTTACGTTAAACGAATGCTTTTATCAAAAGAGCTTCAAAATGATGTCAAGATCATGAATGTGTGTTAATAAAATATAAGTTTTTAAATAGTTAAATCTGGAATAAATGATAATCTGAATTTTCTTTAAATATTGTGAAAAGTTGTGACAAAAAAATGTGCATTTCTACATTTGTTTTTAGAAATGGTCATGAAACTTTGAGCAGATTTTTGATGCTTGAAGCTTTTTCAGTATTAGATATTTTTTTACATAAATAAATTATAATTAAATGTATTTTATTTATTTTTACCAAATAAAATACATTTTATCCTGAAATAAACATTAGAAACCATTATTTGCTTCAAAGTTTATGTTTGTTACAGTAGACAATTTAAGCATTTGCTGGTGAAAAATATGATGCACTGACAAAACAACTTTGTTAATATTTGGAATATAAATAGTTTTTGAAAAGTTTTTTTGCACTAACATGAAAACTGAGTGGCTTCTGTTGGAGCTAAAGTTCTAAATTATGCTGCAGCTATCTTTCAAATATGGAACAGACGAATAGACTTTTCCTACTTATGATCAACTCAAATTCTCAATATTCCAAAATACTAGCAAAGACATATTTCTTAATATATTTACTTATTATAAATAGTTTTAAACTAGGATCTGTTCAGTCAGCACTCAGAGTAATGTACCTATTTTTTTCTCTGCTCAACGCTACAATAAATCTAACTAAATAGGCTACTGTGCTGTGCAAAAGTCTTCAGCCATCGCTCATTTCTTTATATTTTGCCTTCAAAGAAACAGATTTTCTTGTCATTTGAAATGATCTTGAATAATAATTCTCCTTTTTTTGACTTTGGATGTTTTGTACTACACCATTTTCAGAAGTTTTTTTGTTTGTTTGTTTGTTTGTTTGTGAAGCCACTTAACTCTTGATTCAGTCATGCGTTAAAGGCTCCTAAACTGAAGTTTATAAATTATACAATTTAGAAAATAACTCATTTTAAATAGGATTTTTAGACATCATGACACAATTAGTTTGAATTTATTTAGTTGAGTCACTGCAGGGCACTTAAAAATAACACAGATTGACATGTAAACTAATATTTTTAGCCTTAAGGAGGTGATTCCCCAACAGCTACATGCTAAAAACGTCTTACAGTAGATGATCAACCAGTGGATGTTCAGAAAAGTCTGGGAGAGTTGGCTGTGAAGTTTTTGACTCGATTTTTTTTAGTGTTGTTTTTAAGAGTGAGAAAACGCCTGAGGGTTGGATGAGAAATGTGCCGGTGTGTAATTTTAGAAACAAAGATGATGCACATTGTGTGCAAACCTTAATTATTTATTTATTAACTTTTATTTAACCAGGCAAATCCCACAGATCTCTTGCATGGGAGGTCTGGCCTAACATGCATGTTTTTAGTCTGTGGGAGGAAACTGAAGTACCCGGAGAAAACACACGTAACACGGACAGAACATGCAAACTCCACCCAGAAAGACCCCAGGTCCAACCCAAGGACTGAACCAAGGACCTTCTTGCTATGAGGCAACAATGCTAACCACTAAGCCACTGTGCTGCCCTTTTGTCCTGTGGCAGATTTTTTGCAGGATTCGTTTATTAAATACATAATTCTAAAGTACTATTCATATTCTTATATGTAGGGTATTTTTTCTGACACGTCTTCTTTTGTTCATCACATATCCACATCAATTGTTTTACTAACACACTGCACAATATGTTATGTACAGAGTACATGTACAAGACTTGGCAGAAAATGAGTGAAAAGCTACCAAAGTCCAAAGAAACGTGATCAAGTCCATTTTAAAATGTCACCAAAAGTCTGAGTTTTAAAACAGAAAAATTAAAATGGGCTTAAAACATTTGCACTGTTCAGTAGTGGGGTTGTGAATATCCAAGAATTTTCAAAGTTGGAAACTTTCCACGCTTGTACAGGGACTAACAGGCCCCCAATCCCATACAGAGCACCCTCTCACAGGGTGAAAGCCTTCTCCAAGTCCACAAACACAGGTAGACTGCATGGACAAACTCCCATGACCCCTCGAGGACCCTAGTGAGGGTAAAGATCTTGTTCAGTGTCCACGACCAGGATGGAACCCACATTGTTCCTCCTGAATCCGAGGTTCGACCAAGGTTTGGCTGTCATCCACCTGAAAGTAACAATAAAACAAAACGACAACACTAATATGATGTTTGTATGTTTTCAGGCTCCACTCATGTCTTCTCACTGTCTTACCTCAACACCGTCTTTCTGGCTGATGCTGTGTTTCCTGCTCAGTGTCTTCCTGCTGCTGTCCTCAGGGGTCCAAGGCCAAGGTAATGTCTTAGTTTATCTTACGTCCACTAGGACCACAGTGCAGTTTGATCATTTTTATCCTATTATTTATTTATTTGTTTCATTCATCATTTTTGCATGGTGGTTATTTTGGTGATCTGTTAGAGAGAACGGTGTCATGAAATAAAAATCATAGATAATCCCACAGAGGAAAAACGTACAACACAGATTATTTGTCAGAATATCAGTCCTCTGTCTGGACATGTCTTCAGTAAGTTTAATAGACTTGATCTTTCTTTACAAAAACCATCAGACCCTTCCTGATCCACAGAAGAAGACTCTCCAGAGGCCTCTGGTTTAAACAAAAAGTCAGAAGAATCTGTTGAGAACCGGGGATCTAGAGACGTGATAAAAACAGCGTCTTCCCTGTTTCCGTCTTCTCCTTCCCATCTCTTCCTCTTCACTTGTTTCACCATTACATTACATTTAGTACCCTGTCTGTTACTGAGTGATGCTCTTCTGACATGACCTTTGGCCCGACCGTCCTGAACTGGAATCCTGTTCCTGTTTTCTGCTCCGGTCGGGAGAACAGGCTCTGCTTTGATGGATGAGGGGGCAGCTGGAGACATGGACGGAGGGAAGATGGGAGGAGAGACACATGAAAGACATCACTTGTTGAGAAACTCCTGCTGGAAATTATGTAGATGAAGTCAGAACAGGAGATGGATTTAATTTATGGAAAAAAGGAAGGGGGTTCAGACCTCCCTGGAGAATGGGGGTGAAATAAAAGATAGATTTCCAGTTTAAGATTTTGATCCTGTAAACTCTGCTATATTTGACCTAATTGTCCATTCTAAATCCTAATTTTACTTTTTCTTTTTTGGTCACTACCAAGGTCGTCTTAAGCTGACGGTTCTGTCTGAGGACAGGCTGCAGATGAAATGGAAGGAGGCTGAGGGACCCGTTCAGGGCTACAAGGTCCGAGTCAGAACAACTTCGGGTAGGAATGTTTTCTCAGCTGTGTTGAAGTTGTGAACGCTGTTGCATGTGATGTCTAGAAGGTGATGAGCACTGCTTCAAGATCCAGGCATGCGCGTGTTGTGCAATGGCTGCATCAAACAGTCGTACTGCAACATGTGTCTGGAACCATTCTCGATGAAGCTCTGCAGCGTGGCCTCTAAAAAGAGGAGCACAAGAGGTCACCGCCATCAGGGAATGTTATCTGGACACACCTTGCAGTTTTTTGTGTTATTCAAATAAAGACTTAAGTGTCTCCAGTCCACCACGTCAAGACTCCAGAGCTGCTTCGGCATCTACAACTTAGCAATGCAGCATGTGGAACCAAAAAGAGCAGTGGTTGAGACGTGACTGGTCAAAAAGTGGAGAACACAGCAACAGAATTTTCAAATGAACGAAAAATGAAGATCACACAGAAAACATCAGATTATTTTAGTATTTTTTATTTATTTATTTATTTATTTATTTATTCATTTCAGATTTAAAAAACAAAGACAGTTTACAAACCACATGAAAAACAAAACAAGACATAAAATGAAAGGTAGCGGAAGAAGAAAAAAAAATCTTATATCTGCCCCTTCTTTAAAACAAAATCAATTCAAACAATAATCATCTATAAATAATATAACAAAATAAATAACTCATCACAATTTTCTGTTTATAGTACATTTGATATTAACTAATTTATATGTATCTTTTCAAAAATTTAGTCTTAATCATTTTCTTAAATACTGTATAAGCATTGACTTTACTTTTTTTTTTTTTAACATCATTTTCCAAACTACAGTACATTATTCCACAGACCTGTTTCCTGAATTGAAGTAGATCGACCCTTTAAACTGGTTCTGTGCTGTGGTTTTACAAAAATGTCTGTTCCCTTAAGATTATAACAACTTTTCCTTTTTACAAAATGCATTTGAATGTTTGAAGGTAGTGTTTAGTTCTGAGCTTTATACAATACTAAAAGAATATTATAGTCAACCAAATCATAAAACTTCAATAATTTCAATTGATAAAATAAAATACTTGATGTATGAAAGTAATTTTTTTAACTAAATATCATATAATTAGTTTTATCAAGGTTCATTGATAACTTGTTTAATTTAAAACAAGTTTGTATTTTGACAAACTCCATCTTCATCAACTCAAACATCTGTTCCAAGTCTTTACCCAAATAAAAGGAAGTGGTATCATCAGCAAAGAGAACACATTTAAGGGTACCGGACACCTCCATTAAATCATTTACATATAAAATAAACAACTTAGGTCCAAGTACAGAGCCTTGTGCTTCAATACAATATACTGTATAAAAACATAAACTGTCTTTTTTTTTTTGTAGAGGAGCCACAACCAGAGTTGATGCTGACCACCACCCGGGGCCGGGCCACAGTGGCAGGACTGGACTCCAGTCAGGAATACTCTCTCCAAGTTTTCGTGCTGAATGGGACCACAGAGAAACTTCTTGCAAAACGAAGATTCACCAGTAAGAAACCACAGACTGTTTTAATTCAACTTCAAAAATAGGTTTAAAGCAGCTCCGGCAAAAACAAAAACAAGATTGTGTAATAAATATTTATTAATTTCAGTAATTTTGAACTACTTTTTGTAGAATTATTGCTTTAACCAAATTAAACTCCAATTAAAATTGTGGACGGCTGCAGCTGAGTGGTTAGAGCATCCATCCTCCAATGCAAAAGTTGAGGGTTCGTTTCCACCAGCAGTCACAAGCCGAAGTGTCCATGGGCAATACACTAAACCCCTCATGTGTGTCCCATCGGTGTATGAATGTGATAAATCACTGATTAATCTTTGTAGAGATCTAGTAGAGCGCCGTATGAATGGGTGAATGAATGGGGGCACAGATTGTAGTGTAAAGTGTTTTGAGTATCTTGATAAGAAAGAAAGACATTATTTAAGTACAGTCCATTTACCTTTTAAATTCTAGGTTGTAAGTGAACAAATTAAAAAGAATTACAAAGAGGGATGAAAACTTTTGCAACCCACTGCAAAAACCCTGGCAGTGCTTCAAAGGAAACACAACTGTTGTAGCAATACTGTGAGATCATGCTGGCAAGACAGGAGCGCCATAATCGAAGCCTTTGTTCAGTTTTTGACATTCTTAGCAAACATGGATTGTATTAAAACTTACACTTTAATGAAATGAGTGTCTCCTCCTGGGTAAACTTACAACTTTAATAATGACTTCCTGCACTATGGAATGGCTTCATGAGGACAATAATTGCCTTACAGATACTTTTTAAAAAAAGTAAAAAGACAAATGTGGATTTCAACCCCATCAAGGCTCTTTTTTGACTGGTTTTCTGCCGATTTCTTTACGTTTTGCGTTTTATTGTCAGCCTCCAGGAGCACAGGACTGTATGAAATGTGGTTGTAGCCCGCGGACTCTTGCAAAACACGGGATAGTAGGTTTTTATGATGAGCTGAACGTGCTCCGGCAGGTTAGAAAAAGAGCTCGACTTGGAAGTTTGTGACACCTACTGACGTGCTGGAATGAAGGCAGTCTGGGAATTCTTTTGTGATGCGTCTTCGTCCTCGGGGGCCCAGTTCTCGCTCTGAGAATGGGCCATTATGTTGTGGCAGTTTTTAGTTTTTGAACGTTTCACCATCACTTTGTTGCTGTTTTACTTTTTCCTTCACTCCAGGCTATGGATTTTTTTTTTACCACACCCCACTTTTGAGTCCAACGTGTGTTTAGTTTCAGCTATAACTTCAGTCCATCAGTGTAGTGAAATATAATCTTTCACGTCTTGATTTTGATTTGTTACTAGCCATGCAGTAGAAAAAATAAATTAAAATGTGAATGTTTTTCTTTGCTATGCAACTTTGCTTAAAAATCCCAATTGTCCAGAATTATAGTAATTACATTTGTAAAACAGGAAGTTTAGTTTAGTTTATTTGTTCATTTTTTTTAAAAACAATACAAAACAATCCCATGAACAACGTACAGAGTATAAAAAAATGAAAGGTAGCAGAAAGAAGAAAAAAATCTTATTATATCTGCCCCTTTTTTTTCCAAACAATTTGTTCAAACGGTGATAATCTTATAGTAACAGAACAAAATGAATATAGTAACAGAATAAAATGAATAATTTTCTAATTTTTCTAACTAATACAATATACTACAACAAAGTAGCAGAACAATACCTAAAAGCATCAAAATGCAAGCTTAAAATTTAAAGTAATAGAGGAGAAAAATAAAGATTGTATGCTGAAGCAGATTTTTTAAGCAATAAGATTAAAAAGAGTTAACTCTAACAAATTAAATTAAAAAAACAAACATCAGAGCACCCATCTCCTGAATGAGCTGAATGTTTTAATATCTAACATAGCACAAAGTGTTCAGAAGTAGTTAGATTACAAAAAAACGTATGGAAAAATAAACATGTAAACAGGAAACCAATACTGTGACAACTGAACTGGCCTTCACACAGTACAGATGGCAAGGTCTGCAGTTTTTTTTTTTCATTATTAGCTAATGACAATAAACACGTCTGTTCATAGCTACAAAGTTTGCTCGTTTGTCCCTGACTCACCGCGGCCCACCACCAGGCATCTGGTATGCTGCTGAAAGGTGTCCCAGGCTGGTCCACCTCCACAGAATGCATCAAGGCAGAGAAGGTGAAGATGCCCATGGCGATGAACAGAAAGAGACAGCACACCTACAGTATTATAGACAACACAAGCAAAAAGTTATCCTTGTACCAAAATAAAATAAAATAAAATAAAGGTTTTACTTTTCTTTTTCACCATTTGTACGATTGTCTAAAATTTAGGAGTTAATTCCATTAGCTATAGTTTCAGGAAACAAGCAGTGAATTCATCAGACTGTGTCTACTGTCATCATGTTCTACTGAACCAATACCGTCTGTCACCAGTGAAGACTAAAAATAAGTTCCTGCATTCTGCAAAATGACCACATGTCTAACACCGAGCAGGTCTCTGGCAAACCACAAAGGAGCTTTGGAGAGTCTGGACCACTGTGCAGAAGTAATGGTCCAGCATTCCTTTTTTAGATAGATAACTTTACTAATTGGTATTTATAATGCACAGGACTCGATTTGCCGAAAGTCGGAGCACTACCCACGTGGCGGCCGTAAAACGTTGTTTTAAACACGTTTTTTTAATGTAACACATCAAAAGCGTACTTAGAACGCAGTTTTAATGTGTTTCCAAGCAGTTAGCTAACAAAATACCCTAAAAAAAACCAATAAAAACATAAAATGCCGCATAAAAAAGTCAACGTGAGGTGTGATGACATCCCTGGGGACGGCGCCGTAAGTCCAAAATTCCGTAAGTCAATGGCGCCGTAAGTCGGGTACTGCCTGTATATTATAATGTATGTGAATGTTTCTGTTTAGTGCCCTGTGATAACTTCTGTTGTGAATTTGCACTATATCAGTAAACTGAATTGAATTGAATTGGAGCAGCACGGTGGCACAACTGGTAGAGACGCTGCCTCGCAGTGAACAGGTCCGCAGTTCCAATCCTGGCTGGGGGCCTTTCTGGGTAGAGTTTGCATGTTCTCTCTGTGCATGCATGGGTTTTTTTTCCAGGTACTCCTGATTCCTCCCACAGACCAAAAACATGCATGTTAGACTGATTGATAACTCTAAATTGTCTCTAGGTGTGAGTGAGAGAGT
>JARVGV010000111.1:33727033-33737613 GCA_031762435.1 Hypsolebias longignatus | reverse complement strand
ACGGCTCTAAATCCGGACTTATGGCGCCACGTGCGTTCGGCTCCGAATTACGGCAAAATCGAGTTACGAACCGTTCTTAGGTCCGGAACCCGTTCGTAAGTCGGGGACTACCTGTATATACACACACATAGGTGTTTTAAACCCTCTCCACACTCTTGCAATATTCTAAACAATGTTTCTAAACTCTCTAAAAGAGCACAGCGTGTCATGATTTCAGCTCGCTGCCTTGGCTGCTCTCTACAGCCTGCCAGCACTTTTGGCCACACCCACTTCTCCGCTGCAGAGTGGAAATCATGAAATGGTGCAGGAGGAAGCTTTTTCTGCAGTTGTGTGCTGCACTAATGTGCAGCAGGAGCTAAATAATTTTAAATAATTTATTTTAAATTTTTTAAAAATCCATGTTGATTGTGCAGCTCATCCATCAATCAGCATACTGTCATGTCAAATCTTATTTTGAAAAATCGCGATAGAGCAAGTCTGTGAAAAACGAACCGCGTTCAATGATCCCCGGTGAATCTAATGAACCAGAGTACATACAGTATTTGCTTTTACATTAGATGCAAAAACTGTGTCTGATGTGTCTCTGTGTGCAGCTGGGACTGTTGATAACAGTTCAGCAGAGCGGGGGGCAGTTGAAGGCTGGTATCTGGGTGATTCTACAAAATCATTTCATTTTGGGAATCAGAGTGGGTCATAGCCTCAGACAGGTGAAAGCATTGATAAGTGTGAACATTGATCATCTGTGACGGCTGGCTGTCTTCCAAAGCTTTGTAAATAAATCTGATGAAGCTTACACCTGGTTGTTTTGGGAATCTCTTTTTACAACAACAGCGGCACGGCAGAGCAGCGGTTTAGAGCTGTTAGTAAGAAGGTGGCAGGTCCGCCTTCCAGCTGTCCTGGGAGGAGTTAGCTCTCTGGCCGCTCCAGTTTTCACCCACAGACAAAAAACATGCATGCTAGGTTAACTGGTGATTTATTTGTCCACAGATGTGATGGAAGTGTGAATTGTTGGTCCCTATACGTCCCTGTGGTCTTGCATCCTGTCCAGGGTGTGTGTCCCTCGCCTCTCACTCAGTGACTGCTGGAGTTAGACACCAACGACTCCCTCATTTTCCAGAAAGTATCTGTTTTATTGTTCGTGTCATGAATAAATGACCTCTTCCATTTCGGCCGTGGTCCTTGGCAGCGATCAGTGACGTCTTATTCCTGCTGAGCTCTCTGGCGTGAGGTGAAGCTGGACTCATGAATTTTCAGTCCAGGCTCTCTGGGGGTCTTTGTGGAAGTTCCTTTGGCTACGAACGCACCGCCGCGGGTATCAGGGAGCAACGGAGCGCTTCGCTTTCATCAGCCTCTTAATGCAGATTTTAGTTGAACGTCCTGCCAGTGGCAGAGGCGTCCCGCAGACTGACAGGAAGTGGTAATATCACCCCCGAGCTCTGGTTCCGCTGAGCGCAGGAGGAGGCTCCACCGCTTCATGTTTTCTCATTTTATTCAAAGATAAATGTTTTTAATGGTCAGGCTGGCAAATCTCACTAGTCTCAACGTCCCCAAAGGTCTTATCTGATCGATTTAGTTTCAGGAGAATGAAACTGTTAAATATTTGCACGTTTTCATCATAGGTGGTTCAACTTTTCTACAATTTACAACAATTTTACAGTTTGCACATTTTTTAAATATTTTACACAATTTCCCCACCTTTACGGTAATCTCGGGCTTGCAAATTGTTTTGTGCAGCTTCAGTAACTACGTTTTAGTGGCACATCTTTGTTAATGTTTACGGTAATTCCCACATCTGAAGCTTCCAGTCCACAGGACTTTCAGCAGACACCTGGCAGAAGTTCCAGAAACTTTGCTCTTTAATACACAGTTTGTTTTCTCAGGGTGGCTTATGGGTAATACCAGATGGCTAGGCCTCAGATTGACAAAGCCCCTTGGATGAGGGGCGAAACGTTTCTTTTTAACAAAAAAAGAAGTCCAGATGACATGATTCAACCTTTTTTGTTGTTAGCGGAGAATGGTTTTCTTTTTGCAGCTTTGGAAAACTCACGGGGGTGTGACTGTGCAGACCTTCACCGGTTGGTTAATTTGACAACTTTTCAGGTGTGAAGAATGCAGACGAAGCTGAGCTGAGACAGGTGGCATCAGAACCTGTCGATTCAAACGTTTACAACGTCAACGACTTCCCCCTGCTCAGCAAACTGGTGGCACGACTGGTTCACATCTTGTGTGGAAGGATAAAAGACCGTGGCATCACAAAACGTACACCACACCTCTGTAAATCTGTCATCCTTCTTAATTTTGATGTTCTCGCTATCTTTTGAAGTTCATTTCATTTTACTTCCAGGAATGGAGCCCGTGCCGACGGCAGACCCAGCCCTCTCCTACCCGAGCCCCGCTGATCTACGGTTTTCTGAACTGGGATCCAGGCAGGTGAAGCTGCACTGGACCAATCCAGCAAAGCCAGTCCAGCAGTACAGAGTAGTGTACCACAGTGCTGACAGTCAAAGCCCCCAGGAGGTTAGAAACATCATCACATCATCTGCAAACAGACGTAGCAATTACATGTTTAACTGCATATTCATGTTATTACCATACTGTTGTATCAGATTCTCTGAATTGTTGTTTGCAAAGAAAATGCAGAGCGAAAGTAAAAACCACATTTTTAGCGTTCTTACTGATATAAATGTATGTGAGCATAAACATTTTAAAAGAAGAAACTTTCTTTAGAAAATATTTCTCTCAACGAAAAAGCAGGGTTGATATCAAAGTACTTTGTATGTAGCAAGTCTTTCAGACTATGCTGAATTTTCTCAAGAGTAGATGCTGCCCCCTTCTCCTTGCAATGCTTGCATGTTTAAATATAAAAGCAGCGTCTTGTGTCCATGCACAACAATGCCACAGTCATACAAACTTCTTTTATTACCTTTGAAAAAAAAAAAAGCAGTTCAAATCATTTTTAATTTAGGAGTAATGCTGCTAAGAAAATGGGACTGTGGCACCAAAAACTGTAAAAGTATTTGCTGTTAACCAGCTGGAGGAGCAGTTTTGCAATGAATGACAGTAGGTTAATTGGTGGAGGTTCACCAATTCAAGGTTCAAGTTTTTTTATTGTCATTTGCATCACATGTGGTACATGAGGTGGAATGAAATTGTGTACACAGGGTCCCAGTTACACCCAGCAATAACAAAAATATAAATTGTAAAAGAAACTGTGATAAGGATCTAAGACAGGGCTTTTCAATGGGCGGCCCACAGGCCATTTCCAACCCGAGCGTGACTTCATTAAAAAAAATAATAATAATAATTGAGGGGGTTTGGGTTTTGGTTCAGTTTATTGCATTTATGATTCAATACAATAAAATAAACAAAACATATAAACAGATCATTGTAATACTTTGTTTAGTTACATAATGACTTTAATCACTGGATGTCCGGCCCCTGAGCTGCTGGCTTTCAGAGACTGTGACCCCTGATCAATTTTGTTGAATAGCCCTGATCTAAAATGTAAACTAAACAATATGTTAAACTAAGAAATACGCTTAAGAAATATGCTAAACTAAGAAATGTGCTAAATTAAGAAATACCCTAAACACTAATAGTGCAAAACAATATGTTGAACAACAGCTGCACTAACTTGAGTCTGTGTGGGTAGATGAGTACTAATGAACACAGCAACATGAAATTATCAGCAGCATGAAATCAGCAGCATGGATAATCAGCAGCAAATATCATCCATCAAAGTGGCAAGTCCTTTATGTTTTTCATAGAGATAATCCTGATTAGGGATTCATGAGTCTAACAGCTTCAGGGTAGAAGCTGTTCCTCAGTCTAGTGGTTCTACACTTAATTTCTTATGGGCCGAGATGGTGTAGAGGCAGGGCAGCCGGCTCAGGACCGGAAGGTCCCGGGTTCGATCCCCAGTCACTGCATACCTCGTTGTGTCCCTGGGCAAGACACTTAACCCCGAGTTGCTCCCGGTAGGACTGGCTGGCGCCTTGCATGGCAGTCCACCGCTACCGGTGTATGAATGTCTGTATGAATGGGTGGATGGCTGGTACTGTGAAGCGCTTTGGGTCCCCTCATAGGGGGCTGGAAAGCACTATATAGTAAGCTCCATTTACCATTTACCATTAATGCTCCACAACCTTCAGTTAGTGAAAACAGCATCTGATTCATAGTTCATAATGTCATGGGAAGAGTTTAAGAATCTGTAGAAATTTCTTTGTGCAAAAGACACAACAAATCATAACTGAATGGTACGATCACCGTAAAGGATCACCACTATTTTAACAAGTCTGTAAACATCTAGGATCTCAGGAGACCAGTTGCTGGAGTGTTTGGAAGAGAATGTTGTCCCATCCTTAACTGATGCAGGATTCTAGCTAACTGTCTTGGGTCATCTTAGTTTGATTTTTTTTTTATTTTTTTTTTATTTTTTGCTGTATGGGAGTGCATGTTATTCTAAACCTATAAAGACTTTTCTACAAAATGCTCTTTTTTTATGTGTAAGCTGCCCTCGCCTGCCAGAGGCACAAATGCACTGCCTTAGACAGGCTCGAACTGTTTGTTGGTAAAGCTCGATGGACATGAATCATTTTCTTTCAGGAATGTTATTCTTAAATTTTTCGTTCATTCAGCCTTTATTAATACAGGTTAGTCTAAATGAGCCACAAGGACTCATTTACAAGAGAGACATATATGGTCTCTTTTGTAAATGACTTCTGGAAATGGTTCCTCTATCAGACTTATTTTTTTTCAGACTGGTGAACCTCTGCCCAGCTTTACTTCAGATTCAGCCGGTTTTGAATTCGTACCATGCATTTTGTTGTCCGCCAACATTTTTGAGATACTGTATGTCACTGCCATTATATACAAAATAGTTTTTTTTGACACCAAAAAAGTAGATTACTTTTTGTTTTGATATTCGATATGGATATGTTTACTATTTTTCACTGTGAATATAATATGGCTTTATGATGTTTGTAAATCCTTGCATTCTGTTTTTATTTACATTTATCACAATGTCCCAACCTTTAAAAAAAAAAATTGGGTTGTACATGTGAAATAAGTCTTGGTTTGACTGTAAGCAATTTTCTGTTCTCAGGTGGTGTTATCAGGCTCAAAATCCTCTGTTCTGCTGGACGGCCTCTCATCTCAGACGCTGTACCACATCTCCATCTTCCCTGTGTATGAACACAACGTCGGCCTGGCGCTCCGAGGAACTGTCACAACACGTGAGCATCTTATGAACGATAAATACTTTTGCCTGAACTATTTTACTGAGTCCTATTTCTTATGGGGGTCATTAACCTGACATTTGTCTGCATTCAAATGAAAAGCAATTTCATGTTTTCTAAAAAAAAAAAAAAAAAAGGACCCAGTTGCTGAAGAAAATAAAAACAAAAGGAAAGGCCCTAAAACTGAACCCTGTGGAACCCCACATGAGAGAGGTTTGCTCCCTCAGATTGGATCTGAACCATCTATAACCTAAAACCTCTAACATATTTTGCTCTTTCAAGAAGGCCATGTGAACGGCCTTTTCAATGATCTTTGAAAGAAAAAGTAGTTTTCATTGTAAACGAAGCATTTGGTGGGATCTGCCGAAAACCACACAGAAGATTGAGCCTCGTGTTTGACCACCAATAGTTTGGCTGAAGTTTGTGTACGTAAACAAATATGATGGAATCAAACAAGCAAGAAATCTCAGAGAAAGTTTTATGTAAAAATAAGAGTAAATCTGCTGCTAAACACCAAATAAATGAGAAAGATTGAACATGGCGTCTGTCCAGATGAAATTAAGCAGAGCGCCGGTGGGCCTTTTAAGACTATTAGCTTTTGTGAAACTTTTTTCTGAATCAGCAATTGTCTTTTACAACATTGCTTTAAAACCTGTCTGCATACTTAACTAGTCTGAGCATAATTATGTATCAGCACATGAAAACTGTCAGACCTTTTCATCTCTAATAGCTGCCCACTGCTCCGGCTGGGGGTGGGTTAAATTCAGAGAGCCAATTTCGCCATTGTATGGGAACATACAATGATGACAACTCATACACTTTATTATTATTATTATTATTATTATTATTATTATTATTATTATTATTATTATTATCATTATTATTATTCATGAACGTTGCCATTTTTTAAACCTAGCGAATCACTTCAGCCGTTCCCATTGGTAAACACACATACACATAGTAGTTGATTACAAATGTTTAAATTAAAAACACACTAAACATCATTAAGAGAAACAAAATAAGATACTGTACATGTAAATACTGTATAAGGTAAGACATAACTGTATTGCTCCTGCAGGAAATTGTTGTGCCAAACAAATGCACCGATTACCGGTAGTTTTTTTTACCGGTTTTGCCTGACTTTACAACTTTGTAATAAGTACCTCAATTCAAAGTTTTGTACACAACAATAAAATATAATAAAACAACAGCCAAGCAGAACAAATAAACAAAGATCTAATGAAAAACATATAAGCGAGTCAACAAATATTTTAAAACCTCTTGTTAAGACAAGATAAAGTAAAAATATTTTATACTTAAAGCATTAAATGCAGTTAAAAGCTACGGAAAGCAACGTCTTTGTTTTAAAAGTGCCAGTAGAGGAGAAGCACCCTAATTAAGACTGCTGCTTCCAAAGCACGACATAGTTGCACTAAAATATTTAGATATCTTTAACTCACGCAGAGAACCTTTGCACATTTGTATTTATTTATTTATTTGTTTATTATAATTTCAGTGGTTAAAGCTTGGCTGCGGCCATCGTGGTTTTAAAAAAAGTAAATATTGTACCCTTTGTGGAGCAGAAGGCTGCCTTCTGGGGCATGGTGTGAAACGTGCATGAGCCTCATCAATCAAACTTACACAATAATCTATATAAAATGTGTTTTGTTTTTCCTCCACTCCTTCCCTCTCTCCTTTCGTTTCTCCTTCCCTCTCTCCCAGTGCCGCTGGCCATGCCGGCCAGTTTGGAGGTGGCTCCTTCCTCTCACAGCACGCTGCGAGTGAGCTGGAGTCCAGCTCCTGGTGCCACTCAGTACATGATCCTGTACTCGGCACTCAACGACGGAGAGCCAGACGATGCAAAGGAGGTGAAGAAGCGTGTTTGTGAAATTTTAAATCATGATTCAGGAAGAATCGAAGCAATGCATGTGTTGGCTATTTTGGAGAAAAATAAGAACTGATGTTTTAAAATTATTTTCCTCATGTTACTCATATATAGACCTGCCTATTGCGATAAACAATAAATCAATTCATCGCATGATAAATGAAAATTATCAACCTCATTTTCATTTATCGGCTTTATCGTTTCTTTGTGTCTCTTTTTCTACTGAAGACACTGAATGACAAAAGGTTCAACTCCAGTTCTCTTCACTGACACTTCCCTTTCTCTTTCCTCTTTAAAATCTGTTTTAATGATCCAAAATTGTGTTTTTGGATCATTAAAAGCAGCTAAACGAGAAGCTAAGCTACGAGCTAAGCTAACAGGCCAAACTCGGGGACAAAGTCTCTGTCTTGTCAAAGCTCTAAAATTCACGGTTGAAACCCGTGCCTTTGTCTAAAAGTTGTTTTTTTCTGCAAAAAGAAACTGAGAACTTGTTTATTAATCTAATAATTCTCAGTTGGATCATCTGGACAGTTTCTTTTTTACTCCTTAAGTGGACCAACCAGTCTGCTGGAGCTAAGATGGTTTCTGGGGGCCATCCTGTCCCTCGTCGACTCCTCCCAGACAGGCAGCCACAGTCAAAGTGGTTCAAGGCAACAAAGTTCATGCTCAATCATCCAGGTACAAAATCCAATAATTCTCAGTCAGGTCTTCTGGACAGTTTCTCCTCTGACTGAAGAAGCCCTACAGATAGAGGGTGAAACCTCCCTATAAAAAAGAAACTGTCCAGATGACCTGACTGAGATGATTGAGCATGAACTTTGTTGTTCACTGATGTTTTCTTTAAAGCTTTGTGTGAAAAATGCTAAAGAGCTCAAGCCACACTGGTAGTCTGCAATTTTGAGAACCGAAGAGAGACAGCCCATGTCACGTCAAGGGGCCTCCCTCCCATTTTTCTTCAAGAGACACGCTGCTCCCTCACTATCCATCCTTTGGTTCAGTCTTACACTGCCATCTTTTTTTTTTTTCTTCTTTCGGCTTGTCCCTTCGTCAGGGGTCACCACAGCAAACTAGTCGCACGAAGACTTGGCAATTGTTTTTACGCCGGATGCCCTTCCTGACACAACCACAGACCTCCGAGCTACCACAGCCCCCTGTGTGGAGCAGAGAGCTGATATCTAGGGTTCCCGGGGGAGCAGATGGTGTGGGTTAAGGGCCTTGCTGAAGAGCATGAGGGTGGAGACAGGTGTAACTGCTTCACTTATCCCACCCACATTCTTGATGTTGTCAGTACCGGGGCTTGAACCGGCAATCTTTCAATCACAAGCTCACCTTGTTAAACCTCTGTGCCACCACTCCCACTAGATTCACATATGTTGACCCAAAATGTGTGGTAGTAGCTTTCTAGTTGTTCACAACAACTGATCACAACATATACAGTCCTTTTCCTACCATAAGAAGACTTTAGTCTGAAACTAGCATGATGTTATGCATTCTTTCAAGGATTCATGTCTTTACTTAATCAGATTTTTGTGTTTACACCTAGTAATGAGTGTATGAAGCTCAGAGAGAAGAAACTGAAGTACTGTACTGTATTTCTGAGTGAATTCTGATGTTGGCTTGTAATGTCTCTGCAGGAGGAGCAGGACAGGCCCCGGCCTCGTCTCTGCCACATGAAGAAGGGCTCAAACGGCTATGGCTTCAACCTGCACAGTGAGAAGTCCAAACCGGGTCAGTTCATCCGAGCCGTGGATGAAGACTCTCCGGCACAGAGAGCCGGCCTTCTACCTCAGGACAAGATCATTCAGGTCTGACACGCTGCCTCTCAATCTCCCAGATGGATATCTTTTTATACTTTGTTTGTGCTGTTAGCAGAAGAGATCTTGTTCTGTTAGTGTCTACCTGCTGTGTGAGCGTAGAGATGAAATAATGTGCTGACGGAGGCTTCACACAGTTCAAGGGGGGCAGGAGTTGGTAGGGAGTTTGGTACCCGCTGCTGACACTCACAGATTCCTGTAGGCATCCCCACCTCCACCTTTCCTCCCACAGGAATTCCTCAGTATCTTATCTCCTTGTGGGCTTGCATCGGTCCAGCTCTGAGAGGATTTGTTCACCACTAACCAACATTCTTCATCTATACTGCTGTTAGTGTCAAGAAACTGTCAGCTTCTTTTTACTGCAAGATCACACGCACACACACACACACACACACACACACACACACACACACACACACACACACACGCACACTCTTAAAAACCTGTCAACTAATATGTCCAAAGAGTGGACTGAAATATCTGACGGTCCATACCTGGACAATTATTTGCTCGATGTTTAGGTTTCAATTCTTATTTTTCTGTATCTCTCAGAATTTAATACACCAGGGTTAATTTAAGGTGTGCCCTTTTTTTGTAGTTGCAACAAAGGAAATGTTTTTTGGTAAAACAAAACAACAACAAAAAAATCATCCGGTACAGAGACTGCACTGAAACTATGTAAAGAAGCTTTAAAAGTCCAACTCTGGAAACCCTTCAGAAGCCTAAGGAGCTATAAGATCAAGACCCATTTGACAGGTTGCGTCAATGTCTGATTGCTTGGAAGGAAAATGTAACGAAAGGAGGAATGGCTCAGGAGTTTTGCACCATGTTAAAGCCATCCAAAACTTCTTAACTTCATCTGGTTAATGATTTTTGATGGATCTGCAGCTGCAGAATGACCTGTTATACTTTCTCTAAATGAGGTCTAAACTCCATGTTGGTGGAAAGTAATCTTCCTTTTATGGTGCAGCTCAGACAGAATGTTATGTGGACTTTAGCTCAGCCTCTCCCCCGTTCAAAGTGCAACTTGTGAATGAAGATGTGTTTGTGAGTTGCTGCTCTCTTTAGCCTGTTTTCACACTGACATCAGCTCTCACAGTGTCCATCACTCATTAACCTTGTCAACATGCAGTCAGCTGCAGATTTAGAGCTGAATAACTTTATGACCCGGTTTATGATTCTGACACACAGTTTATCTTTGTATTCTGATTAATTTAGTCATTTATTGTCATGGTTATGCATTTCAAATGTGTTAAACATTACCTGCATGCTGAGATGGTCTTTACAGTCCTCTGCTGTAAATCACCTGAGTGACCTCATGCCAGCAGCTCACTCTCTTCATAAGCTGTGCTGAATTTAAAGTCATATATGATTCATAAGGCTGGGTGATATAGACCAAAATTGACATCTCAATTATATTTTTTTACAAAAATTGCGATATTATATATATATATATTCATACAGGTAGTCAGTCCCCGAGATACGAACGGGTTCCGGACCAAAGGACCGTTTGTAGCTCGATTCTGCCGTAGGTCGGAGCCGAACACACATGGTGCCGTATGTCCATATCTACAGCCGCAAATCGAAACCGAAACTAAAACGGCGATCGGTCACGTCTTTTTAAACACGTTTTTTTCAATGTAA
>JARVGV010000111.1:33695792-33709847 GCA_031762435.1 Hypsolebias longignatus | reverse complement strand
AAGAGGTCAGGGGCCGGACATCCAGCTGGTATTGTCATTTGTTTATTTTATGGTTTAAAGTCTAGTTTTATTTAAAAATGAACTCATTGGTGGGCCCAACTGAGCTCACCCGTTGGCCTGATTTGGCCCCTGGGCCACCAGTTGAATAGCCCTGATCTAGACTTTTGATAGTCTTTAGCTAGCATTTTGCTACGTTTAACTTTTAGCTACCCTTTTGCTACTTTAACTAGCCTTATTCTGTTTGATTTTTGGATAACCTTTTGCTGCTTTAAGTTAGTTTTTATACTTTTAGCTTTTTCTACGTTGAGTTTAGATACTTTCAGCTACCTTTTGCTTCTTTTAGCTCGCCTTTTATGTTTAGTTTTAAGCTAGGCTTTTGCAGCTGTTAGTTTCTACAATAGTTTTGCTTCTTTTTGCTGGCATTTTTCTACTATTACCTTTAGCTAGCATTTTGCTACATTTAACTTTTAGCTACCCTTTTGCTACTTTAACTAACTTTCAGATAACTTTTTTCTGCTTTAAGTCAGTCTTTTATACTTTTAGCTTTTTCTACTTTGAGTTTAGCTACTTTCAGCTACCTTTTGCTTCTTTTAGCTCGCCTTTTAGGTTTAGTTTTAAGCTAGGCTTTTGCAGCTGTTAGTTTCTAACAATAGTTTTGCTTCTTTTTGCTGGCGTTTTTCTACTATTACCTTTAGCTAGCATTTTGCTTCTTTTAATTTTTTAGCTAATGTTCTGCTTCCTTTAATTTAAACATATCTATTTAAGATTATACAACAGTTTTCATCAAAGTTATTTAGCGCTTCAGCTTTTTCACAGAAAGTAACATTTTTCTAGTTTAGTCTATTCAGTTTGTGAACTCCTAAAAGTCTGAACACACCTGAAACACATCTGTTGACATGCGTACAACATTTTCTTGTTTCCAGTTTCAGCTGCAGTCTTTTGAGATCGTCTGTAACACCACGTGGGCTTCTGAAGACACCTGCTGCGATCTGCCCGGAGTGGTCAGTGCTCTACGTCTTTAGTCAGCTTTTATTTTGGTGGGGTAGACATTTGCAGCATAATTACAAAAATTCTTGATGTAATCAGTTCTGCCATTAGAGAAATTTATGCTTATTAATTATGTGTGTGTGTTTGTCCCAGAGAGATGAGGAGAGCTGTCCTGCTCCTGCGTACAGGTGTACCTGTTCTTCTGATGTTCCAGGAGCTCCAGGTCTCCCCGGCTCTATAGTAGGTCACAACACTCATTCATTCAGAACCTTTTTAATGATTTAATTGATTTTTTTTTTTTTGTAACCGATCAACTACAGTAACTGTATTCAAACATTCAGAAATAATTCAGGTGATTATAAAAATGTTAAAAGTTCTATTTTCTGCTCTTTCAGGGGAAGCCTGGATCTCGAGGAGAGAAAGGCGAGAAGGGAGAGCAAGGCCAAAAGGTTAGACGAAAATTATTATTCTTAACGTTCAAAAGGTGGCAGCATTGTTAGGACGTTGGATGTAACGCGTTTTGTTTTCCCCCCTCTGCTGGTAGTTTGTCAAATGATGGAAAGATAATCTGGGTTGAACAGATACGAGGAAGAAGTTTAAGAGCTCTTCAGATTATCTGAATAATATGATAATGTTGATGCCATATGACTGGCTTTTTAGTTACTTGTGGGAACAACCAGTTGAACCCAGTAAGGTGTCTGGTTAGAGTGTGTGCGCAAAAAAATGAAGTGTGGCTCATAAGTTATCTTTTCTTTCTACTGTAGAAACAATATATATTTTAGTTTCTTGATCAAACATGACAGTGATGTTGCATGTTATGTCTTTTATTTTTATTATTATTATTTTTTATGTGCATGATCAGGGGGAGGTGGGTCCCCCAGGGAAGCCTGGACCTGAGGGGGGCCTTGGACTTGTGGGCGGCGCAGGACCACGAGGCATTACGGTGCAGGGCAAAATGGTGTGCAACACTTTTCACGTTCAGTTTAACATTTCTGATCAAATTATTATACTTGATTTGTTTTTGTTCTAATAGCGATAATATTAGAATTTTCAGATTTGTTTATAATAATAATTCTAACATTGTTCTAATCAGGGTCCACCAGGAGTAAGAGGAGAAAAAGGAGATCCCGGGCGACCGGGAGTACAAGTGAGTTTGAGTTCATCTATAATTCTGCTGCTGCTAATTATTCTGTCTTTAAACTTGTTCTTTTTTTTTGTAGGGTTTACCAGGACCTCCAGGTCCAAAAGGGGAGGAGGGGATCCCAGGCCCCCAGGTGAGCTGTTTGATCCATAAGAGGTTCTCTTTTCAGCTGAGGTCCGCGACAGTCTTCATCTCTCTCTGTTCTGCAGGGCATCAGAGGCGTGGAGGGAAACATCGGCCCACCAGGCAGCACTGGAGCCAGGGTAGGACTGATTATGTCCACTTCTTCTTTTATTCTTTTAGTTTTACTTTGGTACCACTTTGAGGTCACATTAAAAAAATCTGTTTGTTAAATCGTGGTGTATTTAGCAAAATTTAACTTTTGTTTAGATTTAACAGAAACCCTACTCTTAAAAGTCGATTATATTTGAATCTAAAGATGCTGAGTTTACATTTCAGAATGAGAAAGGGCGTAGTACATAACTCGCGCATCACCATCTGACCAAAGAGGACATTTTTTTAAACCTTAGATGATCCTAAGCTTTCCCCCCATGTTTTGTAATGTATGTGTGTGTATATGTTTATAAAGGTTGAAAATGTGACATTGTGGCCTTAGTGTGAGTTTTGTCAAAATCTTCTCTTTTAACCGAGGCTAATGTGGCTGATGAAGAGAAAATGTAAATGTATGAGCTGAACTCATCCAGGAGCAGGATCCTGTCATTTCTGTTGTCCTGGCCTCCATATTTTGATTTTTGCTGTTTTTTCTCTCCTAAGACATTTATCTTTCATCTTTTGTAACTTCTTTCTTCTGTAGTTCTTTAAAAAAAAAAAAACTGATAAAAAGCGTGTGTGTGTGTGTGTGTGTGTCATGGAAAAAGTGATTCCCAAAACAACCAGGTGTAAACTTTATCATATTTATTTACAAAGCTTTGGAAAGGAGCCAGCAATCACAGAAGATCAATGCCTTACAAGTACACACTCATCAATGCTTTCACCTGTTTGAGGCTCAGACCTGATCTAACTTCCTGAACAGAACTAAAGCAAGATGGCTGCGACGGCCGGAGGAACACAAAAACAGCTTTAACTTTGTCAGAGAGATTGTCAGGTGGACGGCCATAATCATTCTTTTAAAGAGTGCTAGGGATTTTTAGGACTTTGGTTAACTGAAGCTTGTTCAAAAGTTATAATTGACCGTTTTATTTTTATTTTTAAACCAAGCTCTAAAGAGCAATCTTGAAATCAAATCGGTTTTGTTGATCTCCAAACCTGCTCTTCGAGCTCCACTTGGAAAAAGACAGAATCAGAGGTGAGATTGAGCTGAGACAAAATCCACCTACATTTTATCAAAGCAGTATTTGTAGTACGGGTAAAAGTAGCATTGTGTAGTATTTGTGGTTTCTGTCAATTTTCTGATCGTCTTTTTAATTCAACAACTTCTGTCCTGAAGGGTTTCCAGGGAATTCCAGGACACCCAGGGCCCATTGGGGACAGGGGCCCCTCAGGGCCTGTTGGACCTACGGTAAAACATGAAGGACACCTAGAAAGCTTGTAAAAGTGCAACTTAAACTAATAAATAATCTAAGCTTTGGTCCTTAAGTGTTTTTGAATCCATTAAACAGATGCTACAGATGTTACATAAAGACTCGTTTATTTTGTATTTCTCCAGTCCTAATGAGAGAATGAGATTAACTAATCTCTAAAACACACCATGTGTGGTTAGGGTGTAATATATCTTAGATGCATGTCCCTGGTGTTGGCTTATTCTTGATTTTATTCACATTCCAACAATACATGGAGTTGAAATGGGATTTTTTTTTTTTTAAATTGATTTTTATCATCTCAGTAATGAGCGCATCACAAAAGTTCTCAAAGTTCTACAATTTGTCAAAACTGTCCTCAAATCAAATGTAACTTTTGTGTATGTTTACACACAGGGGCTACCAGGAAATAAAGGGGAACAAGGTCAAAAGGTGTGTTTTAAGTTCATAATTTAATTATCATTCTAAAATTATGAGAGGTAATTTGTCAAAATCTGGTTTGTGCACTTTTCACATCACATCCAAATACGACAAATTATATATTACTTAAAGTATTACATCTGTGTTACACACTACTATTTTAATAAAGTCTAATTCAGACACAATTTGTTTTTAACCATTTCAAAGTGAAGTTATTGAGTTAGTTGCTGGTGTGCTCACAGGGGGAACCTCAGTCTATGGCCATGATCTACCAGCTGGTCACACAGGCCTGTGAGCAACTAATACACAGTAAGTCTTTAGAGAACAAAAGCCTTTTACAGATATAATTTTATTTTAGTTACTGCAAGTTAAAAAACAAAGATGCATCTTCTTGTTTTTGTTTGTTTTTCCCCAGAGGAGGTGTTGACACTTGACATGTACATTAATAAGGTTAGTCGTAAACCAGCTCCCATTGAGGAGCCAGTAGGACACCCAGGAGAACCTGGTATACCGGGGCCCAGAGGCCCGCCTGGTGCCAGGGGCAACCAGGGGAGCGTGGGCTCAAGAGGGAGACCTGGCAGGCCTGGATATCCAGGAGAACAAGGTAAGACTTAATCCTTGACACATCTCACTCGAGCTTTCGTCACAAGGCATCATTTGTTTCCTGCGTCTCTGCAGGACGGAGAGGTATTCCAGGGGAGAAAGGTGATGCAGGGAACAACATCCAGGGGCCCTCTGGGATCAAAGGCTTTGCGGGTACCTCTAAACGGCTCGGTTGTTTCATTTATTACTCTAATGTTCAGTAAGTTGTCGTTAAATCAACATGAACAGACGTCTGGCTAAGATGATGGTAAGATGCACGTCTGCAGGTCCTGCTGGTGAGTCCAAGCTGGGAGACCCGGGTTCGAAAGGAGACGATGGCAAGGCAGGGTCACCAGGGATTCCCGGACCCCCGGGTCAGCCAGGCGAGATTGGACCACCGGGCGTTTGTGACAGCAGTGGAGGCTGCCAAAGAGTTCCCCAACAAACAGGTTAGCTGGTGTGCTGAGTCGTGGTATTAAGTTCTGTTGTGCCAGTAAAACACCATGTTTGCTGCCTCCCCAGAAGGTCTTCGGCCTCTTATAAATGAGTCAAAAGGGATATTTTCAGGAACATTGGGCTTGTTAGTCAACATCGTTACCCCTTATCTTGTCACTTTATAAAGCTCAATTGACTTTCTTGTGTTTTTCCTCATAAAATAAAAAATGACAAAGTCTAGCAGGCTCAAAACAAAATCTGCTTTTAGTTTGGATTTGTTTTTTTAATCCGAATAAATGCACCATACTCTTGAAAGCTAGTATTTAAAATGGTTTACTCTGTGTTTTCATTCTTCATCTAGAAGACCCGTATTACGACTACCAGCCCTGAGTGGAGAAAACGAGTGGGATCCAGTGGAACCAGGACAGACGACGCTGAGACCACCGTTGTTCTTTTAGAGGTAAAGAGCTGACTGACTGAGAGAGGAACTGGAAAACTCCTGGACAATGTGATGTCTTCACCATGAACGTATCAGAAACAATCAGGAGAAAAAAAATAATCCCAGAGAAATCAGTTATTATAGAACAAATTAGCACTGAAAGTTTTCTTTATTTTTTTATGTATTCATGCACTGCATTAAAAAATTGTTTTAAAATTATGTATTTTATTTGCTTTCTAACGTTAACTGCCTCAAAGATCAGGAGAAGGCATATTCCATGGTGTGAAAGGCCCTTCTTTACTCTATTCCATGGCATAGATGATACTGTGAGAAAAATGTCGTATGGATGATCATTTGTATAGCCTTGACATTTTAAAAAAGTTTTTTTATTAATGTATATTTTCTGTATAAATTCTAACTTTTGATTAGTTTTTTTTATACTATTTTTTATGATTTGTAATTATATGTGTAATAAGAATAAAATGTCCCATCTTTTTCAATGGGTGTATTTTTTGTTTGTATTTTTAATTGAATGACCTTGATTGTTTAATCAAGTTAGTTTTTATTCTTTTAATTTTTACTGTTTTAAAATATGGAGTTCACTAAGCAATATGTCAAAAAATAAATGTGCATGCCCTCGCAATAAATTTGTTCCACTGATCTATAGTTTTCTGATTATTATGTATAATATGGACAAATTACAATATACGGTGTGTGTGTGTGTGTGTGCGTGCGAGTTTGTTTATGTTATATCTGGGGACTTGAACCAGCTTACACGCCAGTCATTTGGGGACACCTTGGCAACTGGGGACCAAAACCACAGTCCCCAATTCAAAAACCTTCCTAAAAGACTCACTTAAAGTGCACGTGTGTGTGTGCACGCAGTTATATGTCTGTTGTATTTGTGATGTATCCATATCAGTAGAACAATGCTCTAACGAACAATAGGAAATAGGATTTCTCTATTTACTGGTTTCTGTTGTGTCTTGATTTCAAATGAGACATTGAGTAGTTTGTAGGTGTTTGTGGTGGGAGGACATTTTCACACAAGAAAAGGGAACATTGTTTTTTTTTTTTTTTTAAATTTATTAAATACTACTAACTATATTCTGGCCTCTTTAGAAAATGAAATTTAGTAACAAATTGTTAAGATGAACTGTTTAAAACAAATGTGTCAAATTCATAGCCCAGAGGCCAAATGTGGCCCTCGTTGGCATTTTATCTGGCCCCAAAGATGATATGTGAAATGTAAAATACTTTTATCACTTTAATTTTTTTCTGTAATCTTTGATTATGATGTCGAAAGCACAACAGAGAACATCAAATGAGACCAATCAATCTCTTGTTGAGGAACCTGTGACCAAGAAAAGATGTTGGGTATCTGATTTGAGTTAATGTAGATTCTGAAATTGGCCCTTAGTTTGAAAAAGGTTTTTAATTTTGGCCTGCTTTTGTAAGTAAGTTTGACACCCCTGGTTTAAAATAACAAAAACCATGCACGACGATATTAAATAATGAACACCAGTTCTGGATATTAACAGCACTGACACCAGTTACCACGTATAAACTGTGCACGTTTGAATACCACAAAATCTGGTGACAAAAAGAAGAAACAAACAGATTTTATTTCATTTCCTCAAAACAAACATTTTTTTTACACAGACCATAAATATAACAGACCAACTACAAGTGAGCATGTGTTAGTTCATTTATTCCTTTTAAGCAAATTACTTCTTTGTACAATGAAGTGTCTGAAATAATTGGTCTAAGCAGCAGATAACAGGCTGCCCATCTATCTAGACTAAATCTAGATCAGAGCTTTACCAGCAGAAGGGGGTCGCTCGAGACATTGCATGCCATACATCAGCAGAAGGTGTCGGGTGAATTTCCTTACTGCAGCGTTGCTGTCACAGGTACGGCGTCTGCGCAACGCCGATAGCTTGCTGTCTACTTTCATGAGCAAGTCATAGATGAGTGTAGCTCAGCCCGCGACCCCCCTGCAAGGTGTCCTAGCTGTCTGTTGAGGATGTCTACAAGGATGGAGAGGAGAGGAGAGGCAGTGAACCAGGTGGACAAGGGAGTGTATCTTTGGATGTTTGCAGTGGGTCAGAGAGATGGAGGGATGGTGTATTCAGAAAACGGTTCACAGGAGGGTGCAGGAATGTCCATGAGTTTGATAAGTTTTACTGCACATTCTCCATCATCTTGAGGAATTCTAGAAAAGAGACAATGGACATCATTACTACCACTTCATTTAATCACCAGCATTTGTAACAAACTGTAAGTGAAAGTCCAAAATTTCTGTTGCACCACAGTGCTGCATGCTGACTAAAAACCTGTACGTTCTGAAAAAGGTTACGTGTCTGAATACAATTATCATAAGAAAACTACATTTCACATCTTAAATATACCTGATCACAGGCAAGCAACCAAAACAAAGGTAATCCAAACCAAAAACCTCTGGATTCCATCCTATTTTATTGAGTACGCTGGGCTTTGAAATATGTAATATGAATGAGAGTCACCCTGTTTATCATCACTCCTCTGAGAGTAATAAAGTGCATGACAATTTAACCTTTGTAGAGCACCTCCATAGACCTCATCTTCCTCATTATTATGCACATAAAACACCATTCTCATCATTATGCACATAAACACATCTCCGTTCTCATCATTATGCACATAAACACATCTCCGTTCTCATCATACACATAAAACATACAATTCTCATCATTACACACATAAAACACCTCTCCATTCTCATTACACACATAAAACCTCTCCATTCTCATCATTACGCACATAAAACACCCCCATTATAATCATTATGTACATAAAACACCCCCATTATAATCATTATGTACATAAAACACCTTCATTCTCATCATTACGCACATTAAACACCTCTCCATTCTCATAATTGCACACATAAGACACCTCACATCATCATCATTACGCACAAAAATATCTCTCCATCCTCATCACTACACAAAACACCTCTCCATTGTCATAGCTACACACAAAAGTACATCTCTCCATCCTCATCTTTGCGGACATAAAACTCCACTCCATTCTCATCATTACGCACATAAAACCCATCTGCATTGTCATCATTACACACACACCGTCAAAGTCCAGCATGCCATCAGAGTTTTTGTCTCCATCCTTCAACAGCTCATCGATCTCATCGTCTGTGATTGGCTCACCGCCGCTGCGGATAATTAAGGCGAATTCATCTCTGTCAATGTAGCCATCGCCGTTCCTGCGAGAACAAGAAAAAGTGTTGAATAGTAAAGATGAACAATATAAGAAGGTCACAAAGCAAATCAGAGAATTGGAGGATCGAGGACTGGTTTTAATCCAACCCCCTGTGCACAGTGTCAGAGGACGTACTTGTCGAACACACGGAAACACTCTGCCAACTCTTCCTCGCTCTTGCCGGCCTGGTCCTCCTTGAGCAGCCTCACCATCATGACCAAGAACTCCTCGAAGTCAATGGTACCGCTACCTGGGGGTCAACAACACACTGCAAGGTTACTCACCTGTTTCCAGCCCACAATAACAAGACTGTTTGCACACAGAATGGACACAATGGAACTATAATTAACCCATAATCTGAAATTGATTAATTACATTATCAAGCAAACATTAAGATACATTAAATATTCAAGTACACGCCCTTTGCTCTTCCCTCTCAACAAATTAAGCCCTTCAAAATGCATATGTTCAGTTTGTAAAACAATTTTTTTGATGTCTGGTATTTTGTTTTGCTCACCATCCTCATCGACCTCCTCGATGATTTCATCCAACTCCTCTCTTGTTGGATTCTGGCCCAGCATCCTCATCACGGTACCCAACTCCTTGGTGCTGATATCACCGCCACCATCAGTGTCGAACAAGTCAAAGGCGGCTTTGAACTCTGGGGGAGAACAAGAAATTAAAACGTGTTTCTGTCTGTTCGAAATTGGCCTAATTTATCTGGGATCTTCTCCCAGTTGCTCCTGATTGATGTTCCTGTACTCACCAGCCAGCATTTCCTCGCTCAGATAGGAGCGGGCCTCCTGTTGTGCGTCAGTCTGGGAAAAAAAAAAAAAAAACAGGTGTCACTTCATAAAATACTTATATCAGACTTCTGTGATTATTACAGTTCAACTTATGTTCAAACTCTTTTTACAGGATGAAGTGCTGAAAATGTATTTTTCTTTAACTGGCGTCTGCTACAAATCATCTATTAGCAGATTTTAAATGAACAAGTTTGCTTTACTGATATAAATAATACTGTGAATGATTGGAGCGAATTAGCAGATGCTAATCAGTTGAAAAGTAGGCATGAAATCTTTTCTGTGCAAATTTTGGGAAATATTGAGAGGACAAAGAAAGTTTTGTTTTATTAGGTGGCATAAAAACAAAATAACTTCAACTAAATGCTGCTGTAAAATGTGGCGCAGTCTTAAAAGAACTGGATGTGAGAATTAGTTGGGCTATTTCAGGCTCAAGTCATTAGGCTCTCTGTATAAGGCCTGCAGACATGCAATCCCCTGGAATTTGAAGCCTAAGCAGAATCCAAACTTTCTCAGTGCATCTTGCTCCCCATCAGCATTCTACTCACAGCTCTGCACATTTGCACATATAAATGTTAATCTATGTATAAACCCCCCCTAAAAATCTAACAAAGTTATTTTTAATTGTAATATTTAGGCAATTAGACATAAAATAACCAAACAAGGTAATTTAAGTGAATTTAGATCAACTCATCAGATTAAAATCTGATCATTGCTAGTCCAGTAAATTAACATCTCAGCAACTCAGCTAAACATTTTTAAAATTCCCACAAACCTTTGCTTTTACTCAATTATTCACATAATGACTAATTATTTACAAATTAATCTGGTTTACAGATACATTTCTGAACAGTTTAACTTATTATTCACACAATAAACTTCTCTTACCATGTTTCTGGATTAGCTTCCCCCGAAAATATCCAAGGGTTAAAGAATGAGCCCAAAGGAGTGGTCAATCCGTGTACACCCCTACAGAGAGACTAGACATCTAGACAAGATTCAGACTCACTTTAAACACCTAGGTCCCGCCCACCGCTTCTCACAGGACTCCAGATTTAGTATCCTGAACTTTTAGGGTTCTGGGTCCAGGGCAAGCCAATCACACCTTGGACAGCGACCCTGTAGGTAGTTGAAGCTGTGTGCTTTAGAACGCAAGTAAAACAGGTTTTTTAGACACTTTTGAAATTTAGGTAAAGATGCACAATGGTGCAAAGTCCAAAAACCTGTCTTGTATTTCAGTGTGAATGTCATCAAATTTGACAAAGCGCATGTAAGTAAGTGCTATGTGTTGTCATCATTGTATGTTCCCATACAATGGCGAAATAAGTTTTCTGCATTTAAAAAAAAATCTTTTATTCTTTTATTTCAACTTTAAAACAGAAAGACAATTAAAAAATACATAAAAAAAAACAGAAAGACAATTTAAAAAATGAATGAATTTAAAAAAAATTCTGTATTTGACACACCTGAGATACACCACAGTGGAGCAGTGGGCAGGTATGTAAGTGCCCGGGGAGCACTTAGGGGATTGGGTGTCTTGCTCAGGGACACTGCGACATGTGTGAACGGCGGGGAGTTGAACCGCAACTTTCTGGTCCCAGGTTGGCTGCCTTACTTCTACCTCATCTCGGCCCCTAAGAGATGTACTGTGTGCAGAGATTAATTCTCCTTGAAGAGCATGAACTTTGTCTCCTTGAAGAGCAACTTTACATTAAAATGGATGCATTATGATGCTCCTTAGAAAATCCCCAAATCTGCTGCTCAGCTCAAATAACCATTTAAATAAATAAATAAAAAAACCTAACTAAACCAGAGTTTATTCTTTTCAGGCTCTAAATCAAGAGTCAAAGAGGGGGAGGCCTCTGCCTGTATCTTGTTAGATTTCTAAGTAGGTTGTTGGTGTTGCAATGACAAAGTTTTAATCTGGGTGTGAAACTTTAAACCAGTAGAAAAAGTGCAGTGGGGCAGGAGCCCATCTACAACCACAACCCCACCCTGAGTAGCAAAATTATTTCAGACTTAGAGGTGGAGCGAAGCAAGCACCCACGAATCCCGGATCTGTCACCTGATGAGCACAACCTGATCCTCCTGGTCTGGCATGTGGTTCCTGAAGGAACAGGGAAGAGATCTCAGACAGCATGATGCACAGAACCGAGCACCCAGGAGGAAAGGGGGAGGGTTTTTGCTTTGGAGCGTGCAGGTTATATACCCTGAGGGCGACAAACTTCCCAACAGGAGAATAAACTCATCCGCTCCTTGACTGCCAGGGTTAAACTAACCAGTCAGCCGCTTGGCTTCGCCATGGGGTCACTGATTTTTATGCTAGGAGGTGGCTAACAAACAGCTGTGAGGCTCGCATGGAGGAAAGCAGGTTTTTTTTTTGTGTGTGACTGGTTTGATAGTTTGCATCAGGTGAAACAAGGAAGTTATCAGGCATTACGAACTAAAACGACAGTTCAGATGTAGCTTCTTTAATTTTAAATGAGACAAGGTGGAAGCGCGTGGAAGCTTTGTGGCTCGTGAAGAACTCTGTTTGCATGTTTGACAATCATGAACTAACCTAAAGGTCCCAAGCAGAGAGAAATCAGAACGAGTGACGCTGAGAACAAGTTGTCGACGTGTGAGACATGCGTGCAGAATAACTTGCCACAGGAACAAACGTTGAGGAGGGAATCTGGTTTATTGAAGAACACAGATCAGGGTGGGAAGCAGTTCTCGAGGTAAACGGGAGACGGGTGGGGGCTGAAGCTAGTTGGTGTTGCATTTCTGGAGAAGCAGCAGCTGCCAGCAGGACAGCTGGGTGGTCAGTCAGGGAAAAACGTCTTCATCTTAAAAGGTCTGAACTCGTACTTATAAATATCCCCAACGAGGCTCTGAGTTTCATGTGAGAAGGACAAGGAGGAGGGGGACTGAGTGGAGGGGGTGAAGGATTTTGTTTTACATCCATTTCTATGGTGCATCACGTATGTAGCGTTAGAGTTTGATCTTTGCAGATCTTTGTCACACATACAGTAAATGCTTTCTTTGTTTCTCTGAGGAAGAACCACGAAGGAATGTAGAGCTGGTCTCATTACTGGACATTTTCCATCATCTTCAGAAACTCTGCGGGGAGACAGAGATGGGGTCAATCAACCAAGCTACCAACGACAAACCTCTTCAGTCAACATATCACAATGAGCACGAGTTATAAAGCAATACACAATTTCACTGTACAATATAATCACATTTTCACGTTATGACTTTTGTCACTTTCCAACCCCCCTAAGATTTAAGCCCATGCTCGATGTTCTATTCTGTTAAAAGATACTCTAACTCAGGGCTCTGCAACCTTCTAGATCTAAAGAGTCATTTCTGCTTTTTATTACTAAAGAAAATGTGTCCAGAGCTGCAAAATCTGCTACACCTGTGAACATCAACTGGTGGCCTTTGAATTTGTGTGAAGATTTTTTTTTTGTTTTGTTTTTTCCAGCCAGTGGGGGTGACATTATAAAACAAAACATTTATATAGAATTTTGGCACTAATATTTTTACACTTTAGGGATTTTAGGCATTTTGTTGGATATGTAATGGTGACTTTTTAAATTTTTAATTCAAAACAAAATTTCATATTTACTCTGACATTTATTGTTTATTTATTTATTTAATTCACCATATTTCTTCTAGGTAATTTGTCTTTAAATTTAAATTCAACTTTAAATTTTGAGTTATGTTTGGTCAAAGCTTCAAGGGGCCGTACACCAAGGACCAACGAGCCGCATGTGGACCTAACAGGACTACCTCACAGCCTGAGTCTGGACCTGTGTTGCATTTGCACATCCAGAATTAGTTGGATAATCTTTTTTGAAGTTACAAAGTAGAAGAGCTGCCATCTCTCAGTGAGAAGGTTGCCGGATCGAATCCCGGCCGGGGGCCTGTGTGGGTGGAGTTTGCATTTTCTCTCCCTGCATGCGTGGGTTTTCTCTGGGCACTCCAGTTTCCTCCCACAGACCAAATACATGTATGTTAGGCTGATAGGTAACTTTAAATTGTCTCTAGGTGAGAGTGAAGACAGTGAATGGTTGTTTGTCTCTATGTGTCCCTGTGATGGACTGGAGACCTGTCCAGGGTGTCCCCACCTCTCCCACAGTGACTGCTGGACATGGGCACCAGTGACCAATGTGACCCAAGAAGGAAGGAGGAGGTAAAGATAATTAATGGATGGATAAATGATAAGTTCATTATTTATCCACCTTATTCCTGAGGGTGCGACGGTATAAATGATCACAGGTACAACTTCCTGTCGGACAGGAAGTAGCAGTAGGCATTGGTTAACCATGGTAATGTAGCACAGACCACAAATTATTTGAAAATAATTGACATTCAGTTTAGCAGATAAAACATTGTTTGTGTTTTGTTGACATTTATTTAACAACCATAAAGTTTACTAAAGTAGCCGTGCTGAGTTCAGGTACC
>JARVGV010000111.1:33644073-33660729 GCA_031762435.1 Hypsolebias longignatus | reverse complement strand
CCATCCATCCATCCATCCATCCATCCATCCACCCACCCATCCATCCATCCACCCATCCATCATCCATCCATCCATCCATCCGTCCGTCCATCCATCCATCCACCCATCCATCCATCCACCCATCCGTCCATCCATCCATCCATCCATCCACCTATCCATCCATCCATCCACCCATCCATCCATCCATCCATCCATCCGTCCTCTGCTACATACGTCTGTCCATGAATGAATGAATGATCAAAGAGTTTTCTGTCTGCTCTGAGGGGTTCTATCTAATGGTTGTGTCCTGTTCCATGCTCTTGGTGAGGGAACCCTCTAGATGTTCCATGATGTGATGGACGACGATGCAGGAACAGTCTGAGTCACAAACTGACTTCATGCTGCGTTTTCCATCACATTCATTAATTACAGCTTTGGCCATTCAAGGTCGTACACAAGGATGGAGGCACAAAAGTCCAAATGAATTTTGTCCATGTTGCCTCTCTGAGGTGTTCTTTTACACAACAATGTTAAAAATGAAGCGTTGAACAAAACTGGGTTGGGGGGGGGGTGGCACCACATCAAACCACAGATCACATCATTCACAAGTTCAATCAAATAAATTCAGATCTAATTGGTTTTACATACTCAGTCCATTTGGTCTAGATCTGGTAACACTTTTCAAAAAAAAATTCCATCATATTTACAGTTTATTTTAGTATTTTTGCAGATGATTTGACTGTTTTTACAGTTTATTTGAGTGATTTTAACATTTATTTGACTTATTTTACAGTTTAACTGCTTTTACATTTTATTTTTTGTTTTAGTTAACATTTTTACAGTTTGTTCAGTTTAATTCACAGTGTTTACAGTTTATTCAGTGTTTATACTGTTTAATTTAATTCAATTTTTACATTAAAATTTTAAATACAGTTAGTTTCATTCACTATTTTTAGTTTAATTTAGCTTTTTGTACGGTAGGTAGCAAATGTTTTTATTGTTAGTTTTTGACCTTGATTTATTGTTTTATACACTACTTTGTTTTAATTACATTTTACTGTAGTTTATTGCTGTCCCCATTCATTCACTCATTCACTCATTCAGTCATTCATTCATTCAATCATTCATTCAATCATTCAATCAATCATTCATTCATTCACTCATTCATTCACTCATTCATTCATTCAATCATTCATTCAATCATTCAATCACTCATTCACTCATTCACTCATTCATTCATTAACTCATTCATTCAATCATTCAATCACTCATTCACTCATACATTCATTCACTCATTCATTCAATCACTCATTCAATATTCATTCATTCACTCATTCATTCACTCATTCACACATTCACTCACTCATTCATTCATTCATTCATTCACTCATTCACTCATTCATTCACTCATTCATTCAATCACTCATTCATTCATTCACTCATTCATTCACTCATTCATTCATTCATTCAATCATTCAATCACTCATTCATTCATTCATTCAATCACTCATTCATTCACTCATTCATTCACTCATTCATTCACTCATTCATTCAATCACTCATTCACTCATTCACTCATTCATTCATTCACTCATTCATTCAATCATTCAATCACTCATTCACTCATTCATTCATTCACTCACTCATTCATTCATTCATTCATTCATTCACTCATTCATTCATGTGTTCTTGGATTAAATTGGGTCTCTCTTGGAGATGAGTCCTCGTGACTCAGACAACCTGTAGAAATAAAGCTTGAAGGAATGAAAACAGTCTAACTCAGTTTTTCCAGTTTTCATGTTTTTTTCATTCGAGCGGAAAATCTTCTTTATTTGACCTGTTTCAATAAAAGTGTTAACGAACTCCAGGTCCAACTTCGTTTGGTCATATGCCACAAAGAGATTCAAAGGTCCCGGGAGGTGGAGGCTCCACAGCGCCTTCTGTTGACCTCTGACCTGTGCTGCAGGGCGGAGCCTCAACAGCGTCCACACCGACGAGTGTCTCTTCTACAACGTCGACTCTGAGACGGAGAGGACCAACCGGAGTGGCGTGGAGCTCTGCCAGGTTGAGGCGGACAAACGCTCTCACTGCTTCGCTTCATGGAGGAACGACTCGAGCTCCATCGAGCTGTTGAAGAAAGGCTGCTGGTTGGATGACTTCAACTGCTATGACAGGTCAGGCCCCACCCACAGTTTGTCCTCGCAAAGGGACTGTCTGATACGTTTCTTCTCTGTCCCCTTCAGGCAGGACTGCGTGGCAACGGAGCAAAGTCCCCAGGTCTTCTTCTGCTGCTGCGAAGGAAACTTCTGCAACGAGAAGTTCACTCACTTACCTGATGTCAGCCTCCCAGGTGAGTCACAGGACCTCTGGTCCAGGTGAGTCACAGGATCTCCGGTCCAGGTGAGTCACAGGAACTCTGGTCCAAGTGAGTCTGATCTCTGACTTTACCAGAACTCTGGTCCAGGTGAGTCACAGGACCTGTGTTCTAGGTCAGTCACAGAACCCCTGGTCCAGGTGAGTCACAGAACCCCTGGTCCAGGTGAGTCACAGGACCCCAGGTCCAAGTGAGTAACAATATCACTGGTTGAGGTGAGTCACAGGACATCTGGTCCAAGTTAGTGACAACACCTCTGGTCCAAGTGAATCACAGGGCCTCTAGTCCAGGTGAGTCACGGGACCTATGGTCCAGGTGAGTCACAGGACCATGGTACAGGTGAGTCCCAGGACCCCTGTTCCAGGTGAGTCACAGGACCCCAGGTCCAGTTGAGTCACAGGACCATGGTACAGGTGAGTCCCAGGACCACTGTTCCAGTTGCGTCCCAGGACCCCTGGTCCAGATGAGTCACATGACCTCTGGTCCAGTTGAGTCACAGGACCCCTGGTCTAGGTGAGTCACAGGGCCCCTGGTCCAGGTGAGTCACAGGACCCCTGGTCCAGATGAGTCACATGATCTCTGGTCCAGTTGAGTCACAGGACCCCTGGTCAAGGTGAGTCACAGGGCCCCTGGTCCAGTTGAGTCACAGTACCCCTGGTCTAGGTGAGTCACAGGGCCCCTGGTCCAGTTGAGTCACAGGACCCCTGGTCTAGGTGACTCACAGGGCCCCTGGTCCAGGTGAGTCACAGGACCCTTGGTCTAGGTGAGTCACAGGGCCCCTGGTCCAGTTGAGTCACAGCACCCCTGGTCCAAAGGAGTCACAGGACCACTGGTCCAAGTGAGCAACAGGACCTCTGGTCCAGGTGAGTCACAGGACCTCTGATCCAGGTGACTCTCAGGACCCCTGGTCCTAGTGAGTCTGGTCTCTGACTTTACCAGAACTCTGATCCAGGTGAGTCACAGGATCCCTGGCCCAGGTGAACCACAGGACCTGTGTTCCAGGTGCGTCACAGGACCCCTGGTCTAGGTGAGTCACAGGACCCCTGGTCTAGGTGAGTCACAGGACCTCTGGTTCTGGTGTGTCTGGTCTCTGAACTTACTGGACTTCTGGTCCAGGTGAGTCACAGAACCTGTAGTCCAACTGAGTCACAGGACACTGTTCAGGTGAGTCTGGTCTCTGACCTTACTAGACTTCTAGTCCAGGTGAGTCACAGGACCCCTGGTCCAGGTGAGTCACAGTACCTCTGGTCTTGGTTAGTCACAGAACCCCTGGTCTAGGTGAGTCACAGGACTTCTGGTCCAGGTGAGTCATAGGAACCCTGGTTCAGGTGAGTCTGGTCTCTGACTTTACTGGACTTCTGGTCCAGGTGAACCACAGGACCTCTCATTCAGGTGAGTCTCAAGAACGCTTGTCCAGAAGAGTCACAGGACCTCTTGTCCAGCTCAGTCACAGGACCCCTGGTCCAGGTTAGTCACAGGATTGCTGGTTTAGGTGAGTCATAGGACCCCTGGTTTAGGTGATTCGCAGGACCCCTGGTCAAGGTGAGTCACAGGACCCCTGGTCAAGGTGAGTCTCAAGACCTCAGGGCCAGGTGATTCACAGGACCTCAAGTCCAGGTGAGTCACAGGACCTCTGGTCCAGGTGAGTCACAGTAACTCTGATCTTGGTTAGTCACAGAATTCCTGGTCCAGGTGAGTCACAGGACCCCTGGTCCAGGTGAGTCATAGGACCCCTGGTTCTGGTGAGTCTGGTTTTTTTCATTCAACCTTTATTTAGGCAGGTTAATCTTACTGAGCCTCGAGGACTCATTTACAAGAGAGACCTGGCTACAAACTAAGAACAATGACAACAACAACAGTAGATTTTTCTTGAACAATCAACAATAGACAATCACAAGAGAGAAATACAGTTCCCCCCCCCCCCCACAAACAAGTTAAAGCAAAGTTGTCAAAAGTTGCTAAAACAGACAGATCATAAGGCAGATGTACAGAATCAAGAACAAGAACGTCTGCATTGGTTTTTGCCAGGATTCCAACAGATTCTTAAAACCATTTAGAGAAGTCAGGGTCGTTTAAGAATTAATAAAAGTTATCAATCTAAAGAAGCAGCAGATTGTGTTGAATCTTCACTTCATCACTGTCTCCCATCCTGAGCAAGCACAAAGGAGACAGTGGAAAGAAAAAAAAAAAACTCCCTTTAAACAGGAAGAACCCTCCAGCAGAACCAGGCTCAGGATGAGCGGCCCTCTGGGTTTGAGAGGAACAGGAAGTAGAAACAGACCAACACAGAATGGCAGGTCCAGATAGAAATAATTACAAATACAAACAAGGAGAATAGAGCAAGTAAAGAAGCAGCAGAGTGAGGAATTGTGGTCAATTTGTCCTCCAGCAGTCTAAGCCTATAATTGCTGACCCTAAACATGGGATTTAGCAAAAAGGACAGACTTAAGCTCTAAAAAAGTTAAGTCTGGTCCTCTGGACATTTTTTTTTGAATGTCCAGAGGACCAGACAACTATTTTAGATGTTTCTACCTGGATTATTGAGCATGCATCAGGATATGAACGACTTAAACCTAATCTCAAAAGTAGACAATGTGGACAGAAACTCACGGACAGAAACTGGAAGTTGCT
Organism: Hypsolebias longignatus; assembly: GCA_031762435.1. Classification (NCBI taxonomy): domain Eukaryota; kingdom Metazoa; phylum Chordata; class Actinopteri; order Cyprinodontiformes; family Rivulidae; genus Hypsolebias; species Hypsolebias longignatus. Next base: position 33,655,745 of record JARVGV010000111.1, on the reverse strand, counting down.
TCCACAAGAGAGGAGCCTGAGAACTGAAAGATCTTCCTCCCATTCTCCTTTGGGAAACTCTAGGAACCACAAGTAAACCTGCAGTCTGAGAGTGAATTGTTCTATTATGAAAATATTTACCAATACAATCTGTAATATAAAATGGAGCTAGGTTGTTGAGAGCTTTGTAGGTTAGAAGTAATATTTTGAAATAATATTCTGAATTTTGACAGGGAGCCAATGGAGAGAAGCTAAAACTGGAGAGATATGATCTCTTCTACCAGCTATCCAACCTCTGTAGTAGAATAATGTGATCAGATGTATCAAATGCAGAACTGAGGTCTAACAGGGCCGGTATGGACACAAAACCATTGTCTGAGGTCAGGACAACATCATTAATAACTTTCACCAGTGCAGTGTCTGTGCTATGGTGAGCTCTTAAACCTGACTGAAACTCCTCAAATGTTTCTGTCCAGATGTTCCCACAACTGACCTGCAACAGTTTTCTCAAGAATGTTCGAGATGAATGTTATATAGGTCTATAATTGGCCAGGATTCCTCAATCAAGATCAGGTTTCTTAAGTAAAGGTTTAATTACAGCAACCTTAAAGCGCTGTGGTATGTAACCATTCATTAAAGACAAATTACACAGATCCAAAATGGGTGTATTAATTATGGGGAATACCTCTTTAAATAGTATGGTAGGGTTGGGATGGGATTATTCACCTTGAATAGATAAGAATAAAAATAACCCCTGGTTTCTGTTCAGTACTATAGCTAGACTGAAAAGTCCAATCTCTGTTTAACCATGTCTCCCTACAACTACAAGCAGTGATGACTTAATTGGAGTCTTTATAAATAAAATAATTTCAATTAGAGAGCAAATTCACATCATCCTATTGTCTCTGGTTCTGTGTCAGATGAGACATATTTAAACATGTCACTAGAACCCAATTTATGTTTGGACTGTTTTTGTCCTGTTGAGCTCTCAGAATTGTCAAAAATAATAGCTTCATCCAAACCATCCACACGTCTGCTAGATCTCATCCCAACCAGACTGTTTGAAGAGGTGTTTCCCTTAATTAATAACCACGTCTTGGATCTGCTTAATTTGTCTCTAATGAATGATTACGTAAAACAGAGCTTTAAGGTTGCTGTAATTAAACCTTTACTTAAGAAGTCTGATCTTGATTCAGGAATTCTGGCCAGTTATAGACCTATATCTAATCTAACGTTCATCTCAAATATTCTAGAGAAAAATATGTAGTTGCTATAGTTGAGTGATCATCTACAAAGAAATAATCTGTTTGAAGAGGTTCAGTCAGGGTTTAGAGCTCATCACAGAAACTGCACCAGTAAAAGTCACTAATGATATTCTCATGGCCTCAGACAATGGACTTGTGTCCATACTGGTCCTGTTGGACCTCAGTGCTGCATTTGATACAGCTGATCATAATATTTTATTACAGAGACTTGAATACGATATTGGGATTTTAGGAACAGCTCTAAATTGGTTTAAACCATATCTATCTGATAGATTCCAGTTTGCAAATGTAAATAATGAATCTTCTTCATACACCAAAGTGAGTCATGGTGTTCCTCAGGGTTCAATGCTTGGACCAATACTTTTTACTTTGTATATGCTTTCATTAGTTAAAGTTACTAAATCACATGAGATAAATGTCATTGTTATGCTGGTGATAGTTATGTTTGTCCATGAAACCCAATAAATCCAATCAGTTACTTAGATTGAAAGCATGCCTTTTTTTTTTGTCATTCAACCTTTGTTTAAATAGGTTAGCCCCATTGAATCACAAGGAGTCGTTTACAAGACAGACCTGAATTTTAACAAAGAGTGATGACAACAGTGGATAACAATGACAACAATAGACATTCACAAATGATTCATACAATTTTTTTCTTACAATTGAAAACAAAATTATATAAAAACCTGGAAGATCTTTAACTTTCTGAATTTTAAATGCACTCAAGACAGAGGTTTTGGTTTTTGGACCTGAGCATCTTAGGGATAAACTTTACAGCCTTTTCCTCTGGATGCATTAATTTGGTAACAACATTTGGTATTTGTGCTAAGTAAACATGAAATTTGAAGGAATATGCTTTGCTTGCACAAAACCTTTTTCATCATACTGATGTGCATCCTTAAATTTAAAATTAGTAAGGAAAAATTACAGCAAATTGACAGTATGCAACCTATCACTGTGTTTTTAGTTGAAGTGACTAAAAAGATGTCAAAAGATGAAGTTATAGGACTAGCAACAGTAAGAACTCTGTCTACATGGGGCTTCAGCGTCCTGTGTGATCCCTGATGTTTGTCTAACATGAGCTCTCCAGTTTCTATTTGCCAAACCCAAAATACTAAAATGTTAACAAATGAAAAAATAGTTTCCCACTCTAATGCAGTTGCAAGTTGAAAAAATGATACATTGTTACAAACTTGTGTATGAGTGTTTTTCATGTTTTTCCCTTAGAAGACTTCTGTTGTGACACTTTATCAATAGATAGACTTTCACTGAAATTAATTGTACTTCATTAAATAGATTTTTACACTTTTTCTCTTTAAAACAAAAGATAAAATGGTGCCAGAGGATTTTCATCATTCAGAAAATGAATAATTTCAACTCACTTCTCCAACAAGGCATCTTATCAACTCTGTTCTGTTGCTTTGGTCTATCAGTTTATTACAGGCAGATAAATGGTTCTTTTGATAAATTCATTAGAATTTTTAGTGTCAGTTTTACATTCAAAGCGGATTTGTTCAGATCAGCTTACGTAAATTGGATCTGGCAAACAATCAGCTTAACACGTCTTAAATATGAACATTTATTATTCATATCACATTCTTGCTAAAGAGATGCGTCTTAATGAGTCTATTCAACACATATCTTTTTTAAATCAAGCTCTTTATTGTTTTTACTTTTTTCTTGTACACAAACGCAACGAAGAACAGAATGCCCTCTGCACCACCGTACGATCTAGCTGTTTTTTCGCTATTTTTCCTTTTGATTGTACTTTTGGTTGCCATTTTATTTTAACTTGTTAAAAATATATATATTTAATTTGTACGCATCTTTTATGACTGTCTATTGTTGTTGTTATCTGCTGCTGTCATCACTCTTTGTTAAAAATTCATGTCTCTCTTGTAAATGAGTCCCCGAGGCTCAATGGGATTAACCTGTAATAAAGATTTACACAGTAAATCAAATGAAAAAAACAAAGTAACAAGAAGAGTCAGCAGAAAGTTTTCCTTCTACAAAATGTATTTATATTTTTAAACACATGCACACATTCTGTTGAATGTTTCCATAAAGTGTCTGCATACAAGCAACTAGTGGACAAAATAGTCATTTATTTTACGTTTGTAAATGTTTCTATTCATAAAAGTCATCAATTCATAGCAGTAGAGAAAATCTCATTTATATTTATTTGTGGGGAAAAAAAAAATCTGAGAATATAAAGGTGCTTCACAGCTGCTCCTAAGATCAAGATCAAACATTTTCTTTAAAACTCAGAACAAATGCTTCCCAGCCATTTGTTTTTCATAGCAGAAAGAATGAATTGCTTACATATAATTACTTATGATTATTTTGAATAAATGTGCCTTGACTGTTCTTGTTTTAGCTCCCCTCAAGCTGCAGGAGCTTTTACGAAGAAGCGGTCTGCCAGACGAGTTCCTGCTGCCCTTTGACCCCCGCATCAAAGTTGGAAGAATCCTGGTGGGTCAGTTGTTTCTTTATGTTTATAAAGAAGTGTATTGGAATTTCTTGATGATGCACATATTGTCAGTAACAATAAAAAAAATATACAATATCTATGTATGTATATACAGTATACAGAAGTTGCTTTTTTACACAACATAAAAATTTTGAAGGCATTTTATTATTCTTAATACTGAGGTTTTGTCCAACACGTTTGATCTTTTGCAGCATTATGCTCTGCTCCTCTGGACGGATTCCTCTTCTTTAAATCTTATATTTGTTATATCATAGTTCAGCTGGATCTTTTTTACGTTTAATTCTATAGTCTGCAATATTTAACCTGGGAGCGTTTATACAGAAACTGATTTGAGGTCTTAATTTCACTCTGGTCTTGCTCTTGCCCTTAACTTGAACCCTGGATTAAAGTCATTCAGACCATAACGCCTCTTTTGAAATCTTTCTAATCCAGCTGGACAAATGTAAAGTGATGGCCTCCAAAAAGAAGCCTCTGTGGCTGGAATTTTCCCCGATGCCATCACCCACCTCCACCACACCTGTGGGAATAATCTTTAAAGAGGGCGACGACCTCAGACAGGACATGCTAATCATTCAGGTCACAGAGATTATTTTGGTCTTCAGTCGTTTTAACAACTCACGTGAACTTATAAAAAGTAAAGCCTATGGTTGTATGCATCTCTCTTTAGACTTTGGTGGTGATGGACTCGATCTGGCAGGAGAAATCTCTGGACCTCAATCTTATTCCATACGGTTGCATCGCCACTGGGCAGAACATAGGTACCAACATGGTCCAAATTCTTACTGAAAAGCTAAATAATACTACTAATTATGTATTGAAGAAAGTTTTTTGGAAGCAAAACATAGAACAGACTGGTACTTACCTTGATATGCATACCTGAGATTTACTGAGTTGGTCCTGGTACGCAAAGGACAGTGTACTTTAAGGGTACTTACCTGTTATATACCCTGAACTTTGTAAAGGGTTGGGTAAGTACCCTGTATGTAACGGAGAAGCACTTGTTAAGTACAAAGTACTTGTTACATTCCAGGTAAGTACTCATTACCACATAAGCACCAAGCAAGTGGCATGTACTAGGCACATACCATGTACATACTAGTACTACTGGATACTTACTTGTACATGTACCCAGTAGTACCTAGTGAAGTACTAGGTATATACCAGAGAAGTACGTATTAAGTATTCTGTATGTGCCAGGTATCTACCCAATAATACTCACTAGGCATGAACCAGGAATGTACCAACTGGGTACATGACAAATGTGAACCACTTTGGCATGGCTTCCTCAGAGGAGTTGACGGGGGAGAGGGCAAGCCCCAGAAACCATCTTATCAGCAAACTGTTTTTTTTCCACTATGGGAGTGTGGTGCTTGTGGGACTCCAGTTTGTTTGTGGCTCCTTGGACTGATGAAGTCCTTTGGATGAAGGGCAAAACATCTCAGCAAAAAAAGAAACCGTCCAGATGACCTGACTGAACATAGTTAAATTGTGTGCATGATATGTACCCAGTACATACCAAAAGTATGTGCTCTCTGGTGCTTACTTGGTACATACCTAAATAAGTACTCTCTCCATACAGAGAACACGCACCACCACCGCCCTTACAAATGAGAGCAATCAGCTGAAGATAAACCGACTTTTGTTGTCATTGTTTTTTTATCCAGAAATTTGTGTTTTTAATTGTTTAATTTGTTCTGATGATGGTACTAAAACAAGTAATTTTTTTTAAATGTAAGAACAGCTTTAAAAATGAAATCAGAGAGCAAGTACACAATGAGCTATCAAAGTAAGACTATGTTTTAAAAATCCATAAAAGCTTCACCAGCGACGTGTTTTCAAAGGTTTTATTAACCACTGCATGAAAAAGTTCAACTGAGCTTTGATCAATTTCTTCATCCATAGGCATGATTGAAATAGTGAGAAATGCAGCGACCATTGCTGCGGTGCAACGAAACCACGGAGGAACCACAGGAGCCTTTAGAAATGATGCTCTGTACGAGTGGCTCAAATCCAAGGGTCCTCTTCAGGAAATAGTGAGTAAAAAAAGACACACAAGCATTTGAATAAGATTTATAGATTTTATTACCGTAATTTCTGGACTGTTGAGCGCATCTGTATATAAGCTGCTCCCACTAAATTTAAAAACTAATTTTTTTTTTTGTACATACATAGGCCGCACTTGTGAATAAACCGCAGGCGTCTACATGAGATATTTACACAGAAATATTTTTTAAAACTTTTAACTAAATACGTACTGGTAAAATGCACAAATACATACAGTAAATGTTTCTTTTTTTTTTTTTTTTTTTTGGAACAGTGCCTGTAACATGGCTGGTTAAAAAAACCCACAGTGGCCTACCAGGAAGTCATTGATCGCTATCTTCACCGCTAGTCATCCAAGCCTCCCACAGAGCTCGGAGTGCCACATTAACGCACGATCACACTTATTTTGAGTGGCAGCAAATACTTTGTTGTGCCCCCAAGGTGGGGGGGGGGACTTTGTTTCAACGAGGAGGGGAGGAGAGAACTGAGTGGACCAATGAAACCAAGTTTCATTGATCCACTGTGATCTGTTCAGTAATTTCATCGTTTTTTGTTTTTTTTTACCTTTACTTATATGGGTAGTCTCATTGAGTCATGAGGACACATCCCCCAAGAGAGACGTGCATTGGGCAGCTATGTGAGCACTTGGGTGTGACGAGGCTAAATGTTTTTGGCATCATGAAGCTTGTTAGCCTGTCAAAAAATAATAATAATAATAAGTTAGTCGCAGCATTGTTTAAGCCACAGGGTTCAAAGTGTGTGGGAAAGAAGTAGCTGCTTATTGTCCGGAAATTACGGTAAATAAGAAATTGAGCGCAGGAGAAATATTACTAATCCAGGTTATTTACTAAAAACATCTTGGACTAGAAAAAGTGTTAGATATGTTTTTTTTTTTTAATGTTCCCAGAATTAACTGTTTTGAAGTTGGAGTCGCACCTGTTTGTCTGTTAGCAAAATCTCTCACAAACCACTGGGCGATTTCAATGAAACTGATAAAGCCATCATTGAATCTAAACATACAGCTGATTGACTTTTAGAGTCAACACAACTCAAGTTGATTACTGCTAAATACTGACCTTTACACAAAAATGGTTGTAGATTATTTTTAATATTATTATTTTTTACCAGTAACTGATTATTTTTTACCTTAAATATGTTGTTATCATGCAGCACTACAACACTACTGAGAAGTTTGTGAAGTCCTGTGCAGGTTACTGCGTGGCCACTTACGTACTGGGTATAGGAGACCGGCACAACGACAACATCATGATCACAGACCAAGGTACGCAGCACAGATCTTTGCTCAGTTAGCAGATGTTTATACAATTATTACTTATTTATAACATTTTGACAAAAGGGCCGGAGTTTTAAGAGATGTACTGATGATGAGCAGATTTCACTGCTCTACTTGTGTATTTTGTTCCTCTCAGGGAACCTGTTCCACATCGACTTCGGTCACATCCTGGGGAACAGAAAGCACTTTCTTGGTGTGAACAGAGAGCGTGCGCCGTTCGTGCTCACACCTGATTTCCTGTATGTGATGGGAAGGGTCAAAGGTCGAAACAGCCTCTATTTTCAGCGCTTCAGCGTAAGAGTCGTTTACTGGTGTGATTGTGTTTCATGATGAGTGACTAATATCCACGAGCTTTAACTTGAAGTGAAGTCCTAAACTATGTTCTTTATTTGTGAATTTTCATTCATTCAACCTTTATTTATGCAGGTTAGTCTCATTGAGGCTCGATGACTCGTTTCCAAGAAGAACCTGTTTAATATAATCTATAGGCCTATTATTGTAAAGAAAAACAGAATGCATGTGCATTTAAATCAACCTGCTGTTTTTTCTTTAAGATGTTTTAGTGAAAATCTTAATAGGATGCTGACTAACATGTCGTCAGTAAATTTAGCTTTGGACTAGCTGTTCAGAATTACACAAATTTAATAAATAAAGCAAAGCATAACTTATTTAACATTGTTTGTTCTGCAGCTGAAGTGTTTCTCTATGGTTATTTATTAATATTTTCAGCTTTTCGAAGCCATTTGCAATTTAATTAACACTAAACAGAAAACTGGAGTGCCTATTAGCTTCTTTGACTTTATGGTAAAACAGCAAAGTATCAATTAAAGGGGTTCTGCTCCAAGTCCAATTCTGTTCTCTCCAGGAAATACAGCAAGAGTTATTACTGCAATGCTGATGACACACAACTTTATAAATTAGACCATAAATCAAGTCACAGAAAATCACAAGAAGCTGTTACTACTAATGAGCAAACTTATTTAGCAATTTAAAAAAGCAACTCTGGGGGAACCTCAATGTAATTTTGGACCAAAACAGCCTCATCTCCTAAAATCTTTGTAAAATTGATCAAATTAAAAACATTTGCTATCAATTCATAATAAATAACATAATATCAAACACGTACATTTTCTCAACAAGAAGACAGGACGAAAGAGAGGCCTCATGCCCTGAAGGGACACTCGCAGCTGGATACACTCTAGATTCCTGATGATGTGTCTGTCCATATTGTTCATTGAGGATGTAGAAGACATGTACATAATTGGATTTATGATAACAGGTCTTTTGCTTTTTGGAGTTGGTGGGCATTGGGCATATCGACAAATTCCGAAGACGTCGGCAGCGGTTCTGGCAAATTGCGAGGCTGCCAGCCATGTGTGAGGGAATGTGCCGTGCTTCATGCGCTCAGACTCAGATGCTTTGTGAGCTAAGCCGTAAGCTGGATGTGATTTTTGAGAATCGCAGGCCACTTGCAGCTTCAGGAACTCGATGGCATGAAGGAATCAACCTTGGAGAAGGCTACAAGCATGGCCCGGTGGAGTGACCACAAAATTTGGCTGTTTGGCGTCGCCATTGAGTCGTACCAGCAGAACCATGAAGGCGGAGAAAAAAAAAATCAAGCAGAGTCGGCCTGTCCCAAAACAATTGCTTTCTGAATCGGGCTTCCCTGCTTGGCCTTGAACAGGCCAACTATCTCAGATTTCTCCTGGAAGTGATGTGAACAAGAAGCTCTACTCTGCTCCCCTCTCCCCTTACCGAGGACATCTGTGGACCTGTATCAGAGCTGAGTCGGCTGATAGACACTGTGCCATCTCTTATCAGGACTATGGAACTCTGGCAGCGTCCATGAACAACTCACCTCCTTTGTCGGCCTCCTTATGCGTAAATGTATTATGATGTCATTAGTGTGCTGTTGTTTATGTGCGAGGTCTTTTTTTGCAACTTTCACACTGTGCCCTGTCCAGGACATAGTGCGAGATACTTTTTTTTTACCTCCCCTCCCCTCATGTTTCTCTTTCCCTTGTCTACTTTTGTCTTTCTGAAACAGGTATCTCTTATAAATGAGTCCTTGAGGCTCAATGGGAACTAACCTGTACAAATAAAGGTTGAATGAATGTATAATACAGCTTGATACAGATCAGGTACGTACTGGGTGCATAATACAGCATAAAATGCATCTGGTACCTACCAGGTAAATAGCACAGCTCGAGTATGTACCTGGTACTTATTGGGTACATTTATGGTCCATTAAGTCCAGGTATGTAACAAGTATTCATCCAGGCTGTATTATGAAATAACTTGTCACCTTGTACTTTTAGCAAATGTACCTGGTAGCTAATTGTTACCAGGTAAGTACCAGGTTCTTATGCATTGCTACTAAACATTGCTTGTCCTAGTGAGGCTGAAAAACTGGCCCACGCTGTTCTTTCTGCTACACTGCGAACAAAGCCCTGAATGGCACAGCTCCATGTTATTCAGTGTCCCCTACAACCCAACAAGAGCACTTCAGCATGAGCATGCAGGTATTTCTTTGGTCCCAAAGAAATTGCCGTCTGAAAATAGCAGAGGAATCTTTAAAATAAGCAACATTTCCTTGAGTCTTTCCGTTTTTTGTTTTGATAATTGTTAAAGTTGCGCAACAAACCCCTTGGATTACTTGTTAAATGTAATTAGTTTGTGCCGATCATTAAACCATGGTTATTTAGCTTTTTGTTCCATTATTTTCCACAACATAAATAAAGCATTGATGCGTTCATAAATGTAATTTGTTTCATTATATATTTGTTCTGTTTGTCTTCTCTTGCATCAGGACACTTGCAACCAAGCGTACCTCCTGCTGCGCTCCCACTCTCGCCTGCTGGTCACCCTTTTCTCCCTCATGCAGCTGACGGGCATCCCGGAGCTGAGCGACGCCGACGACATGCGATACCTGCGGGAGGCGCTCCAGGAAGAGCAAAACGAGGCTGAGGCCAAGGAGCATTTCCTTCAGCAGATCTCTGAGTGCGAGCAGCTCGGCTGGATCGTCCAGGCCAACTGGTGGATCCACATGGTGGCAGGCATCAAGTAGACCCCTGTCTTCTGTGTAATTCACCGTGAGGTCCTCGTGCAGCACTGAATCATTCTGTCTGTGTTCAGAGGATATCACAAGTCACTGTTTCATGTTTCAAAAAAATCTCAGATTTACTCTAAATGTTAAATGTAAATGCTAATAATGTTGCACGTGCACTATCAATTAACAATTCTTTCCCTTAAATTATCCAAATCATTTACACAACCTTGTCTCAAAAATGAAAGTACATCCAGTTTGATGCACATTGATCATATTCTGTCCCTGCTGTTGATCCAAAGCACGTTTCGTTCAAACACAATGATTAAAAACTGCAGTTCCAGAGAAGATTTTATTTCAAACGTGCTTTATGTCGGAGTCAGTCCATTTCACGTCTCCAGCTCGTCCAAAATGCTGCAGCTCTGCTCTTAACAGGAACTTGTAGGTTTAATCATGTTTCACCAGTTTTGTCCTCCCTTCACTGGCTCCCTGTGCGTATCAGAATAGATTTTGAAAGTCTCCTGTTGATCTTTAAGAGCTAAAATGGCCTTGCACCCTCATATCTCTCTGACCTACTATATATGTTCCTTCTCAGGCGCAGAGATCATCTGACCAGCTGCTTTTGGTTGAAGCTCAGAGGAGATCTGTCTTTTTCAGTCATGGCCCTAAACTCTGGAACAATCTGCCCCCAACATTAAACAGGAACTTCCTGTTTTTAAATATTTTCCAAAAACACACCTGTCTTCTCTGACTTTTAACACAGCGTGATTTGATTTAGTATTTTATTGTTTTGTGTTTTCATGTTTTTCTTTTGATGGCTTTAATTACATTTTTGTTATTATTTTCATTATAATTACTGCCATTTATATATATATTTTTGATAAGCGCTTTGGTAACAGCTGCTGTTTTTTAAATGTGCTTCATAAATAAATTTGGCTTGACAAAGCACAAGGGGAGTAGCAAGACTAAAATGCTACAAGACTTCCTGCTGTGTTAAAACACAAATAAACAAATAAAAGAAAATTTGTGACTTTGACAATGTTTTTGTTTGAAAATAAAAATGTAAAAAAAAAAATAAAAAAAAAAACTGTCAGCCCTGGATCAGGTTTTTAACAATTTTTTCTCTTTCTTTTAAGCAAAAAGTTAAAAGCCAGTTGAAATCACCATATTCTTCCTGGCCAAGAGCTCATCAGCACACGTCATAGAGATAAATTAATTTAATCTTATTTGAAGGTCTGAAAAGACTCATGAGACCAGTCATTTCGGTTTTTGGCAAAACCTGTTTCTTAAAGATGTCAGTCATATATCATCTGTCTGTTGACTGACATGTTGCTTTTTAACCCAGTGAGGAGAATGTAGCTCCCCCTTCCCATGGACTCACCACCTGTGGGAGGGGCCAAAGGGGTCGGGTGCAATGTGGGATGGGTGGTGCGACTTGGGGAAGGCATTCGACTGCGTCCCTCGGGGGACCCTGTGTGGGGGTACTCCGGGAGTATGGGGTACCAGGCCCTTTGATACGGGCTGTTAGGTCCCTGTACGACCGGTGTCAGAGCT
>JARVGV010000111.1:33593160-33609741 GCA_031762435.1 Hypsolebias longignatus | reverse complement strand
TTTACGGGCCAAAACTCGCGTTTACGTTCGCCATGTGCGATCCATTTCGGTTTACGTTCAATTCGGTTTAAGTTCAGCCCGTAGGAACGGAACTCGAACGTAAACCGAGGTTGACCTGTACTTATTGAGAGACTTGAAAAGTAATCTGTTTTTCTGACATTCTAATAAATTATTTATAATACTAGAATGAAGGAAGCGATAAATATCAGGTTTAAAACAACCAATTGATTCCATGAAGCTTAAATGCAAGGTCCCTCCCATGTCCATAAGACTTTTGAACTTGTCTAGTTAAGAATAAATTACTGTACTGGAGCTGGTTATATTTTCCATTATGACCATGTCAAGTTAATGTAGTCATTTTTCTGAGGGTGTGCAGCTGATCTCTGCCACATGGATACAACTTGTGTAGGCTTGTACTTCTAGTGATTAAAACATGCAAGATTTAGCATCTTTGCCTTAGCTTGACATTCCTCTGTTGTAATATTCAATCATTCATCTGAGTTTCTTTAGAGCAGCTGCTCTTGACGCTGCTTCTATAATATTATTTTCCTCCAAAAAAGAACAGCTGTCTGTGTGTGAAATACAGCTGACTTTGTTTTTGCTCCTTTAGCAGTGCCTGCATTGTATTAAATCAAAAGGAAGATGCAATCACCAGTTCAGATAGAAAATGTATATTTACTTTTTATATAATTTACGCCATTTCTGAAGAAAAAAAAAAAAAGGTGCAGTAGAGGCAAGATGGTATTGAATGAGCTACACAAATGTAGTTTTCATTACTTCAAAATAAACCCAACAGTACTGCTTTGCGTATCGTTACTAAAGGTTTAGTCTGGCTGGTACCAGCAGTAAACTAATTTTTTTAATCTATTCAAAAGGAACAGGAGGGACTAGAATCAATAGCGTAGTGAAAATTGATCTTATTTACAACAAGAAAGCAGGTAATGGAGTTTAGAGTCCATATGAATCAGGCTTCTGGTGCCATATGGCCAACTAGTCTTGGGTCAAAATGTGGCTTGAGATAATTACCAGTAGTGTTTTTTCTGCTTTTATGCCAACAGATGGTTATCATTAGTGCAGTTAATCATCACACAAATAGCATTGTTGTTTTTTTAACATTTTAATAGCATTTTGGTCACATTCTTCTCCTAATCATGTTAGTTATGCATGTAGAGGACAGGGTGTGGGTGTAACCTGAGAAGTATGCTCCATAAGGGCAAAATGTTACATCGCGCCTCACTAACTCAAAGTGACACCTTGTCACAACTGATTTATAATGAATAGCATTGAAAGGTGTCTTCATTCTGCATCTCACAAATCATCTCCATAGTCAATATATACAGGCTCTATAGTGCATCTCATGCGTTGTGGTGGGTTTATTTTAAAGACCATTGTTAAAGCAATGATTTTTACTAGTGGAACGTGTTTCCAACAACTGTATTACCATAACCAGTACAAGATGAGACAACGGAAGTATAAACAAGAGAGAATAAAGCAATATTTGGTTGTTAAAAAGGCTTTATGGAGGAGACTGCCAGGACAATTTTTGTGTGAGTTTATTTGTATTAGATTATATCCTCTGTGGTCACCATGTTTTAAACGGCTTTGCATTAATCACGTCTGACCTTTACCATGTTTTAAAATGTTTTGCATTAATCACTTCTGACCTTTACAACTATATGACACATGTTCTGTGTTGTGCCATTTCACTACACAAGTCTTCTCAGAGCACTATACTGTACTTGGTTCTAATGCTCTGTGAAACAGATCAAGATTCACATCTTATTACAGTGATTTCTATTATTCCAATTCATATTATAATGCAACACATAATTATAATTCAGTGCATTATGAAATGTCAGTTACCTGTCCAAAGAAGCCACCAGCTTGGAGCAGATCACTTCTTGCAATCCTCCACGAGTCACCAAATCGCGCACGGCACGCACGGTGAAGCTGTGTAGATTACCACTGATGGCATGTCCAGCTGTAGTTTTAAAGGTTAAAAGCTTCCGTTTTTCTACCACCATAATTGAGCTGACTGAGCTTGATAAAATCACAATTTTACGATGCTCTCTTTCTCACATTTGTTAAGATCCTTAATTAGGCTTTAAATAAATTCACAATCAGTTTATTAGTAAATGCAATGAGGGGAATTTTTCAGGATACATCTTAGTGGTCTGAATGTATGACTTAAATGTATGACTTAAAAAATACAAAACAAAACATGCTGACTGTGCAATAAAAACTACATATTTACATGTAGAGGGGGAAACCAAGATGCACTCACCCATGACAGAATTTATTGCCAGCTGTGAACGCTCGTCCTGAAAGCTGTAAAGCTCTGATCAGGTCAACCAGAACGTTAGTGCCAAGTCTGAGCGGGGCCAAATAGAGTCACTATTGTTTCACACACATTTTCTTCACACACTGAACAGACTGTGCTTGTGTGAAACAAAGATGGTGCCGCAAAATGTTCAGTCTGATTATGACTTCCATGTTTACCACAGATAGCATTTTACACTTGAGTGCTTGTGCTTCTCAGAAGAATGATTAAAGACTAGTGAGCGCGTGAAAGGAGGGAGAACGTCTCTGTTTACAACAGTTGATAAATGGAGGGAAGCAGACTCTACACACTGTTCAACAAAGCAGCTGTTGTTTTCTCTTCAGTATTAGTGTGTTTTTGCAATTTGTTTCCTCATTGAAGTCTTAAGAGGAAAAACTTTAAAATAGTGTGAATGTTTATGAAGCATTCACTCTATTGTGATCTATTTTTTCTGGACATTTTTCAACATCTTTCTCTTTCCACAATTTTTGTGCTATTTCAACAAATCATATATTAAAATGTTCAGCTCGTTCAGTAGAAGGGCACTATGACTTTTGGTGTTGGTGCAACTTTAGCTTTTTTGAAATATTTAGCCTTTTCTGACTTTTTTTCCCCTCATAAAATGAATTGAGCTCATTTTCCATCTTTCAGAACTTTAGATCTGTTTCCAACCTTTTACTGCTCCTTTCACATTTTGTTCTGGTTCAGCTTCTTTCAGCTTCCTTGTGCAAATTTAAACTTTTTTTTTTCCAGCTACTTTCATCTAATTTCAGCAGTTTTTTTTAGTTCTGCTTTTTCTACTATTTCAGCTACTATTTATCTTTTTCATGCTAATTGAATTTTTTCAGCTAATTCCACATTTTTTGCACTCATTTAAACTTTTATTAGCAAAAGATGTGCTCTCTCCACTTCCTCCTTGTAATTTCATCTTCTTTCTACCTTTTTAGCTACTTTTCAGCTGTTTTTGTTACTAATTTCTGCTTTTTTTCCTCAGATAATTTCCATTTTTTTGTGCTCATTTCTACTTCTTTCAGCCTAATGTGTTCTTTTTGCTTTTTTAAATGCTAATTTAAGTGTGCTCAACCTTTTCAGCTACTTTTTTTTTAGCTAATTTCAGCTGTTTTCAGACAAATTCACATTTTCCGTGATAATTTCTGGTACTTTCTGCCTAATTAACTTCTTTATGCTAATTTCAGCTTGCTATGCTCCTTTCAGCTTTTTTTCTGTTAGTTTCAGCTCTTTCAGCTGCTATTTTGCTGTTTTATGCTAATTTTAGCTTTTTCAGACAATTCCACATTGTTTAGCTCATTTCAGCTCTTTCCACTTCCTTGTGTCAGCTACTATTCAACTATTTTTGTATGAATTTCAGCTTTTTCCCTCTAATTTCCTGTTTTGTGCTAATTTCTTCTTATTTAAGCCTAATTCAGCAAATATGAGTGCTTTCTGTTTTCTTCTGCTAATTTAGCCTTGTTTTTCCATTTCAGATACATTTAAGAATTATTTTTTAGGTAATTTCATCTGCTTTTAAGCAAGTTGTTCTGCAGTAAGCATTCACACTGTATTTTCACAGGATATGTACTTTCTCTAGTTTTATTTGCTGTTTTTAGGTCTGCCTTTGAGGGCTTACACACTGTGCTGCTGATTTGCTGCAATTTGTTTTTGTCTGAACCCCTCAGAATAAATTTATTTTGCATCTATTTAAGTAATTGTAAATAATTGTTGTGATTCAACATGTGTGCACCTAATGATAGGGACACTTAGGGATGCAAAAAAGGGGAAGAATAAATAAAGGTTGAATGAATGAAAAATAACACTCAACAGGAAATTACAATTAAAATAATTTGCTTCAAAATCATTGTTGCAGCTCTGCTGATTAGGACTCATGCTGATTGCATTGATATAGTCACAGTTTAATTAACAGTCATTTTATTATTGGTAAGCGATCAAGAGAGACAGCAAAGAGAAGTAATTAAAGCATCTTCTTAGAGGCTCTCAGACCATTTTTCCTTCCAGTCACCACGCTCTTATCACATTTGTGGACATTAGAACCCAAGGTGCAGACAAAAACTAAAAAAAAGCTCTTTAAGTTGTGTTATTTAATAACAGAAGTCACAGCGTGGCAGCTGAAATACAAACAGATGCTCAGGGCCCATGACATAATGCACAGATGAGGAACTAGAGGCACAAAATATAAAGAAACACCGGTGTGACAAACGAGGATCAGGTGAGAGCGGATGGGGAAACGGATCTGATGGACGTGGAGCTGTCAGCCCATCTGATCATCACAGATGTCTCAGGTTTTATTAATGCTGTGATGCAAGTCTTCAAAGGATGTGAGACAGAGGTTCCAACTCTGTGGAAGGTAAAAGTGGGCAGAGCATACAATTAACACATCGATGACAGGTCGGGGAGGATCCTGACACAAGCGATAAAATTAAACAAGGAAGCAGACAAGGGCGTCTGTCTGCGTCTGTTCCAGCACGTCTGAAAGATCTCCAGCATTTTACTCCACGCCTCAGCAGAGAACATTCAATTTACAGTTTTGTAAATCGATCAGAACACAAGCAGCAACATCCTGAGAACAGTTTCCAGCGTCACAGCAGGTTTCGTTAATGAGCAAGTGGAGACAAACTTCGGCTGCGGTCCACAGAGAGCACACACAGCTGCAGTCATGTTTTCCACAGAGGATGCTTTTGATTCCATGTCAGCCGTCCATGTTGCCCCCGTCATGCCGCAGCATGTTCGCTCCTCTTTTGTCTGCAGCAGATCAGCAGGATGAAGCTCTTCTACATATCTCGTCCTGCATCTCCTCTTTGTAGTGGAGCCTCAGACTTTCCTTCAAGGCATGCATCGATTCTGTGAGATTAGGCCGCTTGAAGACCTTAGGATGTGATTTTAGGTACTCGATGGAGAGATTTATAAAAACGATAAAACTATAGGAAGCAGAGGTGCAGTTTTTTTAAAAGTGTGAATGTTTATGAAGCATTCACTTAATTCACACTAGTGATCCATTTTTCTTCCGTATGTTTTTCGGCTTCTATCACTTTCCGCAATTTTTGTGCTAAACACATCATCAAAACGTTCAGCTCATTCGAGACAATCCTGCTGTGACTTTTGGTGTTGGTGCAACTTCAGCTTTAGCCTTTTCTGCCATTTTTTCCTCATAGAAAATGAAATGAGCTCATCAGATCTTTAGATGTGTTTACAACCTTTTACTGCTCCTTGCACATTTTGTTCTGCTTCAGCGTCTTTCAGCTTCCTTCTGTAAATTTAAACACATTTTCAGCTACTTTCAGCTAATTTCAGCTGTTTTTGCAGCTGTTTTGTGCTCCTTTCATATTCTTTCTACAAACGACAACATTTTTGTGCTTCTTCTAACTTCTTTCTGCTAATTTTAGCTTGTTTAAGCTTTTTTCTGCTATTTCAGCTACTATTTAGCTGCTTTTATGCTAATTTGAGCCTTTTAAAATAGTTCCACTTTTGTTGCACCCATTTCAACTTTTTTCAGCTTAATTAAGTAAAAAAATGTGCTCTCTCCACTTCCTTCTGGTAATTTAAGTTTCTTTATTTAACTTTTAGCTACTTTTCAGCTGGTTTTATGCTAATTTTAGCTTTTTTTCAGGTCATTTCCACTGTTTTATGCTCATCTCTGCCTCTTTCAATCTAATTGGGCAAACGGGTTCTTTCTGCTTTCTTATGCTAATTTAAGCTTGATCTACCTTTACAGCTAGTTTTTGAAGCATATAGCTAATTTCAGCTGCTTACAGATAAATTTAAAAAAATATAGCAATTTCTGCTACTTTCAGCCTAATTAAATTATTTCTGCTAATTTCAACTTGTTAGACTTTTCCATTATTTTGGCTACTGTTTAGCTTTTTTATGCTAATATTAGCTTTTTTCAGCTAATTCCACATTTTTTGTGTTCTTTCTTTTTTCTCCTGCTGATTTTTTACGCTTGTTCTACATTTTCATTTACGTTTCGGCATGTTTTCTTTTGCTTTTAGTTAATTTCAGTTGTTTTTCAGCAAGTTCTTCTGCAATAAGCATTCACACTGCATTTCTTTCTCTGGTCAGCATCGTAAAAATTATTCATTTATTCAGTTGGACTAAAATACAGTACAAACAAAATGTTCTGGTATGCCATACTTTGGGTCATACTTCACATGTAGAATATTTACCTCTTTTGTTTCTGTTTCCACTTCCAGCTCTGGCTGTGTTTGGCCAGGAGCTGCCGTCGAGCCCTCACAGCTGCACCGAGGGGAGCTGCTATCCTGCCACAGGAAACCTTCTGATTGGACGAGCTGCCAATTTAACCGCCACCTCCACCTGCGGTCTGCATGGACCGGAACAGTATTGTATCGTCAGCCATTTACAGGTGAGCTGAAACCATAAAAGCACAGGGAAATGGAGCTAAATTCACACTTTTAGAAATAAAAGAAGGTATTGAGCGTAAAATGGGAGCAAGAGGTAATTGTAGTTGATTATTAAAATTGCAGGAAAATTGTAGCTCATTATTTGAAATTTGTATGAGCGTATGCCAGGGATTTATATCATTATCTCCACAGCTGGCACTTTTTGAATCAAAGGTGGTGAAAATGCCTCTCGACTTGACTCTCACCTGATCGTGTTCACACAGTCGGTCCGATCAGGATTCACGGAAACTTGCAGTCAGAACTACCGTAATGAACGTGTGTTGATCTGCCTTTCATGCAGCAGCATCAGTCACTCCACAGGAACGCCCGTTATTGTTGTGTTTGTTTGCTGTCACAACCCGGCTCAGGCAGGGTAAAGGGTGAGTAACTTTAAGAGGGAAACAGGATAAATGATTTATCTCTGGGTCAGCAGATCAAATGCATCGGCACAGTGTTGTGCAAACCAAAAGGCTTCGGGCATAATATTTGTAGTCTGGTTTCCATGAGCGAGGCCTTTCCAGCACTACACAGTCCTAAGGCGTGAAGTCGACCACGCCTTCTTCAAATACTCTGGATACTGTGCTCCACTTTACTTTGTCTTTCTGCCTTTTTTTAAATCCAGTCTGTGACGCAAACTTAATTTCAAGTCATTTGAAGTGTAATTTCAAAACTCAAATCTGTTCTTTTTGAAATCCAGTGGTCATTTTTGCTTTTGTAAACCAGTAGAACCCAGCTTATGGTTACTAGTGTTGCATGGCATATTGTTCCAGCATAAAATCACAGGCATCCAGTGTTGACTTTCAGCCTGGCCCTCTGGTTACAGAGATTCCTCCAGATTCTTGAAACCGGTGCCTCATTTGTAAACCAGTTGATGCAGGAACACAAATGCATTTCCTGCATTCTGGTGTATTTTAACGACCAACAGCTCTCTCCTTGTGTGAACAGAGCACACTGCGCGTCTCTCAAGCATCTACCCCCCGTATGCCCCCTCTTGTGTTTTTAATAAATAATGAAAATTTTATTAATGACCCACTTAAACTGTAAAACTTATTTGAAATTTAGTTGTCCCATTTAATTATATTTTTGTGTTTTTAATTCATATTCCCATGACTGTCCTTTTAGGAGCAGAGATCGTTTTTTAAGAGTAGAAGCAGAAATGCTTGCTTGAAGGGGCAGCTCTTACGTGATATAAGGAAGCTTGTAAGTAGCTGTTGTGTTTAAAATTAGTGTTTATGCAATTATTTTCAGATTACATGTTCAATATAGGTTTTAGTTGTTCAAGACAGTCAAATTTGTCCATAACTTTGTTATTAATAAGCCTGAGAGTTACTGGATCCAAGCAAAAAAAAAATTACCAGAATGCACCCTGTCAAGATAATAGAGTTCCTGGATCTTGTTAGGGAACGATCTGGTTCAAATTAAGCCTTGCTTGAAACCTTTTGATGATATTGTGAAATGTGGATGAACATCATTGACTGGTAAACTTCTGCCCATCTTTACGTCTGATAAATTGAACCTCTAAAACAGGGGTCTGCAACCTTTACAATCAAAAGAGCTATTTTACACTTTTGTTCACTAAATTAAAAGTGTTCAAAGTCACAACAACATGCCACAACTGTGGTTATCAACTGGTGGCCCAGGGGCCATTTTAGGTTTGTTGGAAGGGGTTTTTGTGGTCACTAGGGATCACATTATAAAGATAAAAATAACAAAAATTTATGTTTTTAGACAAATGAAAAGACCAGATTCTTTTAAAGAGAGGGTTTTTAATTAATAAAAACTATGAACTATGCAGACATAGGTAATTTTATTATTGTGGGGAAAACAACTAAGTATAGAAATAAAGCATAACGTTAAAGTAGGTATGTTTTACTCCTTGTGCGTGTTCCAGTATTCACAAATTGCAAAAACAAATACTGTAACAGGAAAACTGCTAAAACTAGCAGTAGTCCTTTTTTGTTGTTTGTATAACAACTAATTAAATTCAGTTTTATATCAGTTCTGGTCAAAGCTTGAAAGAGCCGCTGCAGAGGGACCATAGAGCCACATGTGGCTCCAGAGCCGCAGGTTGCAGACCCCTGCTCTCCATGCTCTTACTGACCGGCTGCTTGTTAACATAACGGTAATGGCAGCACGATGGCTCAGTGGTGAGCACTGTTGCCTCACAGCAAGAAAGTGCTGGGTTCAATCCCCGGTGGGACCTGGGGGGTCTTATTGTGTGGAATTTGCATGTTCTTCACGTGCATGTGTGGGTTTTCTCCGGGTACTCCGGTTTCCTCCTACAGACCAAAAACATGCATGTTGGGCTGCTTCAGGTCCAGGCCTCCCTTCCAAAAGAGATCTGTGATCTCAGTGGGCTCTTCTGGTTAAATAAAGGTTAATAAAATAAAATAATTCAGTGTAAAATGCTCCTCTGGCTGTTTCATAGTTTTACCACTTGCCTTTACAGCCGCCCCGGCCCCAACTTTTTGAGATGACTTCCTGCATAATAATAATAATAATAATTTAAAAAGAAAGTTTTTCTAAAATAGCATGCATATTCTTAATTAAAAAATTTACTGCCTTTGTAAATTTGAATAAAATAGGTGTTCATAAGATTTGCAAATCATTGCATTCTGTTTTTATTTACATTTTACACAGTCGTCCACCTGTTTCAGATTTGGGGTTGCAAATGAAACTGAAACACTTTAAGATGAACTAAATGTAAGCATTATTTAATTTAAATTAAAAAATGCAGTCAGTATCTGTAAATAAAGTTTTGTGCTCTTCTTTGTCAAGTGCAACACGGTTCTACGGCGCTGTGCAGCCTGCAGCTCGTTCTTCTGTTTCCTCACCTTACACTCCTTCTGGCATGCTCACCATCATGTTTACGTTCAACCTCTCGCATCCGTGCGTTTCCATTCTTCTGCATGTTGGCGCCTGCGCTTGCATTGCCCCAGGGCAGGAAAATTCACCACTGTTGACTTCCAGGTGAACATAATTGACATTCTGTGTGGAGAGGCCTCCTGCTACAGTACGAGGCAGGACGCGGTGACAGCCTGGTATGTTCTCAAGAGGCTCACACTCAGCGTGTGTCAAACAGTCTTGAAATGTTCACACATTCATCTGTCGTGTGTTGGACACGAGTCTCCGTAGTTTTTTTTTTTTTTTTTTAAACTAGATCAGATTGCATACATTCATGCACATTCTTCTTTCTGACATTTTCTTTAGAAAATCTGTGCATTTAGGCTCGTTGTGTTTATGAAGCGTTCACTCTATTGTGATCTATTTGTCATCCGTACGTTTTTCTGTGCGATTCTCTTCCTGCAGTTTTCAAACTATTTCAATAAATCATGAATCAGAACGTTCAGCTCTTTCAGGATAATCCTGCTGTGACTTTTGGTGTTGGTGCAACTTCAACTGTTTGGAATATTTAAACTTTTCTGCCACTTTTTGTCTCAGAGAAAATGAATTGAACTCATTTTACATCCTGACGCGTGCTCAATAATCCAGGTTGAAAAATCTAAAAAAAAAAAAAAAAAACGTGAAGTCCAAAAGACGAAACGTTTCTACAATTTTTTTGTTTTTTGAACCCGTCCAGAGGACCAGACGACTTTTTAGACTCATTTTCCATCCTTTGAATCTTTAGATGTATTTACAACCTTTTACTGCTCCTTTCACATTTTTCTCTGCTTCAGCTTTTTTCAGCTTCCTTCTGCAAATTTAAACTTTTTTCAGCTAATTTCAACTAATTTCACCTGTTTTGTGATCCTTTCACATTCTTCCTACTAGTGCTTCCTCTAACTCCTTTCTGCTAATTTCAGCTTGTGCTCCTTTAAGCTTATACTGTATTTGCAAGGTTCAGCATTTTTTAATTCCAGCTACTATTTAGCTGTTTTATGCTAATTTAAGCTTGTTCAGTTAATTCCACATTTTTTGCACTCATTTAAACTTTTTATTCTGACCAGTTCAGTAAAAATGTGCTCTCTCCACTTCCTTTTGGTACTTTCAGCTTCTTTCTGCTGTTTTATGCTAATTTCAGCTTTTTTCAGATAATTTCCACTTTTTGTGCTCATTTCGGCTTCTTTCAGCTTAATTGGGCAAACGTGTTCTTTCTGCTATCCTCTTCTAATTTAAGTGTGTTCTACCTTTTCCGCTTCCCTTTTATTTTAGCTGCTTTCAGATAAATTTGAGTTTTTCGTGGTACTTTCAGCTTAATTAATGTCTTTCTGCTAATTTCAGCTTGTTATGCTCTTTTCAGCATTTTTCTGCTAGTTTCAGCCTTTTCTGCTATTTCAGCTACTGTTTAGCTGTTTTTGTGTTAAATTTAGCTTTTTCAGGTAGTTCCACTTTTTTTTTTTAGCTCATTTCCGCTCTTTCTGATTCCTTCTGGTTAATTAAGCTTCTTTCTGTCTTTGCAGCTACGGTACTTTTCAGCTTTTTTATTTATTTATTTATAGCTAATTTCATTTGTTTTAGCTAATTTTTGTGCTCATTTCTGCTTATTTAAACCTAAATCAGCAAATATGTGCTCTTTCTGCTTTCTTCTGCTGACTTAGACTTGTTCTTCCATTTCAGCAACATTTTAGTGAGTTTTAGTTAATTTAAGCTGTTTTTCAGAAAGTTCTTCTGCAATAAGCATTCACACTGCATTTTTGCAGAAAATGCAATCCCTCTAGTTGTTCCTAATTTGCCTTTAGACTCAACTGGTCCAAATAACTACGATCTGTAGTTGATTTAGCTTGTTTTGTTAAAAACATGAAGTAAGCAATAAAATAAGAAAAAAGCTGCACTGAGATGATAAAAACGGCAAAGTCCAGATTCAGAGTTGGAGCTGAGGCAGAAAAAGGAGATGATTGTACCTCTTTGTGTTAAATCACCATTGTAGACGGACATAAAAGTGCTGTCAAATTAGCATCAGGTTGGAGCCGGTGTCTTGTCGGAGCTGAAAGGCTGACCAGGCCTGACTAATGGGAGATTAAAAAAAGAGCTGAAAGAGGAGGAGCTGGACCTGTAGCCACACACGTTAACATCAAGCACCACATGCTGCCGTTCTTCCAGAAAGACGAGATGAACAGAGAACAAACCGTTAGATTTCATTTCATCATTAAAACTTTTAGCTTCTAACATTTGAACTCGTCGTTTTATTTTTACATCCACACCAACGTTTTTCTCTAGAAATGATTGGACTTTAATGATTACGAGGTCAAGACGGTATAAGGGCATTCATTTGGTTAGAATAGATGACATTAAGCAAATGTATGTTAAAGGTGAAGAGAGGTGACGAAGACCAGCATGAATGTGTACGTCTCGTCATGCACATCCACGTGCATGACGAGGTTTCTTTTGAGTGCCTGGTCGAATCACGTTGTTGTTAGCAGCTTAATCACCCCTGACAACAGCCTAATTAAGAGACGCAGGAATCCAGCGATTGTCCGTGCCAACATCTCCACCTCCATCCGCTCCCCTCTTGACGGCCCCTTCTCAAACGTACCCCCTTTACCCGTGCACACTCGTTTGTTTGGTGCCACTCTCTCATTCAGAGCGAACTCTTTTGGCTGCTGTGAAACTCTGAATTTTTCAGAGCATCTGAACAAGCTGGTCCCGTGTTGTTCAACACGTTTGGCTCTGTGGTTGAACTGCTCGTGCACTCTGGACACATCGGCTCTTAAATCTTCTTTAACAGGTTTCTCACCCTATTTGAAGAATTCACACGCTCTTAAACCTCTCCACAATCACATGCGTAGCTTGTCTTTTTACTCGTAACCATGGGATTGCATGTAAAAAGTCCATTTGTAGCAGTAATGCCATTGTTACTTTTACTAATAAATAAAATAAAATAAAAAAATAAATAAAAACTGGAGGTATTGCATTTTTTGTTGTTGCAAAAATGCAGTTTGAATGCTTATTGCAGAAGAACTTGCCTAAAACAATTAGCTAAAACATTCTGAAATGTAGCTGATATGGAAGAGCAAGTTTAAATTAGCAGAAGAAAGCTGAAAGAGCACATATGTGATGAATTGGGTTTAAATGAGCAGAAATTGGCACAAAACTTAGTAAATTAGCTAAAATAGATTAAATTAGTAAAAAAATAAATAAATAAAAAACATAGCTGAAAAAGCAGAAAGAAGGTTAATCTACCAGAAGGAAGCAGACAGAACTGAAATGAGGTAAAAAAAATAAAAAAAATAATAAAAAAATTAAGTGGAATTAACTGAAAAAGCTAAAATCAGCATCAAAACAGCTAAATAGTAGCTGAAAGAGCAGAAAAAGCGGAAATCAGCAGAAAAAAGCATAACAAGCTGAAATTAGCTTAAAAAGTGAATTAGGAAGCAAGTAGTAGAAATTATCATGAAAATTTTGCATTTATCTGAAAACAGCTGAAATTAGCTAAAAATGCTAAATTGGTAGCTGAAAAGTTAGAGCAACCGTAAAGTACCATAGCAGAAGAGAGCAGAAAGAACATGTTTGCCTAGTTAGGCTGAAAGAAGCAAAAATGAGCCAAAAAAAAAAAAAAATCTTGAAATTATTTGACAAAGGCTGAAATTAGAAAAAAAAAAAACTGCTGCAAATTTGCTAAAACAGCAGCAACAACAAAAAAGCTTAAAGTGGAGAGAGAGAGCGTTTATGCCCAATTAGGCTGAAAAATGCTGAAATGAGTGCAAAAATGTGGAATTAGCAAAAAAAAAAAAAAAAAGCTAAAATTAACATAAAGCAGCTAAATAGTAGCTGAAATAGCAAAAAAAAAAAGCTGAAACGCATAAATAAGCTGAAAGGAGCACAAAAAGCTGAAATTAGCAAAAAGAAGAAGCACAAAAATGTAGTTAGCAGAAAGAATCTGAAAGGAGCACAAAACAGCTGAAAAAACATCTGAAAGTAGCTGAAAAAGTTTACATTTGCACAAGGAAGCTGAAAGAAGCTGAAGCACAACAAACTGTGAAAGGAGCAGTAAAAGGTTGTAAAAACATCTAAAGATACGAAGGATGTAAAATGAGCTCAATTCATTTTCTGTAAGAAATAAATGTCAGAAAAGGCTAAATATTTCAAAAAGCTAAAGTTGCACCAACACCAAAAGTCCTAGCAGGATTGTTCTGAAAGAGCTGAACGTTTTGATTCATGATTTGTTGAAATAGCACAAAAATTGTGGAACGAGAAAGATGCTGCAAAATGTACAGAACAAAAATGGATCACAATCAATGTTTGTTTTATAAACGTTCACACATTGATCTGTTCACTTCCTTCAGTAGATCTTTTTAAAACCTGCATAAAATATATCAAACCAGACTGGTCATTATTACAAGAGTTTCCATAATCGTCACATAGCTGCAACAAATGTTCTCTCCGTTGTTAAGTGTTAGCATGTGCAGCCGTCTGGGATAAGCACTGAAACGCCAAAACTTCACTGACCTGCAGACTAAAGTGCACTAGGGATGCATGATATTAGATTTTTGGCCGATATCCGATATATTAAAACTTATTTGGCCAATAACCGATGCCGATACCGATATTTTATATATGTTCCTTTGTCAGAAGATAAACGTCTTATTTAGGCTTATATGCTACAAAAAATTTGCAGCAGCTGTAAGAGCTGGAGACATATATTCAGTAACAGCCATATGATATACATAACACTTTAACTTATATTAAATGAAAAGTGTTAAATATTGTTTATTTAAATTGTATGTTATAATGGAGGTTAAAAGAGTTGTTTGTTTGTTTTGGAAATTAAAGAAATTTGTTGTATGAATCGTTAGAAAAATAAGGGGCAGATCAAAATATTTTTTTTCTTCATCTGCTGCCTTTCATTTTATATATTTTTTTCTTCTTTTTATATGTTTATTGTTGTGTATTTTATTATAAAATGAATGAATAAACTAAACTAAAAAATTTATTAGCATTAGTCACCTGTGATGCTGTCTCACTTGTGGAGGCTTGTTCCAGGTTCCAGCTGCAGTGTGGATCCTCGGCACTCCTGTGCATGAAGGACAGACTTTTTAAATTTAAAGTTTTGTCTATCCATTGTGCTGTAAGACTAATCATGCTAACAGGCTAACACGACGTCCACATGTCTGTGGTAAAACTCACCCAACAAGTCGAGCAACCAGCCATTAGCTTCTCAATGACGTTGGAAATGACGGCTTGTAACTCTGGTAACGTTACGTCGGAAGAATATCTCGGACTGGGGACGATGTAGCGAGACTCGATGTAGTCCGTAAATCTTGAATTTTCCTCTCCGCCGTGAAATTGGGCAGGAGGCGCACGTGACGTCACCACGTTGTGCTGCCGCTGCATGCAAAAACAGCGCCGAGTTATTTTAATGGAATTGCCGATGTCAGATATTGAACTTTAACGCTAATATCGTCCGATGCCGATAATATCGTGCATCTCTAACGTGCACCATTGTGTTTATAAAAATACACTCCCTCGTTTTGCTTTCTGCGGTTCCCCTCCTTGTTATTCCCCTCATCTCTGTCTGTCGTCATCTCACGTGCTGCTCCTCTCCCCCTCCCTTTGAGTTTTCTGCTTCCCCTCCTGTGAATAATCTTTTTTATCCACAGGAAAGACGAAACAAAAGTCCAATCCTGCGCAACGTCAATGACATTCAAACTAAAAATGTCAACAGGACCTGTGCACAGATTACAATGCTGTTTCTCTTTTGGCACAAATGTCAGGGTAACAAAATGAAAGAGCATGGCAGATTAACGCAGACACATTAGGCAACGTGTTCAACACGTGGCACAGGCTGGTGCTGCGAAGGTCAACGATGTCTCCAAGGTCACGAGGCTCACCTAATGCGTTATCCAATGTGGGCTAGAGGAGATGCATGTGGAGTGCTGAACGTCTCAGCTGACGTTCACTGAAACTGAGTTTGTACAGCTGAAACAACACTAATGTTGCCTGAATGCTAAAAGTAGCAGAATAGTAGCTAAACGCTAAAAGCGAGAAGAAAAAAAGGAGCCTAAAAATGCTGAATTGTAAAGATTTCCATGTATTTCTTCAGGGAAATATTGGTAAAATAGTCTTAAGAAGTATAAAAGTGACAAACACCAAAAGTCATAGCTTCCATCTCCTGAATGATGTGAAGTGCTGAGGAACACAAACTATGCAGAAGTTGTTAAACTGTCGTGTAGCCAGATGTTCACGCTGGTTGAGCCTTCACACACTTGTGTAAAGTCTGTAGATGCAGCCATCTTTGGCTCGAGCTCAACGTTGGGCACAGCTCAGGCTTTTGATCCGTTCAGTTTTCATTCACGTGTTCTCCATCTTACCAGGAGCCCGACAAATGTTTCGAGTGCGACTCCCAGCGCCCCTACGACCCGTACCGCCACAGACACAGCCACCGCATTGAAAACGTGATCTACCTCATGGACGGGAACGAAGACCACACCTGGTGGCAGTCTTTCAACGGTGCGTGGCAGTCCAGACGGACGTCGTTCTTGCTCTTCATACAGGACACATTAGAAGAATATATTTAGACGAAACAGCCCAAAAGCTTTCGAGACATCAGCATCCTTTTAATGCACGTATATGGAGTGTTGTTCAAACATTACCGTACGGATCACCCGATAATTCTTGAACAAGACGATGAAAGCTGTGAACACAAAACGCAGGTTCTGTTTGGCGTTTATTAAAGTTTTTTTTTTGTTGTTTCCAGGTAAGGAGGACGTCAGCATCAGACTGAACCTGGAAGCTGAATTTCACTTCACGCATCTCATCATGAAGTTCAAGGTGCGAGACCAGTCTCTGCAGTTTCTGTGAACTGCCCCATCTAAAACTCGTTCCACAACAAGGATCATTTTCATTCATTCAACCTTTATTTAGGCAGGTTAATCCCATTGAGCCTCGAGGACTCATTTACAAGAGAGACCT
>JARVGV010000111.1:33552212-33566165 GCA_031762435.1 Hypsolebias longignatus | reverse complement strand
AAACTCTAGGAACCACAAGTAAACCTGCAGTCTGAGAGTGAAGTGCTCCGTTAGGAAAATATGGAACAATAAGATCTGTATTATAAGATGGAGCTAGGTTGTTGAGGGCTTTGTAGATTAGATTTTTAATTCAATTCTGGATTTGACAGGGAGCCAATGGAGAGAAGCTAAAACTAGAGAGAGATGATCTCTCCCACTAATTCCAGTTAAGACTCTGGCAGCAGCATTTTGCATCAACTGAAGACTTTTTAAAGCTAACAAAGCATTACAATAGTCCAGTCTAGACATGACAAATGCATGGACCAGTTTTTCTGCCTCATCATGGGGAACACCTGAACCTGCCATTCTGTGTTTGTCTGTTTCCACTTCCTGTTCCTACCGAACCCAGCCGGTCGAAGCAGACGGTCGCTCGTCCTGAGCCTGGTTCTGCTAAAGGTTTCTTCCTGTTTAAAGGGAGTTTTTCCTTTCCACTGTCTCCTTTGTGCTTTCTCAGGATGGGAGACCGCAGCAAAGTGAATATCCAGCGAGTCTGCTGGCTTCCTTATCAAGATAATTTTTACTCTTCGGCTTTTTTTTTTTTGTACGTGAAAGTTGTCGCACAGCTCAGTTGAGGCTTCCAGAGGTGATGGTTCAGTGAGGTGGAGAACAGAGTTTAGGGTAGAGAGGACACCTGGGTTGTGAGAGTTTGAAGCAAATATATCAGAAAAGTATTTAATCTAATTTATGGTTCTAATTTTAGTGATGTTACGCAGGTGGAAGGAGGTGGTTCTAGTAATGTTTTTAATGTTGGGGTTAAAAGACGTGTCCTGATCAAAAATAACACCAAGATTTTTAACATTAGAACTGGAGGTCAGATTAATGACATCCAGAGGAAGTGAAAGAATATAAAGTTTATTCCTAAGATGCTCAGGTCCCAAAACTAAAACCTCTTTAAAGCTGAATTTCCTTATAAAGTGAAATATTTCTAATCACAATAATCTATTCTTAAATCTCAGACTGTCTTCATTCAGCAGAGAAGAGTGTTCCCACTCAAACCTGGAATCTTCTTGTTAGCATGTCTGCTTTAGCTAATCCATTGACTTTCCACTTCACATTTTGTAACTCAGTGCTGAATTTCAGCTTCTAAATAAGGCACCACATGCTGCAAGCAAACACTCTGATAGGTTAAGTTGGGTAGGTTAAAGTAATGTGCATAAGTTAATAATACTTTAAATACTTTGCAGACCAGACAAAATGAGCCTGTCGGCCAAATATGGCCCATGCGCCACTTCTTGAAGATCTCTAACTCTGTTTTCCTCCCGTTCAGCTTGTAATTGCCACTCCGAGGGCTCTGTGAGTCACCAGTGTGACCCAGTCACAGGCCAGTGCCCATGCAGACAAGGAGCCACCGGGCGCCAGTGCTCGGACTGCCAACCGGGCCAGTGGGGCTTCCCCGGCTGCAGGCCCTGTCAGTGCAACGGCCACGCAGACCTCTGCGACTCTCAAACCGGGGAATGCCGAGAGTGCAGGGACAGCACAGCAGGACACCTCTGTGACAAGTGAGGACAAACCAGTGTTGCACTGTCCTCATTTCGTCTGCTTTGTGTTGCACAGCTGTGGCTGAACGTCTCCCCCATTTGTTTCAGTTGCATGGATGGGTTTTATGGGAACCCAGTGCTTGGCTCAGGGGACCACTGTCGCCCCTGTCCCTGCCCTGGTATCCCTGGTTCAAACCATTTTAACGGACATTCCTGTCAGGCTGACCCAACCTCTGATCAGATCATGTGCAGCTGTAAACAAGGCTACACAGGTGAGCCGTCACAACACACACACCTACAGCTCCGCTTGTCCTGGTCGGATTTGTTTGTTTGTTTGTTTGTCAAGTAAACTTGTTTTCTTACGCGAGTTATTAGCTTTGAGTATCTCGATCAGATAAAAAGGCGACGTATAAGTGCAGTCCATTTACCGTTTAATTTACCCTCTCTTCTCAAAGGTCTCCGCTGTGATCAGTGCGCCCCTGGTTACTATGGCAACCCAAAGCGGCCAGGCGGGCTGTGTCTGCCATGTGAGTGCAACAACAACATCGACCCCCAGGATCCTGGATCATGTGACCCCAGAACAGGCCAGTGTCTGCGGTGTCTGTACCACACGGACGGCCCTTCCTGCTCCCACTGTGAACACGGGTATTTTGGCAACGCCTTGTCGCAGGACTGCAGACGTGAGTCATTCCAGCTGATGTTCACTATAATCTCTTATCTTTTCGCTTTCCTGCTTTGATGAAACAGTTGATGTTCGTATGGAAGCTACAGTTCCCCTGATATTTATGAAGCATTCACTCGTGTGCGATCCGGGGTTTTTTTTCCGTACATTTTTCGGCATCTTTTTTCGTTCCACAATTTTTGTGCTATTTCAACAAAATGTTCAGCTCTTTCAGAAAAATCCTGCTATGACTTTTGGTGCCGGTGCAACTTTAAACTTTTTTCAGCTACTTTCAGCTAATTTCAGCTGTTTTTTGTTTTTTTCAGTTGTTTTGTGCTCCTTTCAGATTCTTTCTGCTAACTACAACATTTTTGTGCTTCTTCTAACTTCTTTCTGCTCATTTCAGCTTGCTATGCTCCTTTCAGCTTATTTCTGCGTTTCAACTTTTTTCAGCTACTTTCGGCTAATTTCAGCTGTTTTTTCAGATGTTTTGTGCTCCTTTCAAATTCTTTCTGCTAACTACAACATTTTTGTGCTTCTTCTAACTTCTAACAAAATAGAAAGTTAGCTTCTTTAGCTTAGCTTCTCTAACTTCTTTCTGCTAATTTCAGCTTGCTATGCTCCTTTAAGCTTATTTCTGCAAGTTTCAACTTTTTTCTGCTATTTCAGATACTATTTAGCTGTTTTATGCTAATTTGATTTTTTTTTTCATCTAATTTCACACTTTTTGCACTCATGTCAACCTTTTTCAGCCTAATTCCACAAAAATGTGCTCTGTCCACTTCTGGCAATTTCAGCTTCTTTCTGCCCTTTTAGCTACTTTTCCCGTGTTTTTGCATATTTTAGTTTTTTTTTTTTTTTTTTTTCAGATAATTTCCACATTTTGTTTTCATTTCAGCTTCTTTCAGCATAATTGTACAAACATGTTCTTTCTGCTTTCTTCTGCTAATTTAAGCTTTTCATCTACTTTTTTAAGCATTTTTGTAGCTATTTTAAGCTGTTTTCAACTCAAGTTTTTCATGGTAATTTCTGCTACTTTCAACCTAATTACCTTCTTTGTGCTCCTTTCAGCTTCTTTCTGCAAGTTTCAAATTTTTCTGCTATTTCAGCTACTACTTAGCTGTTTTTATGCTAATTTTAGCTTTTTCAGCTATTACCACATTGTTTTTGGACAAATTTAAACTTTTTTTCAGTCTATTTCAGCAAAAAATGTGCTCTCTCCACTTCCTTCTGGTAATGTAAACTTATTTCTGCCTTTTTAGCAACTTTTCATCTGATTTTTTTTTTTACTAATTTCAGCTTTTTCCAGATAATTTCCACTTTTTTGTGCTCATTTCTGCTTCTTTCATCCTAATTTAGCAAACATGTTATTGCTGCTTTCATCTGCTCATTTAAGCTTGTTTGACTTGTTCAGCTAGCATTTTAGCATTTTCTAGCTAATTTCAGGTGTTTTCAGATAAATTCCAAGATTTTGTGGCAATTTCTTCTACTTCCAGCTTACTAAACTAATTTCTGATAATTTAAGCTTCTTATGCTCTTTTCAACCTAATTATGCAAGTTTCAGCTTCTTATTTTTCAGCTAATGTTTAGATTTTATGCTAATTTTAGCTTTTTCAGCCCATTCCATATTTTCTTTAGCTAATTTCAGCTCTTTCCACTTCATTCTGGTAGCTTAAGCTTTTTTCTGCCTTTCAGCTACTTTTTAGCCATTTTTTGCTTATTTCAGCCTATTTTTTTAGCTAACTTTCTAATTTTGAGCTCATTTCTGTCTATTTAAACTTACTTAAGCAAATATGTGTAATTTCTGCTTTCTTCTGCTAATTTAGGCTTGCTCTTCCTTTACAGCTACATTTCAGCATGTTTTTAGCTAATTTCAGCTGTTTTTCAGCAAGTTCTTCAGCTATAAGCGTTCACACTGTATTTCCTAGGAAATGTAATTTCTCTAGTTTTTAAAGTTGATCATCAAATCAATTTTATAAAACTTTTTACTTTTAGTAAAAACCTAAAGTTGAACTAAATAGCAGTGTGATTCACCTCCATGTTTCCCAGGATGCACCTGTGTGCCCTCTGGCACTGTGGAGTCCGCCTGCAGTGACGGACAGTGTCACTGCGACCGTCAGACTGGCGTCTGTCCCTGCAGAGAGAACGTGGTCGGCCATGGCTGCGACCAGTGCGCTCCTGACTACTGGAATTACGGGCAGGACAGAGGCTGCGAGCCCTGTCACTGTGATCAGCGCCACTCCCTGGGAACGCACTGCAACTTGGTGAGGAAGAGCGGAGAACCGTGTGACACTTTGAAGGCGATGATGAAGATTCTGACAGAATACGTCCGGTTCAGTTCACAGGTCAGTGCCACTGTCGCCCTGGATTCGGAGGCCAACACTGCACAGAGTGCGAGCAGCTTCACTGGGGAGACCCGCAGGTGGAGTGTCGAGGTAACTGGTCTGGTGACGCAACAATGAGATGGTCAACAACATTTTCATGGGTGTAATAAACAGATTTTACTTAGAGCAGTAACTGTACAGGAACGTTAAAGTGCTCCACTTACATGATGATATTAAAACACACTTCATTTTTTAAAATAATTTATTTCTTGTTTTTTATTTTATTTTATACAGGTTAATCCCATTGAGCCTCGGGGACTCATTTACAAGAGAGACCTGATTTTAACAAAGAGTGATGACAACAGTAGACGATCATTAACGATGCACACAAATTGAGAAGAACAAGTGAAAATAAAATATTACAAAAATGTATTAAAAAAACATTTAGGTTTTAAGGCGATGTAGAAAACTAAAAACATTCAAAATTCAGTGGCATGCTGTGAAAAATGTGAACTTCTAAGATTTGGTTTTATAAACTTTTGCATTTTTTTGACAGCTGCAGCTCCTTCCTGTGCACAATTATTACGTTTGGTCAAGCGTGCATCTTTGAAATTCAACCCATAAACAAGCCTTATGGCAGTGGGGCTCAAACTTGGAAGAAAAAAAAAATCCTGCCCCATTTCGGTTCAACAAGAAAAAAACAAAGTGAATCATGTTACCGCCTGGAAGGAAAAGATACTAAAACAAAAAATAAAATGTGTAGATTTACACTTTTCTTTCCAAAAGTCTTGTTTTTATACATCTACGTATTGTTTTCTGCAAGTTTCATTAAAATCCATCCAGCTGTTCATGAGATAAATGCTAACAGACCGACACAGTCGACTATAATAGTTAATGACAAAGTTTAAAAATAAATCAGTTTGTGCTTAGAGTCGTGTTGGGGATGAGTCTCAGCTACCTCCACACCAACTTTGAGCTCAGTATCTTTAAAATGGTCAGAAGGCTTTGAGTTTGCTATGGTCGCTCAGCCGTGGCGGCCATTATTGACTTTGAAAGACATTTATCATAAATTCATATTCACTTTCTGAGAGTGTCATTCAAACCTGTTCATGGGATATTTTGCTAACAATGC
The DNA here is from genome assembly GCA_031762435.1 of Hypsolebias longignatus. NCBI lineage: Eukaryota > Metazoa > Chordata > Actinopteri > Cyprinodontiformes > Rivulidae > Hypsolebias > Hypsolebias longignatus. Next base: position 33,560,531 of record JARVGV010000111.1, on the reverse strand, counting down.
AAAGAAAAGCACTGGCATAATAAAGTATCATCATTCTCTCTGTCTTCCTGCCCATCTCTCGTCCTCTGTCCGCTCAGAGTGTAACTGCCACCCGCTGGGTTCAGAGACCGCCCAGTGTGACCGAGGAACTGGCCAATGCAAGTGTCGGGAGGGCGCAGTGGGAAGGCACTGCGACCAGTGTGCACGTGGCTTCATGGGCGTCTTCCCCAGCTGCGTCCAGTGTCACCCGTGCTTCCAGCTGTGGGACGACCACGTGTGCCAGCTCAGGAGGGACTTGGAGCACATCCAGTTCATGGTGCAGAAGATCCTGGAGAGCGGGATCACGCCCGGGGCCGAGGACGCCCGCATCAAGGAGCTGGAGAGGAAGCTGAGTCAGGTGCGGGATTTGATCAGTAGCGTGGACACGGACACGATCCAGCAGCTGATCGGACAGAGCGTCGACGACCTCAGGTGGGCACATCGCACCTTTTGTAATTTCTCTGTCACTTTTCTAAATAATAAAAACACCATTGTGTGTCAGTGCTGAGATTCTCCTCACCAGCGGACGTCTAACGGACATCAGCCATGAGCTGAACTCCACTGCAGGACGGGACGAGGACTTAAAACGCACCCTGAGTGATTTGGAGAAAGAGCTGAGGGACATTAATGCTACTGTGGCTCACAAACAGCAGCTGCTGGATGACCATCTCACCTCAGGGTTTGCAGGTAACGACCCCAACCTGTAAGACTAAAACATACAAGATATAAAACCGCACGTCTCATACCAAGCAACAAACTGCACAGTTAAACAATTCTGTTTTCTCACAGATCAGTTTGAGAAAATCAAGAAGTACTACCTGGACTCCAAGGTGCCGGATCTTGACGGTATTTTGGAACAGTCCAATCGTACCCGAGCACGCACCGAGATGCTGCTGAATGAGCGCCAAGACAAGTTCCTCCAGGTTCTGGCGGCTCAGAACAATTCATTAAATGAGCTGCAGAATAAAACTGAAGACCTTGATAAGGACGTTCAACGTCTCAGCAACAAGGTGAGCACAACAGAAACATTCAAGACATATATGTAGTGGTCAAAAAGTCATGGAAAGAACTGAAGAGATAAATCTATTAGAATCAATAACAGCTGCAGAAAATCACATTTACTCTCTTCCACTTTGAGATAATTGATAGGTCCAAGATAGGTACATAATTGGATTAATGATAACTGGATTTCTGCTTTTTGGTGTTGGTGAGTATCTGGCATATCGACAAATTCGGAAGACGGCGGTAGCGGTTCTGGCGGTTGCCTGCCTTGTATGAAAGAATGTACCAAGCAGTAAACTCAGACTCAGACACTGCACGAGCTGAGTCGTAAGCTGGATTCGATTTCTGAGATTCGCAGACCACTTGTGGCTCCTGGGACTCACTGGTGGGAAGGAATCGACCTTGGAGAAGGCTACAAGCTCAGTCTGGCGGTATGACCACAAATTTGGTTGTTTGGAATCGCCAGTGAGACGTACCAGCAGAAGTATGGAGGCAGACATGGAAATTCAAGCAGCCTGACCCAAAATACTTTGTAACTGTGTTATCTGAATTTGACTTCCCCACTTGGCCCTGAATTGGCCATCTATCTCAAACTTCTCCTGGTTGTTTATGTGAACAAGACCCCACCTCCCCTATTGCTCCCCTCCTGAGGACATCTGTGGATCTGTGTCAGAGTTGAGCTGGCTGACTATGGAACTTTCTGGCAGTCTCCACGTACAACTCACTGCCCTCGTCGGCCTCCTCATGCATAAATGTATTATGATGTCATCAGTATGCCCCATCTAGGACACAGTGCAAGAGTTTTATTTATTTTTTTTACACCTACACTCTCCCTTGTGTTTCTTTTTCCTTATCTATAAAAAAAAAAGGGCTGTGCCTCTCGAGGTCGGCAGCCTCAGTCACCTCCGTCTCCCCGTGTCTGTTTCTTTATTTCTCTTGGACGGGATGCTTCAGCACAATGACAATAAAGCTCATTCTGATTCTGAGATGTAAAACGTGTGACCGGTTCAAGTCATCTGCTCTGCATTCTGTTTTTCAAGGTATGTGGTGGTCACAGCAATGCCAGCGTCAATGGCAGCTGCCCTGAAAGCCAGTGCGGGGGCGCAGGTTGCCGTGACAATCAGGGTACGCGCATATGCGGTGGAGAGGGCTGCAACGGGACAACGAGCACGTCTCTGGCAGCGCTCAATGTCGCCCAGAATGCCTCCGACAATCTGAACGCTGCCAACAAGGAGCTGCAGCGAGTCTCGAAGAAGGTGCTAGACGTTTGCCACTGGTTCTGCTGGGACTGGAGACATTTCTTTGACCATCTGACATTTTTTTCTCTTGTATCCAGCTCCAGGATATAGCTGCTCTGACCAATGATGTGAAGAATCAGGCGATGACCGCACTGGAGAAGGCCCAGAAGAAGAAGGAGTACTTTGAAAACAACAACAAGAATCTCAAAGATTTCATAAAGACTATTAGAAACTTCCTTACTGGTTTGTTTGTTTGTTTTTCTATGCAAGTAGAATCATATTCTATCATTTTACAAATTAAGATTGTTGGTTTATTTTGCCCTCTAGAGGAGGGAGCAGATCCCGACAGCATCCAGAAAGTTGCAAGTCAAGTCATGGATATCAAACTGCCCTTCAACTTGACGACTCTGAACAAAATCATCATGCAGATAAAGGACAGTCTCTCCAACCTCACCAACGTAGAGGGCGTTGTTAATCAGACCTCTCATCTCATCGAAACTGCCCAGGAGCTGCTTGAAAAGGCTAAAGAAGCCAAGTAAGAACTATTTGTAAGAACTATGTTCTTAAGAACTATGTTCTTACTTGTATCAGAAACGGAGTCACACAGAATAAAACAGACTAGTTACCTATAAAGCTTGTCCTGATTCATGCTCAATAATCAGATAATACAGTAGTCCCTCGTTTATCGTGGGGGATCTGTACCCTGAAGCCCTGCGATAAGTGAAAAACAGCGAAGTAGGAATAGTAGTACCTTCCCACACTCTTGCAATATTCTGAACGTTTCTAAACTCTAAACGCTCTAAAAGAGCACAGAATGTCATGATTTCAGCTCCCTGCCTCCGCTGCACTCAGCCACCTGCAAGCGTTCTTGGCCACGCCCACTTCTCCTCTGCATGGCGAACAGCTGATCAGCTGCAGCAGGAAGCTTCTCCTGCAGTAAGGGCTGCACAGAGGTGCAGCAGGTGCTAAATAATTTGAGATGATTTATTTTAATTAAAAATTCCATCCATCAATCAGCCAATTGTGTCATGTCCAATCTTATTTTGAAAAATTGTGATAGAGCGAGTCCGCGATAAATGAACCCTGAAGAAGCGAGGGACTACTGTACTGTATATTTTAACCCAACTCAACCTTGTTAGACCTTCTTAACACTGACTCTTGAAACAGTCGCCACTTAATACTGCTGTTCTTGCTTCAAGATTTACTTATATTTATTTACTGTTTGGTTAAACCCCAAATTAGCAAACAAGAGGAAAGTGCAGAATAACAAAATATCTAAAATCAGTAAACAGATAAACAACCATAAAGATGTTAAACTCAGTGGAGCTCCGAGGTGCTTCTTGTGTACAATGTCAGGCTCAGTCTGAAGCAGATCTCTGTTAGCACTCAAAGAAAGTGTTGAGGATGACTCTCAGCTACTAATACATCATATTTAAGCTGAGTACGAATAAAGTAAACTGAGCTACATCCAGTTTTGTGATTGCTAAGGTTGATTAGCTGTGGCCCTCTATTGATTTAATCATTTTAACAACTACTAAAGACTTTGTACCATTTTAGGTAAACTTAGGTCGTAGTTCTTGTTGCTAACCTTTCACACCAATCCACATCAAGAAACAGGATAATTATTGTGAGAACAGTTTGTGTCTGCTGACTCCAAGTGGCCACAACCAGCTTAACCACTGTAACACATTTTAAAGTGTGTTTTTTAATTAACCCAGAGTGGCTATTTGTTAGCAAAATACCATATGAACCACTGCATACATTTTAATGACAGTATCAGATGGTAAAGTACAGCTGATCAACTGATGGAGTTCATCTAAATGAAGGTGGCTGCATTAGCTAATCAGCATTAACCAACTCAGACAACTTTACAGATACTGAGCTCAGATTTGGTGTGGTAGTAGCTGAGAGTTGTGTAGAACTCATACTCTGAGCATGATGTCTGACGATATCACATGAGGTTGAGCGTGTATTGTCAAGGTTTGATTAAAGTCGCTACGACTCAGTTTCCTGTAAAATAATCTTAGACTCTGTCATTAAATCAGGTTCTCTGGATGGATAAAATAAATAAATAAATAAAATAAAAACACTAGAAAACACACCAAAAAAACCCACATTAAGCAATTTTTTTAATCCGTCCAGATGACCTGACTTAACCTTGTTAGATTTTTCTACCTAGATTATTGAGCATCAGGATATTCTGTCTTTAAAGGCAGCTAGCAATATGTGTTCCTTCAAACTCCTTCAAAAGATGCTAGAAGAGAAGCTTTTTTTAAATTACCATTTAAATTACCTGTTTTATTTATTAATTTATTAAAAAATTTATTCATTTTAAAATACAATACCAAACAATCCCATAAATGATATGAATACAAAATATAAAATGAAAGGTAGCAGAAGGTAGAAAATAAATCTTACTATACTGTATCTGCCCCTTTTTTTCAATCAGTTCAAACAATAATTATCTACAAGTAACAGAAAAAAAATGAATAACTAATTGTTTAACTCTAATACAATACACATTAAGCTACTTTTTTTTTTTTTTTTTTTTTAACAATTCAGTTTTCATCATTTTCTTGAATGTACACATTGACTTGGAATTTTTAACTTCATTCTAGAAGCCATTCCATAATCTAATTCCCTGGACTGAGGTAGACCGTCCCTTTAAACTGGTTCTGTACAGTATTTTGTTTTTACAAATATCTCTGTCCCCTTGCGATTATAACAATTTTGTCTTTTAACAAAATGTATTTGGATATTTAAAGGTAACGTGTTATTCTGAGCCCTATCCATAACTGATAAAATATTGTAATCCACCAAATCATGGAACTTCAATAACTTCAGTTGATAAAATAATGTGCTTGATGGATGACAGTAATGTACAGTATAGTGATAATTCTTACAGCTCTTTTCTGTAAAACAAAAATAGGCTTTGTAATTGTTTTACACGCTTTCCCCAAACATCAATACAATATATTAAGTGTGGAACAATGACTGTGTTATACAACAAATACAGAGCTTTATCATTTAATAAATCTATGACTTTGTACAGTACTGCAATAGATTTAGTTATTTTTATTCTTACAAAATTTATATTTTTTCCATGTCAGTTTGTCATCAATAACACCCAAAAACTCCACTTCACTCACTCTACAAATCTCCAGGGACCGGGACAAAATTACAGCAATCTACTGTGAGATACCTGCAGGAAACAAAAAATATTTGACCCAGATCAGACAGTGCTACCAAATATTAAGAACACTGATAAAAACTTGGAAGATTTTGAAGAAGGTATTAAAAATGTGAGCTTTTAGCAATTTAGATATAATGTTGTGAATCTTTACTGACCTCAAACAGGAAAGTTTTAGTCTGATCTTATGTCAGACAGTAAGACAAAATCAAAAACAGTTGTCTCTTTTCATGCAGTGTATGTCTCGTGTCTACGTTTCCCCCTCAAGTTTAAAGATAAATAAACCTTTTTCTCTCTCTCTCCTACAGGCAAAAAAAAAAAAAAGCTCCTTTCAAGATGACGGATAAAGAGCCGATACATCTTTTCGCCCTTGTTGCCAGGCAACGCTGGGACTGAAGATCACGTCAATCAAACACGACGACTGTGAGTACTTCTGGATTTTGTAACGCTAAAGTTTTAAGGGCTTAATGAACACACACGCACACACACACAAACACACACACACACACACGCTCTGATCTGGTTGCCTCGTAGCTGTAGCTGCCACCACAGCAGAACCAGTTGTTTTGACGAAGGACACACGTTCCCCCGAGGTGTTGGCGGGACCGAAGCCTCGATGCCCTGAAAACACTCGGCATCTCTGTCTGCACGCAGCTGTGTGAAAACAACAAAAAAATAATCTTGTTTTCCCGTGTTTCTGGGGCCCAAATGAAGGGAAAGACCCAAAACGTGGGGACATTGGGACGTGGGGACATTGGGAAGTGGGGACATTGGGAAGTGGGGGCGGAGTGTCTTGTTTCCAGGCTGAAGCACGGTCCAGCAGATTTAAGGATTTTCATCAAGCTGTGTGCAACCAACACAGTGAGGGAAAATCTAGGATTTAGGTATTAAACCCAGATTAAAACAAGGGTCTTCTCATGTCTGTTCAGAAGGTTTCTATTTTGGATCATTTTGGTCACATTCATGGGTCGAGGTGAGAAACAGAACGTTGTAGGAAAAATAAGACGGAAAATTAAAAACTTTGATTTTTTTTTTTAAATTTTGGTTCTTGCTCAAAATAAAACCATAATTTAACAAATTCATCAAACTGATTTGAAAATACAGTAAAGGATGAACATCCATTCATGTATTCATCCATCCATTCCTTCATCTATCAATGATTTGCTCATTTGTTTTTCATCCATTCATCATTTCGTTCATATATCTGTTCATTCATCCATTAATTTGTTCATTCGCACATCCATCCATTTATGTGACTGTTTGTCCATCTATTGTTACGTCCATCCGTTTGATAATCCATCCTTCCATTCATCAGTCTGTTCATTCAGTTGTTCATCTGCCCTAATTTGTTCATCTATCTGTTCGTTTGTTCATCCTTTTGTCCCTTCATCTGTGCATTCATTAATGTATCCCTCCATCCATCATATGTTTATCCATCCATCATCCACCCATCCTTCTAGCGTTAATTTATCCATTCATTTTTATATAATTTATCTATTTGATCATCCATGCCTTTGTATATACATGAATTCATTCATTTATCCATCATCCATCCATCCATCATACATACATTTATCCATCTATCATCCATCATACTTATACTTATCCATCCATCCATCATACTTACATTTATCCCATCTATTCATCCATCATCATCATCCATCCATCAATCAATCCATCAATCCATTAATCTCATTAATTTATCATCCATCCATCCATCCATTGTTCATTTATCCATCCAGCCAGTCATTTATCTATCATTCATTTTTCCATCCATCCATCCATCCATCCATCCATCCATCCATCCATCCATCTATCATCTATCATTCATTTATCCATCTAGCATCCATCCATCCATCATTTATTCATTAATTTATCCATCTGTCATTCATTTACCCATCCAGCATCCATCCATCCATCCATCCATCCATACTCCATCATTCATCCATTCATCCATCTATCATCTATCATTCATTTATCCATCCAGCATCCATCCATCCATCCATCATTTATTCATTAATTTATCATCTGTCATTCATTTACCCATCCATCATCCATCCATCCATCCACCCATAATTTATTCATTCATTTGTCCATTTATGTTTTTCTATAATGTATCTATTTGATCATCCATCCAATTGTATATAAATTAATTTATCCATCTATCCATCTATCATTTGCCATTCATTTATCCATCCAGCATCCATCCATCATTCATTCATCCATCCATTCATCTGTTGTTCATTTATCCATCCATACATACATACATCAATCATTAATTTATCCATTTGTACGATTTTCTATAATGTATCTATTTGATCATCCATCCCATTGTATTTACATGAATTCATTCATTTATCTGTCCATCAATCTATTATTCATTCATTCATCCATCTATCCATCTCTCATTCATTTGTCCATCCAGCATCATCCATCCATCCATCCATTTATCATTCATTCATCTCTCATCCATCCATCCATCACACCATGATCAGACCATCCTACAGACTGAGAGGCAGGGGGTAACATGCATTTCTTTAAGTTTATGCAACTTTTAGTGTTTTAATGTTTTTTTTCCATTCATTCAACCTTTATTTAGACAGGTTAGTCTTATTGAGCCTCAAGGACTCCTTTACAAGAGAAACCTGAAATTTAACAAAGAGTGATGATGACAACAATAGACAATCATTAAAAATATTGTACAAATTGTGATTTAAAAAAAACAAGTGAAAATAAAATGGTATTTAAAAGAAAATGTAAGAAAAAAAACAGCTTTGCAGGAGGAGTGGGTTTATATACTACACACACACACACACACACACACACACACACACACACACACACACACACACACACACACACACACACACA
>JARVGV010000111.1:33498147-33509953 GCA_031762435.1 Hypsolebias longignatus | reverse complement strand
ATGATTTCAGCTCCCTGCCTCCTCTGCTCTTTGCCACCTGCAAGTGCTCTTGGCCACGCCCACTTCTCAGCTCTGCACAGTGAACATCTGATCAGCTGCAGCAGGAAGTTTATCCTGCAGTGTGCAAATGCTAAATAATTTAAAAATATTTTACTTTAAATAAGAATTCCATGCCCATCGTGCGGCGCATCCATCATTCAGCCAGTTGTGTGTCATGTCCAATCTTATTTTGAAAAACCACGATAGGGCGAGTCCACGATAAACGAACTGCAAAGTGGCGAGGGACTACTGTATTGTTTTGTTGGGGAGGAGGGGGGTGAAGAGTGGTATTGTATGAAGTAACACAACTTTACATGAAACAAAATATCTAGTGTTTGTTGCCAGGATCAGTGTGTTTATTTTAAGCTGAATTACCTTTAAATATTTGTCTGAGGCCAAAGTTCTCAACCAGAAAAGGCTGAGCACCCTCCTTCAGGTCAGGGATGAGTCTCAAGTGGAAGAATTCAAATATCTGGGGGTCTTGTTCATAAGGATCGGTGCCTTGTCCACAAAGATGAGGGCGTTGCTCTGGTCTGTGGTGGTGAAAAAGAAGCTGAAAGGCTCAGTTTACTGCTCCATCTACGTTCCAGCCCTCACCTATGGTCATGAGGGATGGCTCATGGATGAAAAAGCAAGAATCTGCTCACAAGCAGCTGAGATGACCTTCCTCTCTGGGATGGTCATGTTGTGGAGCTCAAGTAGAGCTGCAGCTTTTTCACATCAAACTGAGCTGAGGTGGTTCTAACATCTGAATAGGATGCGTCCTGGGCGCTTCCCCAGAATGCACTGGAGGGACTACACAGTACTTTATGTTTCTAGTGTGGCCTGGGAATACTGTGGGATCCTTAGTAGGAGCTGGAGAGTGTTGTGTGGAAGAGGGATGTCTGGGTTTCCCTCCTAGGAAACATATTTGGTTAAATAAGTTGATATAAATAATATATCCTTGATCATGGCCTTGGAGCTCTCCTGTCCTCATTTGCTTTGTGTTAAATATAATTTTGGTAAACTGTCATCAAAGAGACTTTCTTGTTTTATTCATTGCACGGTCAATTACGTTTTATTTTTGGGCCATCGTCAAATATGACCAAGTTTATGCCTCAAATTTAACAACTGATTTGTCTTAACTGCACACTTTACAGTATTATCATTCAACCTTTATTTATACAAGTTAGTCTCATTGAGCCAAGAGGACTCGTTTACAAGAGACCTGTTTTAGATAGACTGCAATAATTCAACAAAAAGCAATTAAAATCAAATAAAAACAGTTTAAAAACAGTCAGATCAAGTGTAAAGTATTTAGTGCTGATTCAAATGAATTGCTGTCTAAAACATTGAACATGAAGTGAAGTAATGCTTGCATGCTCCTCAGCAAGCTGGCTTTTAAATTTGGTTTTTGACTAGTAAAAACTGTACGGCTGGAACATTCAGGCACTGGTATTTAGTCAAAATCTAAAAATAATTATATTCATAATTTAAATTTTAAATTTTACTTTTAAATTTGGTTTTTGACTGGTAAAAACTGTACGGCTGGAACATTTAGGCACTGGTATTTAGTCAAAATCTAAAAATAATTCTATTCATAATTTAAAGAAAAGGGAAAGAAAGAAAAAAAGTGGATGATTTGTAGTTTCTGAAGAACAAGTTGGCAAGAGAATGAAAGTTAAAAAGTAAAATATAAAAGTTTATTATAACCACAAGCATAAAGTGACTGGCAGCTCAAGAGACCTTTAGAATTAGTGCAAAGTTTCCACATGAGCACGCTGCGTCCCACATCCTTCCTCCAGCTACTGATCAGCCTAACAACAGAGCTCCTACGACATCTTATTAGAGAGACGGGAAGCAGAATGAGCAAAGTTCAGTCTCAGCCAAAAGATAAAAGTCAAAGGAACATTTAGGACAGAATCAGACGATTCAGCTTAGTCGGGGACACATTTTAACAAATGTATTTTATGCTCTGCTGTGAATGATTGGCTCGTTAACAAAACACTGTTTCAAGAATCCTGCGGCGTAATGAAGTTCTGTTGATGACAACTTTGTGCAGCACCAAAACCGAGAATAGAACCAGAGAGAAACTGAAGAGGACCAAGGGGCACAGGAAGTAAAGTGACTATTTTTATTCCTGATTTTCCATGGCGTCCGTGTGGCAGTTACATGGAGCACACAGCGGGGCCTATTGGGTTTGACAGACAGGGGTTTGATTGTGTTGTTGGCTTTTTTTTTGGAAACATGCAGACTCTTTATCAGATGGTTTAAGAAGATATGTTTAGACAACTAGCTCTATTTTCTGTTACGTGATTATTATTTGAAGCCAAACTAGGCAAATAAAATAAGAAATACTAGCTCCAAATCTTTGCCTCTTAGGCCTGTCACAATAAATCAATTAATTGCATGATAACTGATATTTACCAACCTCATTTTCATTTATCGGCTTTATCGTTTCTTCATGTCTCTCTCTTTCTGAAGACACCGGATGACAAAAGGCTCAACTCCTTTCTTTAAAATCCATTTGAACCATCTAAAATCACATTTTTTTGGATCATTCAAAGCAGCTAAGCTGAGAAGCTAAGCTACGAGCTAAGCTAACAGGTCGACCTCGGGTAAAAAAAACCTCCGTCTTGTCGAAACTCCAAAATTCACAGTTGAAACTTGTGCCTTCGTCTAAAAAGTTGTTTTTCTCTACAAAAAGAAGCTGAGAACTTGTTTACTGATTTTTTAAATTATTTATTTTTAATTAAAAGCTTTGTGAAAAATGCCGTGCTAAAGAGTTCAAATCACCGAGCGTTCGCCATTTTGAGAACTGGAAAACAACAAGAGACAGCCCATGTCACGTCAAGGGGCCTCCCTCCCATTTTTCTTAAAGACATGCTGCTCACTCCCTCACTATCCGTCCTTTAGTTCAAACAGTCTTATACTGCCATCCAGTGGTAAAAAAGGTACTACACTCAAAATAAAATTAAACATTTCTTCTTAAATTTGAGAATACTGTACTAACAAATTATTGTCAAATTTCAAACAATATTATCATTTATGGCAATATCTGATAATTCTCAATTCTCAATCAATTATTCATGGCAATAATTTCTAAGACAATTAATTTCCCAGCAAAATTTATTATTATTATTATTATTATTAGTGTTATTATCATGGCAAGCCTAGTTGTGGCAGGGAATGGAGAAGGTGGGGCCTGTGATCGGAAGGTCGCCAGTTCTACTCCCTGTACTGACGTCAACAAAATGTGGGTGGGAAAGGTGAAACACCCACATCTGCCTCCACCCTCATTTGCACCACTCTGGGCCCTTGAGCAAGGCCCTTAACCCCCATCATCTTCTTCCCCGGGTGCCCTAGTCGGCTGCTCTCTGCTCCACACAGAGGGCTGTGGTAGCTTGGTGGTCTGTGGTTGTGGCAGGAACGGCATCTGGTGTAAAAACAATCGCCGAGCCTTCCTGTGAGTTAGTTTGCTGTGACGACCCCTGAAGAAGGGAGCAGCCGAAAGAAGAAGAAAATGACCAAAACGATCTGATCTTTTTACAAACATTTAAACACTATGTCCATTCATATTGCATAGGTTCACAACAGAAATGATTGAGGGACATAACAGAAACATATAAAGTGATATAATTAAGACGAAATTAAATACGATTCAGTTGAAGCTGATTATAATCACTCCAAGCGTACAATCTAGTTCACACTTTGTATAGTCCTTCAGAACTAGACATTTTAGTTTTTTCATGTCAGGTGCTTCCAATAAACTTGTTTAATTGCAAAACATAACACCAAAGTACAAAGCATAACATTATTTAAATCATGTGTTTGTAAGCTCAATCTTCCAGGTAGGTAACAACAAAAAAGGTTAAACTGTGTCATCTGGACCAGTTTCTTTAAGTGAGGAACGTTTCACCCTCCCATCCGGAGGACTTCCTCAGTCTTAAAATAGACTTTTAACTGTAAAAAGCCTTTTTCTGAGATTCCAAGAGAAGGTTGACTTGAAACACAGCAGTGAAGGCTACCTATGGGACAGATCTGGTTGGCAGGCCGTAGACTGAGGAAGTCCTCTGGATGGGGGACGAAACATTTATTGTTTAAAGAAACTAGTCCAGATGACATGATTTAACCCTTTTGTCATTCAATGAAACTTTATTTCCACAGGTTAGTCTCACTGAGCCACGAGGTCTCGTTTTCAAGAGTGACCTGTTTTAAACAAATAACACAGATGAGGTACACACAAAAATAAACAACCACAAAATGCATATAAAATGAAAAGTAAGTAAAAGTAGTGATATAAAACCATTAAAATCAAGCTTCATTATGAAACGAGGTAAAATACTAAAAACAGGAACATGTCTTCGTTGATTTTTGCGTTGAACTTAACAATTGTTTAAAATCCCTCAGAGAGGTCAAAGTCGAGAGCTTCAGTTGTTGCAAGGTGTTACGGGTTACAGGAGCAAATAGAAGGCCCTTCTTGGTGAAATCAGTCCGCACTGTGGGGACGCCGCAGGTAATGATGTCTTGCAAGCGCACGCTGTAACTGCACTGATGAAGTGACATATAGGAGGAGATATAAGAAGGCATCAGACCAAGGAGTGATTCAAATATGAAAATGCACCAGTGGGAGAGTCTGCATGGTTAATAATGACCAATTAATACAGAGTGCAGTGATGGGTTACAACCAGTAATGAATCTTAGCGCATCATGGTAGACAACATCCAACATCTGCAAGGTGCTTGCAGGAGCATTCATGAAAATAATGTCTCTGTAGTCAATGGCCGGTAGGAAAGTAGCAGCTACAAGGTGTTTCCTGGTGTTTAGGGACAATTTAGTCTAACATGCATGTTCTATTTCTGAAAAAGAAACCCAGTTTTAATTTCAGTTTCTTTATCAAGTTTTTGACATAAGATATAAGATGAGATAAGATAGAACTTTAGTGATCCCGCAGGAAATGCAGCTTAAAAAGATGCGCATCGACCAAGATTCCCAAGTACGTATTTGTAGGAATCCATAAACTCACCCTGATGCATGCTCAATAATCCAGGTAGAAAACTCTAAAAAAGCTAAGTCTGGTCCTCTGGACATTCAAATCCACAAACTCAATAGGAGCACCATTCATCGATAAGATAGGAGGAAGGACTGCTGGCACCAACTTTCTGTTTGAAAACGACGTGCCTTTGGTTTAATCAGCGTTTAACACCAGTTGGAGATGGAACAAGTCTGATTGGATGAAGTCGAATTCAGATTGTAAAAGCTGGAAAATCTTAGCAACTGTTTTAGCTCGACAATAAACAATCGTATCGTCTGCATAAAGAAAGGCGCTAAGATTTCAAAGTTTCAGAAACTGCACACATGCACCAACAATGATTTGAATCATAAAATCAAATTAATTGTTTTGTACTATTACATTACATTAAAATATTTTTCATCGTAATGGATCATTTGTTATTATGGAACTGGCAATCAGTGCATCTGTAATAGTGTGGACCAAAAAGTCCTTATTCATAAACACTGGCTGATCTTTTTATTTATATATATTTTTTGTTTTTTTATTCTAAGTTAAATGCAGGTACATGTGTTTTCACAAAGTATCTGTCAGAGTATTTTATCTGTTGGCCTCGTTTTTCATATGTGCATAAAACGTGTGTTCTGTTTTTACATCAGCAGTTTCAAGGTTGAAGGTTTGCTGTAAGTTAAGTTGTAAAAAAAATAATAAAAAGTGCTTTTTATGTGCTGGTATGCAGAAATGGGAAGCCCCCGCTTTGAGCTGCAGAGTAGGCACAGAGAACAGGAGTGAAAGTCCTTCTCAGAGTTGAGAGGCCCTTCAAATGAAATGAGGAGCTCAGCGAGTGTGTGGGCTGTTCAAGCCTCTTTTCAGTTTTCCTGCAAAGTGAGCGGCTTTTTTCTGTCAAGAAGCCATCCCTCAAACCAAAATCATGTTTACAACTTCACTTACTGCCACTGGCCATGATTATATGTCACCAGCTGGAAGAAACTGAAGATGCAGATGGAAAATTGTACAGATGATTTAATAATTATTGACTCAAGAAGTCCACTCATCTGTTTTTTTTTTTTACTGCCTTCTTCAGGAAAGTCAGATGTTTTTATTCAGCTGGATCTGGAGGCAGAGTTTCATTTCACTCATTTGATTATGACATTTAAGGTAAGACGCAAACAGATTTGGCTTTAAAAATACTTGTAACCATAAAAATAGCTTAACGGATATTTGAAATCCTGTTCTTGCAGACTTTCCGTCCAGCAGCCATGCTTATAGAGCGATCAGCTGATTTTGGTCGTACCTGGCGGACCTATCGCTACTTTGCCCATGACTGTGCAGACTCGTTCTCTGGAGTATCGCAGGGTCCGCTGCGGAACATCGACGACGTCATCTGTGAGTCCCGCTACTCTGACATTGAGCCTTCGACAGAAGGAGAGGTAAGAACTTCCTTCTTCATCCAGATTACATCAGTGCTTCTTGAACTCACATGTACATGTACAGGTGCATCAAAAATAATTAGAATCCATCCATCCATCCATCCATCCATCCAATAGCTTTACTCGCTTCTTCCTTTTTGGGTTGTGTATGTCACTGGTTCCCATGTCCAACCATCACTGTGCAGGATGCGGGGGACAGGTCTCCAGTCCATCACAGGGACACATGGAGACAAACGAGACAAACAACCATTCACTCTGTCTCACCTAGAGACAATTTAGTCCAACATGCATGTTTTTGGTCTGTGGGAGGAAACCGGAGAACCCGGAGAAAAACCATGCATGCACGGAGAGAACATGCAAACTCCACCCAGAAAGGTTCCGGTCCAGGATTTGAACCGGCAACCTTCTCACTGAGAAGAAGCAGCTCTATCAACTGAGACGCAGTGCCACCAATAATTATAATATTATTATTATTATTAATTATAATAATATGTCAGTCATTTCAGAAAGTGAAACTTATATATTTTCATAGATTTATAACACAGAGCAAAATATTTCAAACCTTTATTTCTTGTAGTTTTGATGATTATGATTTACAAATAATGAAAAATCTTAGTTATTGTCTCAGAAAGTTAGAATTTGTGAAGAGCTTCAATAATAAACTCTTGGTGTCGCAACCTAATCAGCTGATTAGGTAATCAGCTGATTATGACCTGGACATGAGCTACATATGTCTTATTCCTCAAGTCCAGCCAGTTCTGGGCACAATGCTAGAAAAATGTAAAACAATCTGAAGTGCTGTCTTCCCTTTAGCTCCAACACTGGATTCCGATTCAACCCATCTTTATTGTGTCCTTGTGTCCTTTATATTAATAGCAGCACGACCTGATAACATCGTGGTGTAGTACTCAGTGAAACACTGCAGCAAGTTGCTCACTAATAAAAACTGTACATTACTATGTTTGTGACTGATGTGAACAAATCCAAACTGACAGAAGTATTAAAAAGTTAAACAGAGCCAAGACGTTGGACAAACAGGAGCCATTTGGGGTTTTGATGTCAGTCTGTGAGAAACTTCTGACTTTCTAACTGGGAACGCTAAATTCTATGCTAAACGCTAAATAAAGAGTTCGGAGCTCCAACATTTGAACGCCCAAGTTCAAATATAATGCTCTTATAATGCTCTTGAATGTTTTGGTTCACTTGTTGCTCATTTAGTTTTGTTCCACTAAAGAAACAGAAATCTTTTGGAATGATATAAGATTGTCCAGAGCAGCTTCTCTTTCTCTTTGCATTTTTTTTTTTTTTTGCATTTCAGTGTTGTAAAGTTAACTGTTATTGTCAGGAGTATATAGACTAACATTCAGGTAATCAGTACCCCACCTATACATCATCTGCAATTAAAACAGCAAAATGGGTCTTTAAATGACCCCGACCCTGAAAACTAACCATCCTGTGCTCGCATCCTATTAAGTTTTTGTTGTGCATCACGATATGTGGCATTAAGACTCGTGACTTTGAGTCCTTTCTATCAGTAACTTGAGTGCATTTTGTGTTTCCTGGTGTAGGTCATCTACAGAGTTTTGGATCCATCCATCAGGATTGGTGACCCCTACAGCCCCAGCATCCAGAGTAGGTCACATTCAATAATCTTACAGCAAGGCAATAATTCATAAACTTAACAAA
Organism: Hypsolebias longignatus; assembly: GCA_031762435.1. NCBI lineage: Eukaryota > Metazoa > Chordata > Actinopteri > Cyprinodontiformes > Rivulidae > Hypsolebias > Hypsolebias longignatus. The sequence continues at coordinate 33,501,808 of JARVGV010000111.1, read as the reverse complement.
TACTTATTGATTTAGTTTTTTTTTTTTAAGGTTTAGAGCAGGGGTGCCCAATACCTGGATCGCGATCTACCGGTTGATCACAAAGGTAGTTTGGGTAGATCGCAAGGCATTAAAAAAATAGACATCAACCTATCGTTCATCCTCACTATGAAATTTGTCACTTGATTTACATACAAGGCAGCCAGTCTGAGACCTGACCTTTTCTGACACATGTGTACACATGTGCATACAACCATGCCATAAACTAGTAAGTTACCAAGTTTATTTCTTCTAAACTCAAGAAAGAGTATAAAATAAATGGGGTAGCTGGACCAAGTAAGCAGCAAAAAGCTTACATTTCCAAATGGAATGGAAGGAGGACTTTTTTTCACTTTGTCACATCCGAAGTGCGTTTGCCTCATCTGCAAGTCTACCATTGCTATTCCAAAGAAGGGAAATGTGGAGCGGCATTTTCAGACTATTCATAAAATCTTTGACACTGAATCAAAGACACTGACTTCCTTCTGAAAAATGAGTTGAGGAAGAAAAAGGTGAAGGAGGAGCTAAAATCCCAGGTATCCTGACAACAGTCATGTTCTTACAGCTGACCACAGCAGCGACGGCAGCTACCGGAGCATCATCCGAGTGAGTCACTTCATTGTGAAGCACAAGAAGTCCTTCCAAAATGGAGAGATGGTAAAAGCCATTCGTTGAAGCAGCTGACTCGTTGTTCCGTGACAAACCAGAAATATTATCTTGGATCGAAGCTCTCCAGGGATCAAGAAGTACGGTTACACGGCACTGTGAAGCCATGTCTGAGGATTTGACCCAGCAACTTTGGAAGGATATCGCGGACTGCGAGTGTAATTGGTTGAGTTTACAGACGTGAGTGACACATTTTCATTCGGATGGTGTTTACCGATATCTGGAGCGGAGGATGAGATTTTGACTCTGCAAGATTTATCTGAAGACTCATGGACAGTTCTGGAATTTACTCACAGAAGAAAAGTACCCCAGCATGAGGAAATGTGTTACCTCCTTGACTGCATTATTCGCATCCACTTATTTATGTGACTCAGCCTTTTCCCACATGAAGATTATTAAGTCCAAAATACCGTTCCACCATGACTGATGATCATTTGGAGGCGTGCTTGATGCTGACGATCAGCAGCTACTTATGCACCCCTGGCTGACTTCATTCAGTGCACGTCATCAGAGTAAGGTAATGACAAAAAATGTACAGAGTTTGTGCAATATAGGTTCATAAGGTACATCAGCATATGTTGTACAAATAAAGAACACTGAATATGTGTATACATAAGTATATGTTTTGCATTTTTATCGCCTTGACTTGGTCATTTTAAAAGTAGCCTGCATGCTAAAAAAGTCTGCACGCCTGGTTTAGAGTAATAAAAACATTGTAAAGACACAGGAGTCTCAAGAAAGACTCGAAAAAACCAAAAACTTGAGGAGTCCTTTTTTTTTTTTCATTACTTTTTCATATTTGTTGCCATAAATCAGACGCCATCCAGAACAATTAGCCCTTGTCATCCAGCTGTGCCACATTACAGATGTCTCTGGAGTGTGAAACATGGCCCTGCTGTGTGGAGGACAGAGCGAGATGTGAAAAGCAGCTGTTTCTCTCCCACACAGCCTCGCTGTCCTAGTCCTCATGTTTAGACTGGCAGGACATTAGAGCCTTTCCCAGAAACCCCAACTTTGTTTCCAACGCGACAGCTTGTCATGCTCAGTTGTGAAATATCTCAGAGGAACTGGTGGACAGGAAGACCTCTGTCCCCCTCACATCACATTAATCCATATTTATTTGATCAGCATCCATCTTTACGTTGTTGCTTTCTGAATTAGAGCCATAGTACTGGTAAACTAAATATGTAACACTATTATTATCTGTTTTAATTAGGTCAATAACTTATGTGTTTTTATATTTTTACCCAAAAATAAATCTGATTGAGAATGATATCTTACTGATTGACATAACCTAAATAAATCTGTTTTATTTGTACCTGAATGGTTGTGGTTCCCATCGGGAATTTTTCTTACATCCTTCCAGATGAATGTAAAAATATAAATAATTATTATCATGAGTAATTTCACGTCAATTAATCCTTTTAATTGACATCTCTGTACAAATGTTGATACAGTTTAGTTATATTAGACATTAAAGGAGGCAGAGCTTCGTTTGAATACACGCTCTCGCTGAGCTGCGGCTGTTGGGAAACTAAAAGTTTATTTCGGCTGCTCCCTTCTTCAGGGGTCGCCACAGCGAGCCAACTATGAAGATTTGACTGTTTTACGTCGGATTCCTGACACAACCTGGGCTCGAACCTGCAACCTCAGGATTACAAGATCATTGCACTGACCACCGAGCTACCTCAGCCCAGATTAGATACTCTCAACTGTTTTACCTAAAATATTACACAATGCATACATGTGACCAACCACATCAGAAATTAAGTTAAATTTAGTCAAATTAAACTAAACTAAATTAAAACTAAGTTTCATTTCCTGGTGTCGTAGGTGGTGATTTGTCCTGACGACTCCTAGAAAATCCTATTTTCTAATGAAGATTTATTCACATCTTATTTACTTATTAACCTTTATTTAACCAGGCATTGAGATCACAGATCTATTCTGCAAGGGAGGCCTGGAAACCAGAGTACCCAGAGGAAACCCACGCAAGCACGAGAAGAACATGCAAACTCCACACAGAAAGACCCCAGGTCCAACCGGGGATTGAACCCAGGACGTTCTTGCTGTGAGGCAACAGTGCTAACCACTGAGCCTTTGTGCTGCCTATGTTTATTATGCCTTTTATTATGTTTGCTCTGTATGTGTTCTGGTAAAATTTTAAGTGCACAGGAAAAATTAACTTTTTTTAGACATTTATTTTTTTAGACATTTATTTTCTACAGTTTCAGATGTTTGTTAATAAAGGTGTCTGTGTGACAGTTGGGACTACGCTTTGACTCAAAAATATACCTGTATTTTTGTTATTACTTTATGGAAAGAAAAAATATTGAGATATACAGTATATTGTATGTCACCATTCATATTAAAAATATTGAAATATCAGGCTGGAATTCCCAGTGACATCATTTTAGATCAATAAAAATCAAGCTTTTAAACTGATGCTCTCAAATAAAAAAAACTACCATGTTGTTAGTAATAAATCCTGGTAATAAATCAGCAAATTTCAGCAAACTATACATCATTTGAAGCTTCTGAGATGAAGATGAGCAGATCTGAACCAGTTTTTAAATAAACTTTACATATTATCCACATGGTTTTTAGACATAAACATCTGTCTTTGCTGTTTTTGGTCAGAGGAGAGTTCCCATGCAGGTGTCAAAACACAGCTCAGCACAGTTTTGAGATGCTCACAATGAATTTGTGACTATTTTGAGAGGAAAAAGTTGTTCCACTAATTGTTCTGAACGTGTTCAAAACTAAAGCGACAGGACTGCACGCCTCTGTGTGTCTCAAGCGAGGAAGATGAGAGCCTCGTGAAAAAACACAAGACATGCTGGAGACATTTGGCAGACTACCTCATTCAATTCAGTTTATTTATATTGCACCAAGTCACAACCAGTGGTGGAGAAAGTACTCAAACACTGTACTTAAGTAAAAGTACAAATAAACAGACAAAAATGTACTCTAGTAA
>JARVGV010000111.1:33451596-33477799 GCA_031762435.1 Hypsolebias longignatus | reverse complement strand
TCCGCACTTACAACCGCGACGTGGGATGAGCTCCGGTTTACGTTCAAATCAGTATACGACCGTGCCGTTGTAACGGATCTCGGTCGTAAACCGAGGACTACCTGTACTGTATTGTGTTAGGATAGGCAGGAGTGCTTGGTAACTGTACAGTCTCGTACATGTACAGTCTAAGTGTCGGCTCGTGTAGTCTCCGGTTTACGGTCAAATTGGTTTACATGCGGCCCTTAGGAATGGAACTCGAACTTAAACCGAGGTCCACCTGTATACATTTTGTGTGTGTGTGTGTGCGTGCGTGTTGTGTGTGCAAATTGTAAACCTTGGAAAAGAATGGACTTGCACAGCTTTTTCAATGTGTTGCCACTCTGTATGAATGAGGCATTTTCTATCTATCGCTTCACTTTTGACAAAACCAATATGGCTACGACGTCAACGTACGATTCAGTGCTCAATGAGACATCTATGTATGAATGAAAGTCTATGGCTAAGAAGACAGGCACCAAACTGAGAGCACTCAGAAGGACTCCTTACGGTAAGACACTGACAGAACCTTCCGACATGTTGACAGCTGCCTCATTAAAGACTACGTTCAGCGTTTTTAAACCTAAACAATAATAGAAAATTTTAAATTTCAACGTCTTTAGTCAGACTAGGAAAAACCTGAACACTCCATTTCTTTACTCTTTGAAAACTATGTGCTGCCAACGACCCACTGAGCCGGTGTGGTGAGTTTGTTCTGGACCTTGTTGGTGCTGTTGAGGAGGGTGAGGATGTCGCCCTTCTTCATGGTGACCTCTCGCGGGCTCTTCTCCTGGTAGTCGTACAGAGCCAGAACCAACTCCTTGCCGGTCTCGTCATCAGTTGGAGCCACCTGCTGCTACTCGGTTGAACAGAATCTGGTTTTAACTAAAGAAAAATGTGAATATTGGACTGTTGGACGAGTTCAGGCTCCCGGTCTTACCCTGCAGGACTGGGCCTGCTCCTTCAGGGCCTGGATGCTGCTGCCATAAGCCGACAGGTCCGACATCAGGGCCTCATGCTTCTTCAGCAGAGCCTGTGGACCGGACCAGCAGAACCTTTTAACTCCTCTACAGCATAAACAAAGCAGCACATCTTTGTCTCAGGTCCCATACCTCAGCAGAGTCCTCGTCTTTTCCATAGTCCAGACTACCGACGATGGGCTCCTTCTCCCTCATCCAGGACTCGGCCTCGTTGGCATCAGCAAAGTACTGCTGGGCCTGCAGAGAGTCCTCTAGGTCCTGTCTCCTCTGAGACGCCTTGGACTTAAGGGTGTCCCAACGACTGTGAAGATCAGACAGCTTTGCCTTCACCTCCTCACCTGCAAAGTGACCTGAGACCCCCACAGAGACAATCAGAGAGACCTGAGACCCCTACAGAGACCGTCAGAGACCTGAGACTCCAACAGAGACTGCCAGAGAGACCTGAAACTCCAACAGAGACCATCAGAGAGACCTGAGACCGGCCCACAGAGACCATCAGAGAGAACTGAGGCTCCCACAGAGACCATCAGAGACCTGAGACACCCCACAGAGACCATCAGAGAGACCTGAGATCCCCACAGAGACCTGAGATCCCCACAGACACCTGAGACCCCTTACAAAGCCCACCAGAGTTGGACCCCTGTAGAGGTCTTTGAGGTTCTTGTAAAGTTCAGCATCTGGCCTACCTTCCTCGACCATGGTCTCTCCCTTCTGGGTGACGGTCTTTATTCGAGGTTCATGACCAGAGATCTCGGCCTGCAGGGCCTGGTGCTTCTTTAGGAGGTTCTGGACTCCGATCAGGTCTTTGCCTGAAAAAAACAAAAGAGCTTATTAAATATGAACCTGAAGCTTCTCCAACACCTCCTCCTGAAGCCCTCCTGGTCCCTAGTTCTAGTTCTGAGAGTGGAGGATGATCTATTTGAGTCCAAATGGTGACAGTACCTTTAACCCGTCAGACTAACCATACCATGAGAGCCAATCAGAGCATGTGGGTGTAAGTGGTCAGATGATGGGTGAACCAGGTCTTTGTGGCGGTTCTGTTACCTCTGTTGGTAGAGGAGGCAATGGGCTCCTTCTCACGGATCCAGGTCTCCTCGTCCTCCACGTCTCTGAACAGCTGCTGCAGGCGCAGTGAGTCTGACAGTTTCTGTTTGCGGGCTGTCATGGGCTCGCGCAGAGCTTCGTAACGGACCACCAGAGCCTCCTGCTTCTTCTTGATGTTGTCTGCGTCAAAGTGCCCAGCTTCCTGAAACTGCCGAGCCTGGATGGTGATCCCGTCAATCCGATCCTGAGCGGAAGTCCACAGGTGAGTCCACGTCGATGGCAGACAAAGTGTTTCCTGGTTAAAGTCAGGTTTTTACCTGGTGAGCGGCTACGTCGGCCTCCAGCAGGGCCTGCTTCTTCTGCAGGTTCTGGACGCTCGTCAGGTCTTTACCAAAGTCGTCGGAGGCCAGGTGTCCTTCCACTTCGTACAGCCAGAGCTCAATGTCCTCCACGTTCCTGTTGAACTGCTGCTGCTGGTTGGCCTCACGCAGCTTGATGCCTGAAACACAAAAATTACTCTTTACATATATTAAAATATATATATATATATATATATATATATTGATTTTAACTTTAAAAGGTAAATGGACTGTACTTATACATCACCTTTCTATCGTCTCAAGACACTCAAAGCTATTTACAAAACAATCTGTGTCCATTTACCCATTCATACAGTATTGTACTCTACTAGATCTATACAAAGACTAATCAGAGCTTTATCACATTCATATACTGATGGGACACACATTGGAGGCAATGAGGGACACTTCAGCATGTGACTGCTGGTGGAATCAAACCCCCAACTCTTGCATTGGAGGACGACTGCTCTAACCACTCAGCTACAGCTTCCATCTGTGAACTTAAAACAAAGCATTTGGCTCATTCCAGCTTGGAAAACTGCTTTACAGTGTTTACATTCTTGTACGCTCCTAAAAAACATCAAAAATGTTTCTAAACATGAAATTCATTGATATGATGGCAGCAAGGAGTCAAATCCAGAATAAAAAAATAAATAAAAGAAAAGAAAAGTAATCTTAAACAACATGATGTAAACTGCAGTGGTGGATGAAAAGATGTTTAGTTTGCCCTGTGTTGCTTTCTGAAGTATTTTGTGAAGTTTTCCATTGTGTTGTGTTATTCAAATTCCTGTTTTGGTGTCATCGTGTTTTTTTTTAAAATACAAAGTGTTTTCTTGTTTATTAGTGTGCGTTGAAAACTTTACGGTACTTTTCCAATGGAGCTTCAGTGCTTTTTTTAAAGTGCATCGCTTGCGCTCCAGTTCTTTTGGTGGATTATTTATAAAAGTACATACAAACTTTTGCCAACAATCTCATCCTCTGAATGAAGAGTTTTTCACTTGAACTTCAGCAAACACAAACCATGTTAATCATTTTCTGTAATTACAGAAATATTAAAAAAAGTATTGCTCATAAAAGGTTACTTACAACCAACCAAAGTGAAGACTTAACTAATTTGTCATCTAAATAATAAAATCAGACCAAATGCTGTTTGCTAACTCCTAAACATAAAATTAAAAACAGTTGCAACTAAAAGAATGAACTAATATGGGGTTACATTTCTGCAGAGTGACAACTGACAAAGTATATAGGAATCACCCAGACAATGATAAGCCCCCACACCAGCGCACACGCTTATTACCGCTCACACCTGTTGAGGAGCTTTAGAGACGATCCGTTAAACGGATGTGCAACCTGGCTGTAAAGTTGAAGTCTCAGTTTTAGCCAGCGGACAAAGCGACAGCTCCAAACAGTTAAAGTCCTGTGCAGGGACAGATGGAGGGAAAGACGGAGAAGATGACACACTTGTTTGGTGAGAGTTTGCTTGTGGGTGTGTCTGAAGGACAGGTTAACTTGTTTTTCCAAACTCTTCCACAGCATGGTCACATTTCTCTTCTGTGTTTCAAAGAGCGCCAAACAGGTTTGGAGAGAGAGGGAGTGAGGCGTTTAGGGCCAGCAGTAAAAAAACAAAAAAAAACATATGTTCAGTCCAAATCCAGGGGCGACTACTGTAAGCCTCTTAATAAAGGCTCTGAACATGCCAGGGTTGTTCCTAGAGGACAGTAGCCAGCAGACAACAGAAACTACCGGTAACTGCAGCATTAAGGGAAAAAAGTACAAGAAATACAAACAAATCCACAGCACTGTGTTTTCTCTCAGCCTATGCAGACTAATTATTAAAAAATGGAAACTAGAAGTACAACATTAATCAGACTTATACAAACTTAAGAAAACTAAACTGATGGAGAATTAATGGGAGAAAAAAACATGCAGATTATGTGGAGCATGCAGCTCGAGCGAGCGACCAGTCAAACACCAGCAGACATGTCTCTTTCTGTTCACAGCTACTTGGACAGCAGCAAGTGGATGCCAACGAAGAAACTGGCGAATGGAGAAAATGACAAGGGTTCTATTTTCAGCCAAATTCTCCCACCAACCACCCACACGCTCGCTCTGCTTCTCCTCCTTCTCTGTTTTCCATCTCACTTTTCATTTTTTGCTTAATTTTTTTTGCTCGAACTGCCCGTTTGTGCTACAACTGTTAAACCCGGCTTGCTGGATGAACTAGACCTTTTTGCTGTGGACAATAAAGAAATGAGCGGGGTAATGGGACTCGGGGTCAGCTGGTGAGTGAAATTTGGAACGAGTGGGCGGAGGGGGGAATTCCTCTGGGAGCTGCATTCCCTCAGCACATTGGGTTATATCAGGAGGAGTCAGAAGACGGACAACACAGGAACAGATAAAGTGGGGGCAGTGAAAACAAAGAGGCCTGACTGGGCCAAGACACTTCAGGGGAGAGGGGAAAAAGTGGAAGTGAACAACTAGGCTGCTGGAAAATTGAGAACCATAAGCATTCACGACGACCTGTTATCCCAACAACTGTGGTGCCAAACTGTACAGTTGGAGAAATCAGCCTGCGCAAAGCTGAAAATAGTTATACAGATTAGAAATTTGATTTACACATCGCTTTTGTCTCTTTGACAAGTTTATAGACGCTATTACTGGCTTTGTTTGTGCACTGGTCTCTGCTCGATAACACATGAAAATACAGCGTGCCCTTTGTACGTGGAAACAAGAGCGGAGTGCAAAATTATCTCCCTTGATAAAAGGACCTGCAGACCTATTTCTGTCCCATTCATTAGTGTGGACATGTTAAAAACCGAGCCACACATCTACACCCAGGCCACAGCTTAGACATACCAAACCTCTGAACGTACAAAAAGCAGATGAAATCAAGTCAGAGCTGCATTTTACTGCAACTTTTCATATGAACATATGATCAAACAGCTGTTTTCTCCACTCAGAATACCTGTCTTTATTGATGACAGATCTATCCCTGACCCTCTAAAGACAAAAGACTTCTTTGTCCTTCAGTACCAATAAAAAACAATTCCCAACGCTTCATGTCTGCAGTTTGGTATAGCTGACCCTGACCTCTGACCGGTCTGTCTGGGGGCTGAATAAAAACCAGCTCTCTGCAGTATGGATCATTAACCATTGAACACACTTCCCATAAACTCGTGAATCTACAGTGGTAAGAAACATTTAGGTGTGCACCTGGGTTTTTGTAACCTTTTAAGGATTTTTTTTTCCTGATACAAGAAACTACTGTCAGGACAGATCGTCCTCTGCTTCTCCTCCTCTGTTTTCCACCTCACTTTTCAGTTTTTGCCTACATTTTTAGCTCGAACTGCCCGTTTGTGCTACAGCTGTTAATGAAAGGGGTCATTAACAGCTACACAGATGCTACACATCTGTAGCATCTTAGCTAGCGCGTCAGTTTTTGCACCGCTAGCTTTATTTGTAATGTAAATGTAAACGACAGAAGGTGGCAAATATTTGGAAGCTTTGTCCAATCTAAGCAGGAAGAACTTGTTTTATTTTGTCTTTGTCGTAAGATGTGTAAAGTCCAGCTCCTTGTAGGAGAAATATGGTGTTAGGGAGAAAGAACCCAAGTAACACCAGTTTTCTGGAAAGTAGAATTGGTAAAATTAGTGAGGAGGAAGGAATAGTGGAGAGGAAATCAATGGGACAACAGAGGTGGATGTTATTCCAAGTGGAATGTGAAGGAAAGGGGATTAAAGTTAATAAGTGTAGAAACTGGTGGCACCAAGGTAGGAAGGAACCTGTACATTGTTTTGTTTTAATAAAAATATGCAGGTTGACAACTCCGACTAAATTTTTTTTTTTTTGTGTGCCACTATTGCTTGGCACAGTGTAATTTAGTGTTGTGAAGGCTGCATGATGCCAGGTTATTTTCTGTTATGAGTAGGCCTATCACTAAATCAGAAAAAAAAAGTAAAATGTCCCCCTAAATTTACTGTTGGTGGTTATCAAAATGTCACCTGTTCAGTTCAGTGTCACCATTGCTTAGCACAATGGCATGTTGTGTGACAAATAAAACTTAACCAAAAATTAAGAAAATAAAAGTCAAGTTCTCCCCTAAAGTCACTGTGATAAATTGTGTAACATTAATATCTTAGCCGAGATGGTGTAGAGGCAGGGCAGCCGGCTCAGGACCGGAAGATCCCGGGTTCGATCCCCGGTCACTTCATACCTCGTTGTGTCCCTGGGCAAGACACTTAACCCCGAGTTGCTCCCGGTAGGACTGGCTGGCGCCTTGCATGGCAGTCCACCGCTACCGGTGTATGAATGTGTGTATGAATGGGTGGATGGCTCGTACTGTAAAGCGCTTTGGGGCCCCTCATGGGGGCTGGAAAGCGCTATATAAGTAAGCTCCATATACCATTTAAAGTCCATCAATGACAGCAGAGATAGACACAGAAAGTCTTCCACGTCGATGAGATATTCAGCCTCGTGCATGCCAACTGAGCAACTCGGCTCACCTAAAGCCTGTCTTCTCTTCAAAGAAACGTTATCAATTGTGTTGAGGGACCATCCGACCAAATCCAAATCTATAAATTATGATTCGTAAGATTTGTAGAAGAGAGGCTCTAAAGCAGTTTCACAGACAGGACAGAACAACGCAAAGCGTAGAGGGAGAGGAGGAGAATATGTCCGCCCTTGACAAGAGCAAGTGTTGAGGAAATAGGAGGAAGATGAAGATAGCGATCAATGACTTCCTGGTAGGTTACTGTATTTTTTTTTTTTTTAACCAACCATGGCACTATTCAGAAAAACATTTACTATTTGTGTACGATACGTTAAGTATTTAATTAAACGTTTAAAAAATCTTTCTGTGTAAATATCTCATGTTACAACATGAACACTTATAGAGCTTAGAGCTTATAGAAAAGTGCGGCCTATACAGTATGTACAGATTTTTATTTATTTATTAAGTTGTTTGTGAATGTGGCTTATATTTGGTTGCACTCAATAGTCTGGAAATTACGGTATGTCCATGAAATTAAGTTTGAGTCATTACATCCACAGATGTTTGAATGTGATGGTAACATCTGAAGTTTTGCTTTTAGTGATTTGAAACTTGAACAATCTTCTAAACTGTTGAAACTTGGTCATGACTTTGTGTTTCATCAAGATCCAACATGAACTAGAGATGGACTGAATAAAACACATAAATAAAAAAGATTTCCAATAACCATTCATACTTTTTTCATAAACTTCTTGATTGTCATTTTAAAGCATCTTGATATTAAACATTAAAGCAACAACTAAATGAGTTAAATTCAGTTTTATTCAGTGCAGTTTTCTTATAAGAAGCTGCAATAATATAAACCTGAGCCCCAAATGTTGACAGTTTTACCCTAAATGATCTTAACTGAAGCCATGTGTCATTTTGTTCTCATAATGATATAATTTATTTGTGTTTTAATGTAAACATTTTCTTTTTTACTAAACTCGTTTGAGTCATCTTCCTTTTGAGATTACGTAAATTTCTTTTGCACCTGTTTTATTAAACCAAAGCTAAACAATATTTATTGTGACTTCAACGTTAGTATTCTAACTTGTGAGTGAAGACAAAGCCCACAAGTCAAATGAGATGATAATAATAATAATGATGTTTCTTTTTGGACTCTGGTGAATGATAATGGATGCTCTACTGGCACAGGGATTGTTAAACGCTCCGGGGCGACCGTCTTTAAGCGTGAGTAATGGTGGTTGGCCCCCTCCCATGCCCTCCTCCCTTCCCTGCAGATTTTTAGAAGATGTTTGTATTTCACCAAGCCTAAACTCCTCCTCACCAGTCCTCCCCATGCATGGTGTTAGCGGCGCTGCTGTGCCACGGTGCACCCTCGCATGAGACCTGCTTCAAAACTTGTTGAATCTGTTCAGTCTTTGGCTCAGTTTGAGTTTTAACTATACTGTACAAGGTTAAAACATTTGAGCCAGGTCTGAGTAAATGATCCAAAAACAAGGATCTGATCCAGAATCGTTCCGTAATGGATAAACTTGCAGTCTGGGTCGGCTTCTTCTTTTGGTTTGATAGAATATTTAACTGAATGATGTGGAGAGGGGTCAATATGATGAAGGATTATATTCTCACACACTTTAGCATTGATGAAGGAATAAATTAGGTAACAACCCTCTTTGTTATGATGTGAACAGTTACCCAAAGTGTGATGGTTTTGTAGAGTCTTTAACATGTTTTCTGTTGCATCGGTAAAGGGGCCACCTTATAAAATGCAACAGGATCACAGAAGTCCAAAGAGAGCCTGTGTGAGGGTTGTGTTCCCTTGTGTGTGTCTCCCTCTTGTGTTCATTCCTTCCTTTGTCTTGTTTTATGTATGATGGATGGATGGATGGATGGATGGATGGATGGATGGATGGATGGATGGATACAGTACAGTTCCCAACTTCTCCCTTTATTTCTTAACCTTTTTCATACTTCTTTGTACCTCATGGTTGACTTGGCCAGCAGAGATTCACTTTTAATCTCCTTATCTTTCCCCCACTTTTTTTCCTAATATGTGTCTGTCCTCCACAACTCAGATATTCACAGTGCTTCCTCTTTTGATGCCACATTCTGAAAACTGCTTATAAAAACCAACAGGAAAACTTTAACACAGGCTGTTGGATACAAAAACCAGGAGTTGCTCATACTGGTTATATTGGTTTTCAGGAGCCTCTTGCAGGCTGGTGTGAGGTGGATGACAGATGACGGCTAACTTTATGGTTCATTTAGTACTTTTATTGTTTTCGAGGGATGTGGTAACAAAAAGTAATAACCAAACCCCAGTGAGTGGTTATCAGTAACAAAACTGATGCAAGTAACACCATCTGAATATGACGATGCCTTTACTGTACTTGTAGGTTTGGTCAAGTGTTCGACTAACATTTAAGTTGATAAGCTCCACTCTTAAGGATCTTCATTACGTCGTTAAACCTGTTTGCATTTGTTTTGTACACCTTGAAAGCAATTCCCTTAGAGCATTTTCCAATTATGCCATTGGCAGTAATTCCCATTATTGTAGCTATCTTTTAATGTTTTTCCCCTCTTAGGTGCCCGGTGTGAGGAATGCGCCCCAGGATATTTTGGAAATCCCTCTCAGCCAGGGGGGCGCTGCCAGCCTTGTCAGTGCAACAACAACATCGACATGTCAGACATGGACGCTTGTGACAGGCAGACGGGAGAGTGCAGGAAGTGTCTTTACAACACGGAGGGTCCCGACTGTGGCGTCTGCAGGAGCGGATATTTTGGGGATGCTTCCCGACGCAACTGCAGGAGTTAGGAAATTTCTCAATGATTAAAGTCAGAGAATACTCTTTTAGAGGAGCATCATTGAATAAAATGTTTTTGGATTTTCTCGTTTTAGGGTGCACGTGCAACTTTCTGGGTACCGAGCGCAGTCAGTGCATAGAGCGCGAGGACTGCGTGTGCCAGCGAGCCACAGGCCAGTGTCAGTGTCTGCCGAACGTTGTCGGTCTGATGTGCGACCACTGCGCCCCCGACCACTGGAACCTGGCCAGTGGAGGGGGCTGTGAAGCATGCGACTGTCATCCCAGCAACTCTGTAACATCCTCCTGTAACGAAGTAAGAAAAACATGGAACCAAACACCGTGCCTTTTAGATTATTTGAAATCAGTAGTAAAAATATGCTGTTTCTTATGTGACAGTAAAATGTTACAAACCATGGAGCCACACTTCAGTCCTTAATGTGGAGGTTTCTGCTAAAAAAACTATTTAAAGACATCATACCAACCCACTAAACTGCTTTAAATGTGCATTTTTATTTTAATGACAAACCAAACAAATTGGACGTAAAATCTAAACTTTAACCTCAAGACACTTATTTAACATTAGCAGTGATAAACATCCATAAACCTTTACCTAAATTCCCTTGACACCCATCCACACGTGCATTTTTACAACACTCTACTATGTGCCTGCAGAGTTTATCCAAATAAATCATTTTCTAGCATCTGATTGGTGCTTCAGATTATATTTTTACACCAATGAGGCTCATCGGAGGCGTCACTGTGTCACCCAGCGACACTTAGTCATGCGGCTGCACACTGGTGGAATAGAACCTTCTACTTTCTCGTTGAAGGACAACTGCTCTAACCACTGAGCCACAACTGCCCATGCACGTCAGAAGAACAAATGTATTTTTAGAAATTTTAAGTCCAATTAGAAAAATTCACTTTTTGCTAAAATGCACTGTGGATGCCAAGTGCTGAATGACTGCTGAAATTTGTTGCAGCTAAATCTGAGTCGTTAGCTGACGCAAGCGTAAAGCAGACGCTATTCAGCATAACGAGCTGCAATAAGCATAACCCAAGCTGAAATGATTAAGACACAAGCTAAATGGTAAAGCAAACAGATGCTGATATAGGAAGGTTTAAAGTAGACCAACGGATGCTATTGCTAAAATACGACATATGACACTTTTTTGGGTGTGAATAAATACTATCAGTAATAAACTATACATACTGTATGTGTTGCCCACAATACAAAATCAAATGATGGTGAGCTGAGGGATGGCTGTGAAAAAGTCTGTTGGTCCTGTTTACCAGCTACAGCCACAGTGGCTGAAGCTCATGCTGAATATTTAACAGTCAACTTTATTCTTAATTAAATTAGCCACTTAGTGTAACTCATACAGATGCAAATGGCACATTCACTAAAGTTAGTTTTTTTTAATTAAACCACTTTATCTTTATTTTATTATTGTACACATAATTAAGAAGCCCAAGATGTCCCCCACTTAGAGAATACTGGTGCATGTGTATGATGTTGCTCCAAATAGTCCTAAACATCTAACCTGCATAATGAATATCCAACGTTTTCCTCTAAGTGTGGAGAAGTAGTTTGAGGGAAGGCTCAATGAATGGAGGTGATTAAATATAACTTTAGACAACAAAATGTGTTGTAGAGCTCAGATGATAATAACTGTTTGAGAATCTGTTTTTAAGTAAAAAACAAAAACAAAAAACAGATCAAATCTGAGGGTAAAGCATTAACTGGATGTATTTTGTATAGTTTGGATTTGTCAAAAAGCTGTTTTTGATTGTGACTCATTTGTGAACAGTGTGTGGAAGTATTCAGCATAATCAGCATCCAATAGACATTTAGTATAACCGAAACTAAATTACCGTATTTCTCAGACTATAAGGCGCACTGGATTATAATGCGCGTTAAGTGAAACTAAAACTTTTTGACAGATTTTTTTAACAGTGTACCACATAAAATCGGTTCAAGGTCAGTAAGCACAACCAGAATTGATGCATAAGGCGCACCAGATTATAAGGCTCACTTTTTATTTTTGAGAAAACTAAAGGATTTTAAGTGTGCCTTATAGTCTGAAAAATATGGTAAGCCTAAAAGTGAGGACAGGGTGTGCATCTATCCAAACTTAAATGTGAGAGAAGCTGACTACAACATAATTTTAAATCGGATACACCATTTATATTATTTATATATTATTCACAATATAGTTTATAATGATAAAATGTATAAGGAATACAACCCAGTGACCCACTACATAGTTAGTGCTATTTTCCTACATATCCAAAAGCTTTAGAAACAAACTTAACGTTTTTCTTCAGATGGATTTTAAAGTGTGAATATGAGTTTGACTCTACAGACCTGATGCATTGTAGGAATCTTTATTTTCTCTGTTTTGCAGTTTACTGGACAGTGTCAGTGCCGTGAAGGTTTTGGAGGGAAGACCTGCACAGACTGTCAGGACAACTACTGGGGCAACCCCAGGACACAGTGCCGAGGTTGGAAACTAAAATATTTTATAAACACAATTAAGAAACAAAGGGTATTAATAAAAACATAAAATAAAAATGCATCAGCAACCACTTCTAAACTCATCTGAGAAAAACCAAATACAGTAGTGCATTTTCTGAGAATGCTGAGTTTTGCTGAGATTTGTTAAAGTTAAAACTGAGAGAAGACAAGCTAAAACAAATACAACACAAGCTAAAATTAGCAGACCAGTTGGCATATATTTTGGTTACTCCCTTCTGCTGGGGTCACCACAGTGAGTGAACTCGCATGAAAAATTCAACGATCGTTTACTAAAACTGGGCTTGAACCTGCAGCCTCAGATTCGCACTACTTTGCACTGACCACCAAGCTACCTGCCCAAAATGAGCAGAACAGTGGAAAGCTAAAATTAGCAAAACAGAAGCTAAAATCTAAAAGTAGCAAAACAGTTAAAAAAAAATAGAACAGCAGTAAAAAGCTAAAGGTAACAGAACGGTACCTAAAAGCTAAAATTCGCAAAACAGGAGCTAAAAGCTATATAGTTAGCATAAGAACAGAAATATATAGCAAGTTTGCTGAAGCAGATTAATAAAAAAAAAAAAAGGAATTGAACTTTTATGTAGAAATTTTTTATTCAAATAAAGTTAACTGTTTTGAAAGGATTGGCAGTTCTCAACCAGCTGAATGATTTTATACACACAAACCACTGCTCCACTAATTCATTTCACTATTTAGTTTGAACACTTGATTGTTTCTCAGTTTTTATTTTTCCCTTGATAAAACTTTAAGCTTTGACTTCATGAGTTGTTACAAGAAAAGAGTGACGAGTTGAAATAAAACAAATATTAAGTAGATGACTGATATTCAACAGTTTTGTTCAGGTATCAGCATTTTTTGTTTAGCTGACCAGGCAGCCACATAAAATAATTGCTCTCCCTAGGCCTGTCGCGATAAACAATAAATCAGTTAATCGCATGATAAATGAAAATTATCGACCTCATTTTCATATATCGGCTTTATCGTTTCTTCGTCTCTCTTTCTATTGAAGACACTGGATGACAAAAGGCTCTGGTGCTCTTCACTGACCCCTCCCTTTCTCTGTTCTCTTCAAAATCTATTTTAACCGTCCAAAATCACGTTTTTAGATCGTTAAAAGCAGCTAAGCTGGGAAGCTAAGCTACGAGCTAAGCTAACAGGTTGACCTCGGGGGAAAAAAACCTCCGTCTTGCCGAAGCTCCAAAATTCATGGTTGAAACCCGTGCCTTTGTGTAAAAAGTTATTTTTCTCTGCAAAAAGAAGCTGAGAACTTGTTTACTGGTTTATTATTAAAAGCTTTATGTGACAAACGCTATGCTAAAGAGCTCAAACCACACCGAGCATCCGCCATTTTGAGAACCGATAAAAAGGAAGGAGAGTGAGCCCATGTCACGTCAAGGGGTCTCCCTCCCATTTTTCTTAAAGAGACACAATGCTCGCTCCCTCACTATCCATCCTTCAGTTCAAACAGTCTTATACTGCCATCCGGTGGTCAAATAAGGTACTACACTCAAAACAAATTAACCATAATTTCTTATTAAATCTGACAGTAATTACTAATTATTGTCAAATCTCAAACGATATTATCGTTTATCACAATAATTTCTGAGACAATTAATCGCCCAGCAAAATGTATTATCATGACAGGCCTAACTGTCCCATCTGGGCGCACAAATGTCAAAAGCATAAGGAGTAAATACTGTTCTCTCCTGGTTTCCCTCTGTAGCTTGCGACTGCGACTGGCGAGGGATCGAAACCTCTCAGTGCAACCGGGTGACTGGTCACTGCGTCTGCCAGCAAGGGGTGTCAGGCGTCCGCTGTGACCAGTGTGCCAGAGGCTTTGCGGGCGTGTTCCCCAACTGTCAGCCCTGTCATCAGTGCTTTGGGGACTGGGATCGAATTGTGCAGGTGCAGCTTGGATGAAAAAATAATAAGTTTATCCTCATTCATCGAATGCAAAAAAATAAACAGAATAGGTATGAGTTAGACACAATTTTACCCTTAACAGTGTTTCTCTTATAACCAGGACTTGGCAGTGCGCACCAAGGCGCTTGCAGAGCGTGCCCATGAGATTCAGACCACTGGGCTAACGGGGCCTTACGAGAAAATCTTCAAAGGCTTGGAGGAGAAACTGGCACAAGCTCAGAGCATCGTGAATGCACGCAACGCCACTGCTGCAGCCGTTGGCACCTTAATGGAGCTAATTGAAGATCTTAGGTACAGCTGATTGAAGAATCTCCTATCATTAGTAAATCTGCCCTGCGAAGGTAATATTTACGTCAACCAGCAACTTCTTGTCTTGTCCCAAAGAGCACAGATTGGTGAGACGACTGAGACCTTAAACCGTGTGGAAGGAGACTTAACGATTGTCCAGGACAGGAACTCCATGGCAAGCAAAGAGCTGAGTGCTCTGGAGAGGGAGGCTAAAGAACTGAACTTCACCTCAGAGCAGCTACACCACCAACTTAACGTCCTCAAAAACTCCAATTTCTTAGGTGAGACAAAAAGACAAAAAAACGTGAGAATTGTTTTCTTGCTACCTGTTCTTACCGTATTTTTCAAACTAAAAGGCACAACGGATTATAAGGTGCATTAAGCGAAACAAGTTCATTTTGACAGATTTTTGGGTGTGCTGGTGAAGATTCTCAGTCATCCAGGACATGATAAATTCAAAAAATGTTCAATACAGAAACAACTGGAATTTATTTGTGATTGTGACTAGATTTTTGGGTGATGTGTACCGCATAGAATCGATTCGAGGTCAGTAAACACAACCAGAATTAATGCATAAGGCGCACTGGATTATAAGGCTTACTGTCGGTTTTGAGAAAAAATAAAGGTTTTTTTTAAGTCCGCCTTATAGTCCAAAAAATTGTATTCTTCTCCAAGCCTAAATTCCTGACTGATCTCTAAAGGTACCACAGCTCCACTTTAATTTTAAACAACTTGGATGTTCTTTCTTTCTCTTCAGGTGCGTATGACAGCATCCGAAGCTCCTACAACCAGTCTCGTGATGCGGAGCGACGGGCTAATGAATCCACGACCACCAGGCCCAGCACAGTCAGCCAGTCCGCAGACACCCGCCACCGAACTGAGCGCCTCATCACGGCAAAGAAAGATGACTTTAATCGTAAAAATGCAGCAAACAAGCGTGCGCTGGGAGACCTGAGTGTGAAAGTACGAGGCCTGGATATGAAGAAGCTCAATGAGAAGGTTGGAGTTGACATTTTAATCTTTGTAGCAGTTCTCCCCCTCGTAAAGTTTAAAGATTGAACGTTTTATGCCTTACAATAAAAGAAAGTACCGTAATATCCAGACTATAAGCCGCTACTTTTTGCCCACACGCTTTGAACATCGTGGCTTATACAATGCTGTGGCAAATTTATGGATTAAAAACTTTTTTTTTTTGACAGTTTTATGAGCTTCATGCCACCAAAACATTTAGCCTGGTCACACCCGGGCACTCATATAGTTTCCCAATACACGTCTCTCTTGGGGGGGTGGGTCCAATCCAATGGGCGATCAATGACTTCCTGGTAGGTTACTGTATTTTTATTTTACCAGCCGTGTTACACTTTTCAGAAAAAACACATTTACTGTAAGTATTTGTGTATGTTACTGGTACGTATTTAATTAAAAGCTTTAAAAAACTTTGTGGAAATATCTCTTGTTACAACATAGACAAACACGGCTTAAGTACAAAATTATTATTATTATTTTTTTTTTTTAGTTTGGCTTATACTCTGGTGCGCTCAATAGTCTGGAAATTATGGTACCTTTTTCATCTCGCCTATAGATTGTAAAATAAATTTTAAAACAATGTTTTATGGTTAATGAATAAAATAAATGCATCTCATTTGAAATCTTGTCTCCTAAAAGGTACAAGACAAAAGTGAATTATTGTACATTTCATTTAGTCTCAACAAAGATTTTATTTTTATCACCTAGAATAACTTGAAGGCTGAAACACAGCTACTGTAATGAGCTGCAGAAATGTTGTCTTGACTGAATTTAAATCTCATTTACCTGTTTTTACTGTAGAGTAAAAACAATGGACATCTGTAGCTAACCTGACTGAAACCTCCTGAACTTTTTCATTAGCTTTTAATTTTCCGCTTTCTGTGACATTTCAAACAATTCACAGGGTAAGATTCATTTAATTGATAAATAATTTCATAAATCACAATTTGTGTTTGATTGTTTTTCTTTTCCAGAGCGGGCACATCATCGCCGCATGAATTCTACTCGTATTATTCCTGAAAACTCGTGTGATTGTGCCAACAGGTCTGCGGCGCCCCGGGTGATGCTCCCTGCGGGGAGAGCCCATGTGGAGGAGCAGGTTGCCGTGACGATGAGGGGAACCGTCACTGTGGAGGCCTGAACTGTAACGGCGCCGTATCAGCAGCTGACAACGCTCTGGAAAGAGCCAAACATGCAGAGAAAGAGCTGAACAAGGCGGTGGGAGAGATGCAGGGACTCTTTAATAAGGTGCTTTTTCTCTAACATAATTTCACCACGTGGTTTGTCACTTCTCATCATTAAGAGTCCAGGTTTGAAGACAGAACCTTACATCCAGTGGACTTGGTCAGAAATGATTAATGATTTGTTTCAGGACTTTAACTGAAACTGACGCAAAATAATAAAAAACATACACAGAGACTATCTATCTATCAAAATGGCCTGATCTTCTCGACCATTTGTTTAAAGCCGTGTCCTCAGATTAATGTATAATCCTTAATGATCCGTCGCACATCTTATTTTCTAAAACCGACCAGTTAGGAGGACACTGAACAAGCTCTCCTGCTTCAGTTATTTTACTCATTTAAAAAAAAAAAACATTTTGATTACTGTATTTTCCAACATATAAGTCTCACCTTTTTGCATAAATTAGCATGCTTGTGACGTATACAGTGAAGTGACGTATTTATGTTTATTTCCCCCATATTTATAAACCAATTTTTGTCTGAGATCTGACGATTTCATTCATGGAAAATATTGAACACTACCATTTTCAGCCACTAGAGGGCCCTCGACCAATATGGCAAGCCAAGCGCCTCATTAATAGGCAAAAGTGGCTATTAATGAGACTCTTGGCTTGCCATACAAAGCCACCTTCGTCTAGCTCTGAAACTCCTGGAGCAAATGTCAAATCAGCTGCATTTCGCTGCGCCGTCCCGGCGAAATTCAGCTGATTTGACCATCAAAGTGCATTTATTAAGTAAAAGTTCAACTGAGACACACCTTTACTATAATTTCAAGCAAATAATTGTTTTTAAGTGTTAATCATGTTAAATTCTTGTTAAAGTCCTCCCGTGCACGCTCCCGCGGCCGCCATGGCAGCCAGTCGATTTTTGGCACAACACCAGCCCACATTTCCAGGTGGTCAGTGGTCAGTTCATAATAGATGCGACATATACGGCGGAAATTACGGTAGTTTCATACTTGGTTTGTACATTTTAGTGCAAATGGGAAAAAAATGCTTTAATCCTCTTTAAACTGTTTTCATTTTAAATTGTTGCATTAATATTTATTTCACTACGTTTACTGGTGTAATTTTAGTCATTTCTGTATTGTTCTAGTACTTTTAGCCCAATAAAGATGGTGACAATAAATATAGTTTGATTTGGTACAAAAATAAATAAATAAAATATTAAATGGAAAATAAAAATATGCAAGAACACAAAACAATTTTTCAAAATGTTTTTTTTTCTCTAGACCTGAACCAAACATGTCACTGAAAGAGACGATGTAACCCAATGCTTAACATCCATTTGTTTTGAAATCTTTACAATGAGCTGCTGGGTTAAGATGGAATTTTCTTTTCTAGTTTTATTGAGTTTATTCTGTGAATTATTAAAATGAAAATAATAACAGAACTCTAAACATGTGTAAAATGTTCAACAGTAATTTGAAGACAAAAAAGAAGCTTTCTAATGCTGTGCCTCCTTAGTGACGGAATATTTTTGAACAGAACATGGGTTTAATTATAAAGTGCACATGAAATACAACTTTTTAAAAATATCCTAAATGCCTCAAAACTTCTAAAGATTTACGCATCAGTCTGTCACTTTTTGAAGCCTCTTTAAACACTTGTTTCTTGCAGGTGGCAGAAGCTAAGGCTCAGGCAGAGGAAGCTAAGGGTAAAGCTCAGGCTGCTCTGGATAAAGCCACAGCTACGAAGAACAAAGTGGAACACTCCAACAATAACCTCAGAGACCTCATCAAACAGATTAGGGAGTTCCTCACCCGTGAGTTCATGAAAAAAGATTTGTAAATGTTGCCTCCTGTGCCAGCCCTGACACTTCCTGGTTATTGACAGAGGAAGGAGCGGACCCGGACAGCATCGAGGCAGTGGCAAACCAGGTGCTGCAGCTCTCCATCCCTGCTTCACCCCTCCAAATCAAACATCTCGCTGATGAAATCAAAGATCGGGTTCACAGCCTTTCCAACGTAGATGCCATCCTGCAGAAGACTCAGGAGGACGTCCGCCAGGCTGAGAAACTGCTGCTGGACGCCAAGAGGGCGAGGTGATCACAACCTGGTTCTATTTAAAACTACCGTACGTGGTTTTATTTACTGCACTCCGTGTCAGTAACGTTTTGTTGTTTTTAAGGCATCATGCTGAGGGCGTGAAGACGACAGCAGAGGCGGTGAAGCTCGCACTGGAGGACGCCAGGACTGCCCAGACTTCAGCAGAGAAGGCCATAGCAAAAGCCAAATCTGACATTGGGGAAACTGAGAATCGACTGACACAGGTGACCAACACAACACTCAAGTTCTGTTTTGTTTGTGTTTGTTTTGAAACGAGTGTAACAAACTCAAGTCAGGTCCTCTGGATGGATTCTTCTCTTTGAAATGTTTCGTCCTTTATCTAAAAGACTTCTTCAGTCTGAGGAGCTGCACTAAACTCAGTCTTATAAATAGCACAGAGGGATGAGTGAAACTAACAGCATTGTAAGGGGGTGACCGTTGGACACGCTCCTAAAAAGGGGCCGTAGCCTCTGTATCCATTTTACAATGCTGTTAATGCTAGTAACACTCAGCCCGCTGTGAATAGTAAGAGGTCATCAGGGCACTAACGATCAGTTGTTAGGCTGATGGTCCTCCTTTAGCATGTGAACAGCTAATTCTGGTTGTCATCAACAAACTGGTTGATTCACTGTGACATGTGTCAAACTCAAGGCCCGTGGGCCAAATGTGGTCCTCGTTGACATCTTATCTGGCCCCCAAGATGGTACGTGAAACGTAAAATACTTCACTCTCTTGATTTTTTTCAGCAATCTTTGATTATGATGTCAAAGCACAACGGAGAACATCAAATGAGACCAGTCAAACTCTTGTTGAGGAACCTGTTGTTGAGTATCTGATTGGAGTTAATGCAGATTCTGAAACTGGCTCTTAGTTTGAAAAAGGTTTTAATTGTGACCTCCTTTTGTGAGTGAGTTTGACACCCCTGCACTATGACAAGACACTATTTATAAGACTGAGTTTGTTGCAGCTCCTCAAACTGAAGAAGTCTTTTGGAATAAAGACGAAAAGTTTCAACAAGAAGAATCCGTCCAGAGGACCTGACTTGACTTTATTAGATTTTTCTCTACCTGGATTTTTGAGCATGCATCATGATATCTAAGACAAGTGATTTTTATTTTTATTTTTTTTTTTTTATCTCTGCCCATGCTGATATTTAAGATTTTTTTTTTTACAGTATTTGTTTTAATTTAAAACTGTGTTTGGGGCTCTCTTAATTCTGAATGTGTTGTATTTTGTGGGAGACTATTGATAGATTATTTCTGTTTTCAACAAGTGGTCATAAAATCCCATTAATACCAATTTTATGTATTTATATATTTATTTATTTTGTTGGTACAACGTAAAACAACCGGATTGAATTGAACACTGTGCAGATTGAGTCAGAAACATCCAGTGGCGAGAAGGACCTGCAGGACGCCATGGTCCGCCTGGGCACTTTAAAACAAGAGATCAACGCCTTGAAGACCAAACACGCCAACAACAGCTTGGCTACGGCTCGAGCCGAAGAGACGGCCACCATGGCACGAGACAAGGCCAACGAAGCCAAACAGGTTTGTGACCGTGCGCTCATGCTTAGCATCGCTAATCGTAGACGCAATAATTCAAGATAAAAACTCCTTCGTCTCTACACCCAGATTTTAGATGGACAGCTGAGAGATAAATACAACGAGGTGCAGCAGCGAGTTGACGGCAAAGCCAAGACTGTGGAGGATGCCAAGAAAAAGGCAGAGAGTCTAAGGGAAGAAGCGAAGGAGCTGCTGAACAATGCCCAAAACAAGCTAAAGAGACTAGCAGGTACTGTGAAAACAGAGAAACTGTGTTTGAATTGACATGCGCTGCGGAAGAAGACCGGCAGTTTACTGAAAAATCAAAATGTAGCAATCAGCTTGGATTGTCTGAGTGCTGGGTTAGCATTCAAACAGTTGTTTTCTTATTTATTTTATATTATTTATTATTTATTTACATTTGCAATCTACCTACTTCTGCATATTTTAACCACTCGTACAAAAAGGTTCAGCTCGTTCAGGATGGATGCTGTGACTTTTTTGTGGAATTGTTGCATTATTCAAAATATTTAATTTTAATTACAAATATTTCCCCATAGAAATACTTGTTTTCATATCCTTCAGATTATTTTGTATTATCTTCTTCAGTGAAATACTCTGTCCTCTAATTCTTTTACTTTTTAACTGCTCTTCTGCTACATTTAGCTTTTAGTTAACATTTGCTACTTCTAGCTAGCCTTTTCCTACTTTTACATTTTTCTAATGTTTAGTTAATGTTCTGCTCCTTTTAGCTTTAAAAACTAAGTGTTGTCTTTTTTTTTTCTTTTTTTGCAAATTTCACCAAAGTTATTCATCTTTCAGCATTCGCACAACATTTAAACAGAAATGCTAATTTTCTAAGTGTTCTGACAATAAAACAGAAATTACACGAATACAAAAAAAATTGAATAGCAGAAATTGGCTGCAAAGACAAAATTTATGGTCAGAAGCTTGTGCCATCAGAAAATTAATTTGAATTGCTCAGACTGAGTCTGTTTTTACTTAATTTGAAATTAAATCCACTGGTTTGAAAATGAATTTCACTAAAGTGAAACTGAATTCATTTGCTTTGAAACCGTATTTCGTTGTATTGAACATTCAATTGGACTACTTTCATTTTCAGTTCTATTTTTCAGTTTCAATTCCAAAATCCAGATTTTCGTGTCACACATCCGGGTACTTGAGGAAGCCCCGGAGTAATCGAACGCAGATTGACAGATTTATGTTTCTCATCAGTGAAACTTCCGTTATGGAAATGTAGGCGCAGGGTTCAGTCTCGAGGAGGTGGTGATGCAACAGAGTGGATGCAATTCGCCGTAAAACACCAAAGAAGAAAAAGAACTTCCTTTACGGTGTATTTTGAGCTGGAGCAGTGGCGCGTGCATGGACTTGGCACAGCAGCCTAGGAGATGCAAAAGCGCCAAAGGGCTGTGTCGCTCACCTGGAGCCGTGCTGGGACCCCCATCCCTTACCCACTCCAATGCATAAATGTATAGGTCTTTTGTCCATTATGTTGTTTTGTGTGTGTGTGTGTGTGCTTGAGGTATAGGTTTTTGCTGCATCATGTGTCCTTGACACAGGACACAGTGTGAGATAAGATTTTTTTATACCTCCCACCTTCCCTGTGTTTTTCTTTTCTGTATCATATGAAAGGTTGCGCTGCTCCATGCGGCTGCAATCCTAGACAGCTTGAAATGAAATTCCACTTGGGGATCAATAACATGTATTGAACTGAACTGAACTGAATTGAGTTAATCATTTTTCTTTGGTCAGTTTTAAAGACACCTGCAGCACTAGCTGTCTATCTGAGCCTATTTAACGGTTTCTCAAAATCCTGTTTCCTTCAGAGCTGGAGAAAAATTACGAGGAGAACCAGCGGAGGCTGGAGGGGAAAGCCCGACAACTGGACGGCTTGGAGGACAAGATGAAGGACATCCTCAAAGACATCAACAAACAGATCCAAATCTACAACACGTGCCAGTAACTCACCAAGTCTGGAAGAGAAACTTTATTTTCTGACTTTTCCTTAAAAGTAAACAGAAATGAGACAGTGAGTCATTGTGTAAACCAGTACGCTGCATTCAGGTCATTATGTTTGCTAAAACATTGTGTTGTATAAATATAAGCACAACCGAACAGGTAAGGATTATCTTTGAGCACATATTTTACTGTACATTTAGTTTGTGCACATTGTTATTGCTTTTAATTTGAAACACAACACTGAATATATGAGTTTAAGCTTTCAATAGAAAATAATACAGAATCAAAGCAATGATGTGTATGTACGGAAGAAAGCAATGCCAAACAATCTGTAGGTAGATTTTTAAAATATTTGTACTTTCCTTCTCACAGTGGTTATATGTTATGTGCTTGCAGAGCAAGGACCCCAGGTGCTGCCTTGTTTGGAGTTAAGATGATTATTTTTATGTATGAAGACTCAGCAGGTTGCTGACCTTGTGATAAGCGTGTTATTACTGTGGAAACGTATTCTTTGCTGAGCATGCAGCACAAGACATCACAACTTTTATTGTGTTTATAGAATTCTGTTGCGAATAGTTCAAAATATAAAAAAATAAATGGTGCGCCCACACATCTCTCCAGAAATGAATATGATGACAGCTTTTGCAAGTGATAGTTTTGAATTTTTAACACATAAACATCCCTCAGCTGCTTGGTTTTATTGTTTTCTATATCAGAAATGGCAATCAATGAAATATACAAATGACAGTGAACATTTTGGCCTGCTCACTTGGATTAGCTTGAATTAATGTAAAAATTGTAGTGATGTGATGGTGTCGTGTTTGATCCAGTGGTCCTCGGGGGCCACTGTCCTGCAGGTTTTACTTGTTTCTCTGCTCCAGCACACCCGATGCATCGACTGAATGACCTCTTTGGGTTCAGTAGAAGCTTGTCAATCACTCATTCGTTGAAATCAGGTTAGTTGGAGCAGAGAAAGCTCTGAGTCATGCGGGACAGTGACCCGCGGGGTCCAGGATTGAACACAGGTGCATCTGAAAAATGAGCACATTGTGGAAAAAGTTCAATTTTTTGTCAGTCATTTCAGAAAGTGCAACTCGTCTTTAGATTCTTCTACCTGGATCATTGAGCATGCATCTGGGTATTTCAAGCATTTATTTCGTGTAATTTTGATGATTATGACTTAAAGTTAACAAAAAAGCAAAATTCAGTGTCTCGAAAAGTTAGAATATTACGAAGATGTTCAATATTGAAACTCCTGCATGGTGTCTCACCCTTATCAGTTGATTAACGCCTAGACATGCGCTACAAATGTCTCACTCCTCAAGTCGGGCCACTCCTGAGCCAGAGACAACATCAGAAGTGTCTTACCTGTTCAGGAGACAAACAACCGGTAGTCCAATGTCCTCTTTTCAGATGAACGTACATTTTCATGTCATTGGTAAATTAAAGTTTCAGAGTCTGGAGGACGAGTGGGGAGGCCCAGGACCCACGTTGTTGAAGTCCAGAGTGAAGTTTCCACAGTCAGTGATGGTTTGGGTCCACATCCTCTGCTGGTGTTGGTCCACTGTGTTTTCTGAAGCCCACAGTCAACGCAGCGTCAAGCAGGACGTTTTAGAGACTTCATGTTGATGAGCTTTATGGAGATGCTGATTTCAGTTTCCAGCAGGACTCGGCTCCTCCCCACACTGCCAAACGTACCAAACGCTCGCGGCTTGTGTGATATTTTAATTAGCTGAGACACTAAAATGAGGTTTTTCACCATTTTCAAGCCATAATCATCAAATATCCTGATGCATGCTCAATAATCCAGGTAGAACATTAAAACAAAGTTGTCAGGTCAAATGGATGGAGTAAAAAAATAAACATTTTGATTTTAACCCAAAAGACTTATTCAGTGTGAGGAGCTGCACTAAACTCAGTCTTATAAATAACACTTTCTCATAGCTGAACTGATTAAGCCACTATGAGGTGTTATTTATAAGACTGAGTTTAGTGCGGCTCCTCACACTGAAGACGTCTTTTGGATTAAAGATGAAATGTTTCAACAAGTTTTTTTTGTTTTTTTGTTTAATCCATCCAGATGACTTGCCTTAACTTTGTTAGACATAATCATCAAAACTACAAGAATTAAAGGCTGGAAATATTTCACTCTGTATGTATGAGTTCCACTTTCTGAAATTGACAACAACAACAAAAAAAAAACGTTATCACAATATTAAATTTTTTTTAGATGCACCTGTAAACTCAAGAGCAGAATGAATTTGATCAAATGGTTCAAAGACGTTTATGAGTCCGAACACGTCTGAAGTAACGTGAACATGTTGGGCTTGGTAAAATGTACGTGTTCTTTCTGAAGTTCTAACACATGGCAGAGTTTTGTTTCAGTTAAAAATTAGCAACATTTGCAACTTCCAGGTTTCTATCAAAGCCCAGACAAAAGAAACTTTACTTTCATGTTGCTTAAAAAGGTCAGAGGTCATGTTGTGTGTAGGCTGCGCTCTGCTCCTTTTCAAGTAAATACTTTTATCTTGGCGTTAATCAGAAACAGGAAACTAAACTGTAGCTTGTAAAAATAAAGTTTATAAATACCAAACTTCTGCACAGATTATGATTAACTGTTTCTCATATTCTGTGACATAAATTGATTTTTCTTCAGTAATTCATGCCTTGTTCATGTAAAAGTATTTATCTGTTTTATTTGTGCCTTAAACTGTCAGTATTCTGGATATACTATATTTACACTGTGCTGGATCATTTGAATAGATAAAAAAAATACAATAAACTCAACTTTTAAACATTGCAACAGTGAAACATATGCAAGATGAAGTAAAATACCAAAACGAACCAGTTGAATTTTTACATTGTATGGTTTTGCAAATAAAGATAAAATGTTATAACTTGTGTTTCCGTTTAAGTAAAAACTAAGTTCATGAGAAAAACTCAATCATTTGTAAGGATGTATTTGTGTTGAGCGTCTGAACACGTTTTGACCGAGTCTGCCAGTGTTTTGGTTGAACAGCTGCTTATTAACTAAATTGTTGCGTGAGTAATGAGAGAACAGCAGCAGAATGAAAAGACAGGAAGCTCTGAAGGCATACTGGTAGTTAAACATCTAAAAATATGTAGTTTTATCTGAAAAAACTTGTTAGGTTTTTGATCGACATTATAAAACATCCATGTTAAAATTAACAGCTGTGTAGAGTTGAAGGATTCAGGACACAGAAAGCCAAGAGAATAAAATTGAATAATAATTTTAAAAAAAAATTAAATCAAATTCTACAAAGCTGCATTTAAAAGATGCTGTCTGAAAGGTTGGAGCCATGAACTTACAATCACTGAGACTGCTCAAAATTAATTATTACATCCCTGTTTAAAAATATGTAGATAACTATATTTTCCTCATGCTAAATTTTAATTGTTGGGTTGCTGTGAACATTAGTGTGAAAAGCAACACTAGGTAAAAATGTACTCTGCACTCACCAGTACATTTTTTTCTCAACAATAAAATGTAGTTCTAGTGTGCTATTATCCTTTATAAACACAACCAAGTTTGAAGAGATGATTTTTCATTGAACCTTGAATAAAAATAATGGGAACTGGTCTGTGGCCCTGTCGATTTAGTAATGGAAAAACAATGGCATGCAATTTGTAACTATCTGGAAACAAACAGGCCAGGACACAATAAAAAATAATTTTTTATTTTTATTTTTTTGACTGATGAAGGTATGTCTATTTGCAGAAAGCCAGATAAGTAAGTTGTATGCTGAAATCATACAAAAATAAGATGGAAATCAGTGGTGGAGAAAGTACTCAAACTCTGTACTTAAAGTAAAAGTACAGTACAAATAAACAGACAAAAATGTACTCTAGTAAAAGTAGAAGTACCATATTAATGTTTTTACTTAAGTAAAAGTA
>JARVGV010000111.1:33433415-33445748 GCA_031762435.1 Hypsolebias longignatus | reverse complement strand
CGTAGATGCGGACTTACGGCTCCATGTGCGTTCGGCTCCGACCTACGGCAGAATCGAGCTACGAACGGTCCTTAGGTTTGGAACCCGTTCGTAGGTCGGGGACTACCTGTGTATTAAAATTTATTAACTTTTTGATCAAGTGTATGCAAATCTAAAGAAGAGACCAAGGTGATTTATGTTAGCTTCTTTATTACCATAAATGTCATTCTAAAGCTTTACTTAACTGAGGTTGTTCGCTGGTGTGGCTCTGCAGGTAATACGACCTCCACCAGCTGGGAGGGATTGGGTGTTGCTTCTGACCTTTTGAGGGCGATTACATCGGAGCAAGAGACTGAAAATGTGGGAAAGTTGGAACTTCAGCTGCTATTAGGGATCACAGAATGATCTCTTAGCTGACACCCAATCTACTATTTACAGTTGTTTTTTTTTGCAAGACAAGTTTTAAATGTTAATTTTTTTTTATCACTGTGACATGTTGGGAAATATGAAAAATTGTAGGATTTTATTATTATTATTTTACAATTTTTGAGCTCTCAATTCTTTTTTTTATGGCCCACTAGCATGTTTTCTGAAAGTAAGTTAATTATTTGTTTGTTCTGTCATTTAATATAAATATGGTCTGCCTGTGTGGTGTAAGCAACTTTCAGTTTCCATCTTTGCCTAGTTCTGTTTGCTTTGACCCACATTCACATAAAAGTGCATGAGCGCTTTATGTGAATTTGTAAGTTGGTGTGTTTCAATGCGATTAGACTGTTGAAATGCAGAATCACACAAAGACCATTAGTTAATGGGTGCAATTTACTGGCAGCACGGCGGCTCAGTGGTTAGCACTGTTGCCTCACAGCAAGAAGGTCCTGGGTTCAATCCCCAGTTGGATCATGGCTCTTTCTGTGTCGAGTCTGCATG
The DNA here is from genome assembly GCA_031762435.1 of Hypsolebias longignatus. Lineage (NCBI taxonomy): Eukaryota > Metazoa > Chordata > Actinopteri > Cyprinodontiformes > Rivulidae > Hypsolebias > Hypsolebias longignatus. Next base: position 33,444,842 of record JARVGV010000111.1, on the reverse strand, counting down.
TTCTTCTCGTGCTTGCGTGGGTTTTTTCCAGTTTCCTCCCACAAACCTAAAACAGGCATGTTAGGCTGCTTCAGGCCCAGACCTCCCTTGCAAAAGAGATCTGTGATCTTAATGGGATTTGCCTGGTTAAATAAAAGTTATGATAATAACTTTTTGGTTAATCAGGAAATCTTTTTGAGCTTCATATAGTTTTTTGTTTCTTGGACATTTTTGTTCATCCTCATCAAATGTCAGCATCACTGTTGCCTGATTTCATGAGAGAAACGAGCCACCAAGCTGCAAAAACGAGCCCAGCAGAAGCAACCGACCCACCACGACTCTGTGGCCTCACAGTGAAGGCTAGAGAGACCACTCAGTTGTTGCTTGATTAATTTATTTAGTATTTCATGCAACATGATTTAAGAGAACACAGTTACTTTTTCTCAGGCAACACCGGTGCACAAATCAATTTGGCAATGTTGCCGTTCATGAGGGGAGGAGGAGAGAGATCACAGTTTATTTATTTATTTTTGACCCAGAATTACCAGTAAAAACTAACACAACCAGTGAAGGCAACAAGTACAATCCAGTCAGAGGCGGTGTTGACAGATGCTGCAGCTGGATTTTTGTTTAGTGAACAGAAACTGGATCGGTCCATGTGGAGCTACTACAGTGACGCCTCAAAAACGCAGCCGCTCACTGAACCTTTTCACATGAATTTATAGAAAAAACAAGCCCAAAATCACTTTTAATAAGTGGACTTAGTAACTGTGGTTAAAACTCATGAGTAAGAGAATGATGACATGAAGCAGAAGAAAAAAAAACATTTTCGTGTTTTCTGCTTTCCTTTGATGTTGATGCTACTTCTGTTTGTGGGGTTATTGTTCTTAGATGTGTTTGTGGACTGGAAGCAGAACGCTAATGAGGTGACGGTCAGACTTCGCTGTGGGGAGGGAGTTCAGAGGATCGAAGACATCAACACCACGTTCACAGATACACACTGCGACGTGTCCTTCCCAGGTCAGCAGTCATAAATTCTGAACATTAATTACCAACGTGGAAATACAGATGCAATCAACGTTTGGAATAATAGAAGAAAACAAATACACAAGAGAAAACGCACAGTTGTGTTTTTACTTCAAGTGCAAAAGTTTGTATTTATTTAAATACAGTTTTACAATTTATCCATAGCACACACGTGATTATTATTGTTTTTCATTCTCCCAGATGGACGGCAGTGGAGTTGCCAGCTACAAGAGGAAATCGAGGCCTCGTGTAGCAAAGTGCAGTACAAGGAAAAAGGTGGATTCCTGCATCTCGTCTTGCACAAGAAGATCCCCTTTCATACTTGGCGTTCTCTGGAGGTAATCCTCATCAAATTACATGATTTTGCTTTTTCATTCCAGCTGAATTCATCTGGGCTAAGAATTTTATTAAACTCATAACTTATTTATTACTTCATAATCATCTCATTGTTGTCGTGTGCATGAATGGGACTTTGACACCAAACAGGATTTTTACACTTTAGTCTGCTGCTGATTAAAAAAATAAAAAGTTGATCTTTATCTAGGAGGCTGTAAAATCAACATTTACTTCATTAAAACAAAACGTTTCATATTTTTAGTCACTTTTTTCTCTTGTTGTTGTTGATTGCGAGAACTATAGGCGACTAAATAATCATTGTTTGTAATTCTTGTTTTCAGTCAAACAAGAAAGAGAAGGTGGTGGTACCAGCAGAGGCCAAAAACAACGGGGAGCCATCAGAGAAACCCAGATTGTCGTCAGACCGGCCACAGCTGCAGCCCCAGCCTCCCTCTTCACCCACACACAGTGAAGCAAGACGCATCAGCAGCAAAGCTGAGCGGGGCGTCAAGCGCTGCCTGAAAAACAAGTTGTGCGACAAGGTTTCAACAGACTCTGTACGAGCAAAAGGCGGCGCTGGAGATGCGCCAAACATTATCAACGGGCTTAAGACGACCACAAAAACTGGTCAGGAACCCAGTGCCAAGAGAACTATTGCACAGCTGCCTGAGACGGCTAAAGAGGATGAAGGAGGTCCACCATCTGAGAAGTCTGCAGCAAACGAGAAAGCCCCTCTCGCCCACCCAACTGCTGATCGAAGCCCGCCGACGTACGGGAGTGTGGACAACAGGGCAGAGACCCAAGGCGCTGATCAGAAACCTGAACTGGACCTGTCTGTTGGCAGCATTGCTCAGGTGAGATCAGCTGTGCGTTTGGCCGCCATATTGAAAACCTCAGCTTCATTTAACTAACCCTAACTCGCCGTCCAGAGGACCGGACTTAACTTTGTGAGATTTTCCTACCTGGATTATTGAGCATGCATCGGGATACCCAGCTTCATTTGTTTAATAAGGAATAAAAACTTTATACTGATGAAAATTACTTTATCTTGGCTTTAAATACTGCGCTCGGCGTATTCATATCTGTTTTCCGTTACGTTTTAGAAGTTTTATTTTAACGACTTCAGATCTTAACGGCTTCATGAGGAGCATGACGGCAGTTTCACTCAGATGTTTGTCATTATTACGTAGTAATGCGGTGCATTAGCTACAGAAAAACCTTTAGGAATATAAACAATGTTAAACATTTAAACAGTTGACCTTTCTGAGCTTGTGAAACTTTGTTTTAACAGTTGAAATGTTTTTTAACTTCTCCATGATGGTGACCTGCTTCAATATGGCAGCTCATTTTATGGACGTAACGCCAGCAGAGTACGTCAATAACATCGTGTCCTGTAGATTACTTGCTTTCACCTGTTGCTCATCTCATTTGTTGTTGGTGTGTGTCACGTCTGTTGCGTGCTGAGGGGTGTGTATCAGTGTGAGGGAAACAAAGCGCTACCTCTGTAGCTTTTTAGCTAGCACATTTGTATTGTGCACCGCTAGTTTAGAGCAACGTCAGTGGGGGTGTGGGGGAGGTGGGCAGTTTGGTTCTGTTGACAGGGTGGGACGCCTTGCTTGTTTAATGGTAGGAGAAACGCTGAACAATCCGATTCCTAAAGTCGGAGTTAGGACCTCGTTATGGGTCATGAAACATTGTTTTGAGATAATTTACTGCAGGGATGAATCAGCCTCGATTTTCTTAATTTTGGGAAATCAGAAATCGTCCGATACTTGCATGATAAATCGATTTTACCAATATGTTTTTGTTTGTTTTAACAACCGTTGTCTGAACTTTGTTTATATTTCAGAGCACTTCGTCATGGCTAGTTTAAACAAGTTTGTATTGTTTCTAGGACATTGTTCAAGGGTATGTTTTTCAATAAAACAATATTGGACAATTGAAGGTGCTTTGTGACATAACACCTGACAGTGTTGCTTATAAAACAAAATCGCAATCGGCAGGTCAGACTTTTTAGAAATCTGTGATCCGCTAGAAAACTGCAATCAGTGCACCCCTAATTAAATTTTAAATGGTTTTATCGCTTGTTCCAAGAGATAAATTATCGGTGTTATGACCATTTTTAATTAGACTTTTGTCATCATTTAAATACGTCATTTTGGAGCAAAGCTTTGCCGTGCTTATTTTTTTGAAAACCAGTTTTGTACATCATAATGGTAAATTAAATCAGTACTGGATTTAGATATTGTGCATAATTAGACATTGAAATAATTGCAATGAACACGCCTTGAATTGTTTTAAACGAGAAGTTAAAGAACGAAAACAACTTTACAACATTACCACCTGTAACACCATCTGCCACGTGTGGGCTCTTTGTTTACGAAACAGAAATGGGAAGACATTCTTATTTTTAAATATTTTATATGCAGAATGTCTCTGTTTAATTTAGCTCAGGTGTTTTGATCATATTTATTTAGATTGAGGGTTTCTTTCTGGAACAACATGATCTGGAAAACAATCGTTCAAACACGGGCTTTTGTCTTTGGGTAATTAATTTATTTTTGTTTCCATTTCAGGTGGTAGAGACAAAAAACGAGTCATCGGGCTCTCCTGAAACAACAGCGCATGTCGTCGAGTCACCTGTCCTCACCGCTCGCTGCCTCCAACACACTGGGTTCAGTGAGAAAATGGACTGTACTGCTCCTCAGAAAACAAAGGACAGAATGGAGTCGGAGCCTGCTGGGCATGAACTGGAACAGAACGCTTCCATCTCTCAACAGCTCGAAGACGCGCTGTCAGCGCCGGCTGCCTCTGTGGCTGCCAGGCAAAGCCAGACTCCAGGTCCAGCTCAAAGGCAGGGCAGCTGTGATGGGGAGGAGAAGCGGGACCAGTCAAAAGAAGAGCCACCCCAAGAGACAAAACAGCTACAAGGTTAGTGAGAAGTTCATAGGGAGGTAGGTTACTGTATGCTAGCACCAAAACTACTTGGCATGGACTGGTGTTGGAAAAATATTTTCATGACTTTTATATTTGGCGTCTTGTTTTTCTTGTGCGTATCCTGCATTTGTCTTAATTTCTATATTTTAATTAATAGAAGACCTGAGACGTATTCATACATGAAGGTTTAATAAACGTCGTTTTCGTCACTGCAGCCCCAGAGCCAATGGTGAACCTGCAGTTTGTGAAGAACGACTCGTACGAGAAGGGCACCGATCTGATGGTGGTTAACGTTTACCTGAAGGGAATCTGCAGAGATACAGCCAGGGTCATCTTCAGAGAGCAAGACTTCACCCTCATCTTCCAGACAAGGTAGCGAACGCAAAACACGCCGCAAACGAAACGTTCTTTTAACATCTTACAAGAAGTGGCAGTAATTGATCATTTGATTTGTCCTTAACAGTGATGCTAACTTTCTTCGGCTTCATTCGGACTGTGGACCAAATACGGTCTTTAAGTGGCAAGTCAAACTCCGGTAACTACTATAGTTTATTCTTTTTATTATTTTATTCAATGCAATTTAATAAGAATAGTTTTTAAATGAGTAGGGAAACGCTAAGTTTGTACCTCGTCCTGTACAGTTATGTGGGCTAACTTGTTCAGATAAGCTTGCTGTAGTTCATGTCATCGCCAGCTTGTACCAGCTGTTATAATAATAAATTAAAATAGCCTTTTATGAAACCCAAAGACACTTTGCATAGGGAATCATTCTATTAAAAATAAAACACCAACTAAAAAATTCATAAAGTGACAATAAGATGTGTAACAAGCCCAACAGAGTCAGTAAAGTTGTATTTTATGGCAAATACGGTAAATGAATATTTCCGTGAATGAAGCTTTGTGAATGTCAGCATTGAGAGCATAACAGAGGGTTGGGGATGTGACTCTAAAGGCTGTGTATTGTTTTAAACTAATGAATTGTGAAAAATCACGTTTGCCAGAGCACTACTTCAGATTGAACAAATAAAATATAAAAAGTAGTACAGGTCAGTTTAAGCTAAAACTAGAACAATATAATCAACATTTACTATTTGCCAATTTAATGGCACTGGTTTGAATTATTAGACCTTGATGCAGTTGTAATTCTGTCTTATTTGAAATGTCACCAATGTCTTTAATAAATATTGTTTTAATCTTAAGGGGATGATATTTGTTGAACATAAATTTCGAACTAGTTTGAAGGAACAGTCTACTTCAATCCAAGGAGTTCATTATGGAATAATTTGGAGAGCCATGTTCAAAATGACAGATCAATGTGTTTGTTTAAGAATGATCAAAGTTGGTTTGTTAAAAAAATAAAAAAAATAAAGTGCTTTTGTATGAATTGTTGCTCGAGCAGGAGTTATTTATTTTGTTTTTGTTATTTGAAGATTATTATTGTTTGAATTAATTTTTTAGAAAAAGGGGCAAATATGTTTTTTCTTTCTTTTGCCTTTCATTTTATTTGTGATTGTATTTCTTGTTGTATATAGAATTGTTTTGTTTTAAAAGTAAAATGCATAACTTTATAAATCAAAATAAATATCCTCAAACGTTGCAGCACAGATCTCTGATGGGCTTCAAGCAGCTGCTGCACCGCTCTGCATTTTGTCCTCTGATCTGACCTGAATATATTTTGGCCTTCTGTGTGTCAGAAACCTGATCCAGCCTGAGCAATGCAGCTACTCCTTCACCCCGTTCCGTCTGGACATCTCCCTGAAGAAGAGACACAGCCAGCGCTGGGAGACTCTGGAGGCCCCAGCCACACAAGGTCTGCTGCCAGGCTTCTGTTTGTGTCGTCTACCTCTTCCCCTTTTCTCCCACCGACAGTCACAAGTTTTTATATTCGCATGATTCATGGATCCAATGGGGAAAGATGGACCAAAATACTTAGATCTGAAGTCTCTTCATGTTTACACTTGACCAGTTAATGATTCAGAACTCAAACTGTCACTTTACAGGACTGTAATAAAGTCAAATTACTGTACGGATGAACTTTTAACCTAAAAAGAAAAATGTAGTACGTCTAGTCTCACGTTGTGGACCTTTACTTTCTAACCACAAGCTTCATTGTCCTGTTTAAGGTGCAGTGGGTGGTGCTAAGGTGGCTGTGCCCTCCAGTCCAGCCTGCATGGATAAGAGCCAGCCAGGCAGCAGCCAGCACAGCCTCCCAGCCAAGGAGGAGTCCCCCAGGGTTGGGGAGGACACACCCAAAACCCCTAAAGCCTCGTCCAGAGGTGTGGAGGACAGCGGTCTGGATCCTGTTGCTCCTCGAACAGTCTCCGAGCATGTTTCCATCACTAAGCCAGAACCCACTCTGACTACGGTAAAAACAAACAAAAATAAAAAACACAAAAGAGTTTAAAGGTCTATGAGTTACTGTTTCAACAACCGGAGCCTGCTCACTGTTAGACTGCTCAGACTTTAAAACAGCCAAAGCCTTACAATTTCTATTTATTACCATTAAACTGTTAATTGTAAAAGTGTTATTATTATTCAAAAGTTTTATTTTTAAACATGTTTTTAAGAGTACATGTGTTTCTGACATTAGCCTAAGCCTACCTGCATGGTGCAGCCTATGACCCACGCGCCTCCTGTCACTGAACGCCACGAGGAAGAAGAGGAGAAGAAGGTGTGCCTGCCTGGTTTTACAGGGTTGGTCAACCTTGGCAACACCTGCTTCATGAACAGTGTCATCCAGTCCCTGTCCAACACCAGAGAGCTCAGGGATTACTTTCATGGTAAACTACTCCAACTGTTCCTTTAAACAGACACATCTGTTTGATTAGCATTCTAATAATAAAGTTCTTAATGTTATAATGATCTCCAACCAAAACAATAACTTGTTATCACTAAGAAATACATCAGGCTGTGTTTATTATGACTTGGGTACAAGCACAAAGCAGCGCCTCGGGGGCAGGTTTAATTAGGGCTCAGTAACTTTCACAGGGTTTATCTTTATAAGCTAGAAATACTGCAGTTCCAGCACTTTACACTTTAAGAACAGTAAATTAACCAACTTCAAAATGTAGTTCACCTTATTTTTAGAGGCAATAACTGGAAAAATGTATTGTCGTGAAAATTCAAGCTTTGTCATAGTAATATTTTCATGTCACTAGTAATTATTTCATTAACGTCTGTAGCTTAGAAAAGGTTAATTTTTAATTCATGTTGGTCACATTACTTTGTTATTTAGTATAAAATAATTTTGGTTGAAGACATTTCCAAGAGATTGTCCGTTTGCATCAATAATCCCGATCTTGTCTGAGCTTTTGTCTTTTGGCGTTCTTATAGACCGGGCATTTGAGGCGGAAATCAACTGCAGTAATCCTCTGGGAACAGGAGGGAGGTTAGCCATCGGCTTTGCTGTGCTCCTCAGGGCTCTGTGGAAAGGGACGCACCACGCCTTCCAACCATCAAAGCTCAAGGTATTCACGCCACATTTTCTATACACGAGAAATTAAACCAAACGATCTCCTCGGTTGTTTAAAGAAGTTGTAGCTGACTCGTCACGTTTTCTGCACTTGTTTTCCTCAACACAGGCAATCGTAGCCAGCAAAGCCAGTCAGTTCACAGGTTACGCCCAACACGACGCGCAAGAGTTCATGGCGTTCTTGTTGGACGGACTCCACGAGGACTTGAACCGCATCCAGACTAAACCTTACACAGAGACGGTTGATTCAGATGGACGGCTTGATGAAGTGAGTTCCCCACTCATACATGACGTAGAAATTTAAAGTGCCGTAATGTTCGCACTATTGAGCGCACCTGATTATAAGTCGCACCCACGGTAGTCTAGTCCGTTTGTCTAGAAAGTCCGGTTCGTTTGCGGAGGTATGAATGCGCAGTTGATCTCTGATGTGGACCAAAAAATTGAACTCTGGTCCACCTAAAAACCTAGGTCTCGGTTCGGTTGAAGTGAACTCTAGCGCAGTTTGAATGCAGTGTGAATGCAAGCGGAACGGAGACCGCTCCAAAAGCAGGAAGTGGACAGCGCAGGGCAAACAAACGTGCATTTCTCTTCTCTTACAGAGCCGTCAGGCGTCTTGTGTGAAAAACATTCTCCATGATCTTTTGCCTCATCTTCCACTCACGATGAGTCCATTGTTGAAAAATGACAACAGAAATCCTAAAATGCTCAAATTTGACGCCACTCCGTTTTTTGTTTTTATTTCCAGAAGAAGTGTCTTCTTCAGAGGTTTTTGTGTTGTTTCCTTCTGTAGTTCTTGGTGCAGCGCCACCACAGGCGAGGGGGGAACAGGTTGGCTCGACTGACTCAATGCAGTATGAATGAGAACCACACCAGCTGAAATGTAAACAAATGGTCTGAATTTTGGTCCCGAATCGAACCGTCCATGTTGTAACATGAGATATTTACACAGAAAGATTAAACTTTTAATTAAATACGTACTGGTAATGCACACAGATGCGTAGAGTAAATGCTTTTTCCCCAAACAGTGCCGGTACTGGTTAAAAAAATAAAAAATACAGTAGCCTACGAGGACGCCACAGATCGCTAGCTTCATCTTCCTCCTGCACACTAAAACTGAACGGCCTCAGAATTGCTTCGTCACACACGTCCTGTCTCTCTTTCGTTGTCGCTCTTAACGTCACTTACGTCTCGAGACAAATTCGCTCTTGAGCTTGTGCTGTCCTCTTCATCACGCAGCAGTCCAGCCTTTTGAAACCCGTTGGTGATGGTGGATTTTTGACGCTGCTCCATGCTGTCAGGATCCACTGACAGACTTGTGCAAAAGTTGCTCTTCGCATGCGGCCAGTCTTCGTAAATGATCATCATCGTTTAAGCTGCAGTGTTCAAAGCGTGTAGGGGAAAAATTAGAGGCTTATAGTTCAGAATTTATAGTAGCTGCTGAATTTATTTTTATTTTATTAACCAATAAAAGGTAACTTAGGAATTCGTGCCTGTTTTATCCAACAGAAGCTTCGATCTGATGATTTGTCGTGTTTCTGCAGGTGGTGGCAGAGGAGGCGTGGCAGAGGCACAAAATGAGAAATGACTCCTTCATAGTGGATCTTTTTCAAGGACAATTTAAATCCAAGCTCGTGTGCCCCACGTGCTCTAAGGTAACATAACTGTACTAAAAACTTAGTGCTGTAGTGTTGAACTTTCTTTCACCCAAACATTTTCTTTCAGGTCTCCATCACCTTTGACCCCTTCCTGTACCTCCCCGTCCCACTGCCCCAGAAACAGAAAGTCCTCTCTGTTTTCTACTTCGCCAAGGAGCCTCATAAAAAGCCAGTTAAGGTAAGATTTAGCCTCAGCGCTTCTGAATTCTGCCTTCATTCCTGCTGTACTGACATGTACAGTCACATTATGGGAAACTTTGATTTGAGAAGATGTAAACTTGTTTTATGTGCAAGCTTTTTTTTTTTTGACACGTCTTTGTGTCCACATGGCTTCCAGTTTTTGGTGAGTGTGAGTAAGGAGAACTCCAGCACAGCAGAGGTCCTTGAAGCCATTTCCAGGAGTGTGAGGGTCAAACCTGAGAACCTCAGACTGGCAGAGGTTGGATTTGTTTTCATTTTTTTGTATCAAGTAGGCGTGTATTAAAGTTTAATTTTGGTTCAGTAACAGCCACACAAAGCAGCTGTAATCACTGAATACTGTTGAGTTTAATAAAGTAAAGATGGGACATTCAAAGCAGCTTGTGCATTTTTAAAAAGTCAAACTTGCTTCGTCTCTACCAGGTGGCAAAGAACCGTTTTCAGCACATATTTCTGCCGTCCCATTCGCTGGACACGGTGTCCTCCTCTGACATGCTGTTCTGTTTTGAGGTGCTTTCCAAAGATTTGGCCAAAGAGAGGGTGGTTTTACTTCAAGTGCAGCAGGTAAAAACATTATTTCACTTAATCTGTATAACAGCTTTGTAAACAAATCTTAAAAGTCTCCTGTTTTTGTGTTTTTTAAAGAAACTCCAGGTGCCGAATATCCCCATCTCAAAATGTGCAGCTTGTCTAAAACCGCCGGTGTCTGAGGACGACAAGCTGAAGCGGTGCACTCGCTGCTATCGAGTGGGCTACTGCAACCAGTGAGTGTGCCTGCGTCAAACTCCGTAGCATGAAGGGGCCAAAACATTTTCCAACTCATGGGAAATGTTTTGACTGAAGTCGATACGTTAATACAAGTCAGATACCCGACATCTTTTCTTGGTTCTAGGTTCATAAACTGGAGTTAAATTGGTCCCACTTGATGTTTTTTGTGCTCCTCCATGTCAAAATCAAATAGTCGTCCCTCGTTTATCGCGGGAGTTGCGTTCCGGACCCCACAGCAATAAGTGAAAAACCACGAAGTAGGAACAGTATATTTATTTTACTATTTATATTTATTTTAAGGCTTTATAAACCCTTCCTACACTCTCGCAATGTTCTAAACTCTTAAATCTACTACTTTTAACAACATATGTATGTGTACTGCACGGTAGCTACGTACTGCAAAATTTTACATGGGTACACACCAGCCATGGTCTGGTTCTGGTCCGGTTCTGATCGGCTCTCTGCAGCCGTTACTTAGCATGACGCTTTTGGAGAGAGCTGGACCTTCGGTGAGCCAGCACAAACCCACACAATGGCCTCCATCAAGTCCAAATCCAGATGGAAAACATCTCTGTGAGCTCCAGAGAAAACGCCTCCAAGCAGCGCCTCCCTGTTCGAGAGGCTTCATGGGCCGGCAGGCGGCACTCATCGTGACAGATGAGGCTGGAAGTCGGTTCTGTACGGCCCTCTGCATCCACTGAGCGCCCAAGTCGCCATGAATAAGGATCAAACATTTTCGGATCAGATCAAAACTTTCCCTCCATTTCAGCAGAAAGCAACTTTGGCTTCTTGACTGGCGATACAATGTAGGCTTATTGAGAGAAAACTTCAAAATGGTGGCGCCTGTCTGAAGTTTTTTTTTTTTTTTGTTAACTTTTTAATGTATCCTGTACTGTCTCAGTCACGTGAGTAATATTAAAGTTGATGGTTGTGTGTCGTGACAATCTTACGTTGAAAAACCGCAAAAGAGAGTCCGCAATATCTGATAATTCTCAATCAGGTCATCTGGACAGTTTCTTTTTAGTAGAAACATTTCACCCTCACTCCAGAGGGCTT
>JARVGV010000111.1:33412594-33425657 GCA_031762435.1 Hypsolebias longignatus | reverse complement strand
AATATTACTGTACAAATATGAAATGTAAACGCGGAAAATCGTTAACCAGGACGGTCGGAAACCGGGGACTACCTGTACAAGGTTATGAATAACGTTATATACCTTTATATATTATAAAGTACTGTATTCATTCAACCTTTATTTATACAGGTTAGTCTCATTGTATAAATAAAGGGTGAATGTGGGCAGTACTTTATAATATATAAAAATTATATATAAGTTTATTCATAACCTTGTAAATGGAATGAGATAAAATATGTTACACCAAAAATGACAACAAAAAAATTGCTGATCTTTTTATTTGGATCATTGATGATTTCAGAAGCAACTTGATGCTTTTGGTCTACTATTAAATAATGACAGAATAGTTTTGTTTCTTTCTTAATTTAAAGGATATGTTTGTCTTTGAACATGTTGAATTAAAAAACATTATGCTTGTGCATTATATTATAAAATTTATTTACTCTTTCAGATGATTGTTTCAATGATTTTATTTATTTATGTCACAGAACAAGAGTAGAATATTCATCAGATGATCTGTGACACCCACCAACTGTTCATTAACGAGCGTGCTGGCGCACCACGTGCACCTGCGAGGCTCTGCTCAGCACATGGAGTCATTTCTGAGTCGGAGCATGTTTGGAAAAGCTCGATGAAAGTCCTGTGTTGGAACATTTTGTATTACCTGAGGATAAGTGATAACATCTTGAGTGTGTGCAGCACACACACCCTGCAGCACCGCATGGTGCAACAGAATGTCACCACGAATAACTGTTTAATATGCAATTAGCTCAAGATGTTAATGGACCTCTTTTTCTCTCTCTTCCTCTTTTTCTTATCTGAAACTTTCCCCCTTTTGTCTTCATGTCTTCCTCTTCTCCACTTCTCTGTTTCTACTTCCTGTCTCTTGTTATTTGCAGAGGAAGCCGACTACACAACGCTGGGAACAGATTCGATGACCAGAAAGAAGAACACGGTCCTTTCAGCGGTTCTTCTGCGGCCTGACACCAACAAGAAAAAACCTCCGGTGATCATTAGCCTCCCGAAAGACTTCCGTCCTGTATCCTCCATCATCGACGTGGACATCCTTCCAGAGACGCACAGACGTGTCCGTCTGTACAAGCACGGCCAAGAAAAGCCTTTGGGATTCTACATCCGTGATGGCTCGAGCGTACGGGTCACTCCGCAAGGCCTGGAGAAGGTCCCGGGTATCTTTATCTCGCGTTTGGTGCCTGGTGGTTTGGCCGAGAGCACCGGCCTGCTGGCGGTTAACGACGAGGTGCTGGAGGTGAACGGTATCGAGGTGGCTGGCAAGTCTCTGGACCAGGTGACGGACATGATGATCGCCAACAGCCACAACCTCATCATCACCGTGAAGCCTGCCAATCAGCGGAACAACATCGTGCGGAGTGGAGGAGGAGGAGGAGGCACTGCGTCTGGTAGTTCAGGACGCTCATCAGACAGTGGTGCCAGCTACTACGGTTACTCATCCCACAGTGTCCCGGCCTCCGTACCGTCGCACATCATCCAGAACTTCCCCGTGGGGGAGCTGGAAAGCGACGACGAAGACGAGGACCTGGTGATCGAGGCAGGAGGCGAAGCCGAGGCCATCAGACACGCCCCCTCCAACTACAGCGTACCCCCAGTGCCTCGCTACGAACCACACCTCAACCTCCGCACCAACTCCAGCTCGCCCTACAGTTTTCACGCCAACGGGACCCTGCCTGGCAGCAGCGGCTCGCTAAACAGCACCCATGCCCATTCCACCACCCCGTCACCAGACAGAGCGAAGGAGAGGCGGAGCCTAGAGGAGGAAGGCACGGTCATCACGCTGTAGATGGAGCTTTTTACCTGCTGATCACTGGAAGACGAAGACGCACATGCTCGGACGCTTCCCCGCTCTGCAGGAGGCGGAGTCGAGGACCAGCCTTTCAGTCTCGTCGCACTGCGACTGCACCTGAGAAGCACACGCGCGTGTGTTTGTTCCATCGAAGCATTACAGCGATGCCGCACATCCTAAAGTGTAAACGCTGCGTTCTACGCATCTCCACGCCTGCCAATTATCACTCTGCTGTGCCATAGTGGTGGTCCTCCACCTTCTGCTGGCACACGGACATCCAGGAACACCTCGAGCCTGAACTGACGCGCTCTGCGGTTTGTATCCAAACCAACAGAGTTAGTGCTCGTGCAAAAGACCTGAGACGTCTCGTTCTTTGTGTTTTCAAGTCCTGTGAAGAGGTCCGTCTCTTAACAAACGAACTCTGGCTCAAACGTTCATCACCTCTCGCTGATGAACCTTTTATTTGTGAAGTAAACGACGTCTACAGGGTAATGCCAAAGCAGTTGACCAAATACTGAGATCTGCAAGTGTTTAGTTCAATTGAAGCCACCTAAAAATGTGTGCCGGCTCAGATGGTTTTAAACTCTTCTCACTCGTTTAGCTTGTTTTTACTTTGCTGTGGTCATGACTGTGTTTTTACATCACTACTGTCTCTTTTCCTTGTTGAAGAGAAATCTTTAGTTTTCTTATCAGACCAATAGAACGTTGTGGACCTACAAAGAGGTCATCTTTGACTCCATATTCCTGCCAAATTTCTTTAATTTTTCACTGTTTTTATAGGGTGGTATGTCTCTGGGCTGCAACTGTTGGTGAAAGAGTTTTAGAGGGTCTCAAAGTTCACGTGCGTTCTCAATTTCCGCTCTAGAGCCCCGGAGGCTCGCACTTGTTTAAACTTTGAACTTGTTTAAAAGAGTTTGGTGACAAATTTTCTTTCGTAGTCACAGTCAGAGTGAGCTCATCAGACCCGTCTCGATCTGTGTCGAGCTCTGCTCTTGACAGGAATCACACCCTGAACAAAAAGATCATGTATAAATATTTAAAAGCATAAATGCAAACACTATTACTACTGCTGTTAAAATAACATAAAAAACTGCTTTGAAATGAATTTATTATAGGCATTAAAATGCTTAATACTGTGGGTTCCTTCACAGCAGATCATCTCATCCCACCTCCAGCCTCTATGTTTAAACCAATCAATTAATAGATTCATAGTTTTATTTCATTTCAAAGGAGATTGAGAGAACAGAAGTGAATAGTTTGACATTCACTCTTTAGAATCAGCTTTTTCCCCTCAGGACAAATTTTAAACATATCTGATCAGCTTTTTTATTCATAACGTTTTTATTTACATTGACACTTAAAATCAAGACTAAATGTTTTGTTTCATCTCACACATTTAGATTAGTTTCGCCAGAGAGCCAGAAGGCTGTTTTGGATAAGTTTTGTCTGTCCTTCCCAACATCCTTCAGCGTAAACAGCTTGTTTAAAAACGCTCCACGCAGCCGAAGTTTCCTGTTTTATGTTTGGCCAAATTTTTCTGTGTCCTTTAATTCAGGAGCGTCCCCTTAAAGAAAAATAAGTAGGAGACAGACGTTTTCCTTTACCAACTCCACATAATGCACACAAGTGGCACAACAAGCTAAAATTGAGCCTGACAAGCCGACATTAGCTGAGGTTTTAGCCTCTTGCATTAAGCGAGCCTGCAGTTTATCTGCTAACACGCTAACTCTTGTATCTTGATGCAAACTTGTGTTTCACTAAAGCTTTAGGTTGGAATGTGTGTTGCTCCTTCGGTGGACAATTCATCATGGACGTGTTGTCCACCAGATAAATAAAATGCACAACCAGCCGACGACGCCTGTTTACTGGGTGCACAAGTCTAGAGAAGTTCCCCCCACGGCTAGCGTACGCAGCAGCATGGAGGGGGGAATAAAACATACATGTGCTGTCTCTGTTAGCTCGTTTTAAAGCACTTAAAAGGTGAAAACTTGACTTTTTAAACAACGTGATGTAATTTAAACCGGTTTTTAGATGAAGGCTAAAAACTCTGCAGATAAAAAATATTTAAACCGTTACCGTAACCCCGCCTGTTTTCACGTCAAACGGCTGCTTGCATCATAATCGGGGCAGATGCAGATGGGCGACAAAATAATGTGCGCGGTCAAGAGTGCACGTGGCAGAAAACTGGCCACGTAGCTTTCAGATTACACTGAGAGTTCAGCAACTCTGCAGCGTACGTTGTGCACGTTTTCTTTTAATGTTGAGTCCAGTTTGAGTGTCCAGCAGGAGCAGCCTGTCAGGTACCTCCTTTACCATCATGTCAAATGTTTTCTCAACTTCACGCCGTACACACAACGATTTAGTTGATTTATGTTTTTATTTTTACACTCCCTTTTTGGACCACAATTTAATGTATATGAAATGATTGTGTCGTTTTCTAAACGGTCTGAGTGTTTTTTTGGTGTTTTTTTTTCTGCAACAAGCCCGAAAGCGTTCGATTCCATGTGAGTTCCTTCATCTGTCGTTGGTACGTGGCCCAGAAGTTTCCTTGTTGGCAAACACAACCGCAGAGGTGGGTTAAAGTCACTCGTCTGTGTCCTGGTTAGACTGAGTCACAGAGACACGTGGCGCCAACAGGTGTTTGTTAAAGGTGAGACAGATCTGTATGTACAGAACAGCATGACGCCACTCTCACCTGGTGATTGTGTTTCTGATTTTAGATCTCAAATCATCCGAATCCACTGAAAAATCATTAAAAAAAATTACATTTTGACTGTTTTTCTGCACTCGTGAGAGTTTTGGGAATCTTTTTTTTTTTTTTTTTTTTTTTAACGGCGGCACACGTTCCCTCACAGCACCGTCCACGGGGCCAAAAAATTAATTAATTATTTATTAACATGGACGGTTCCTTCATTTCTGCTGCCTCCCCGAAGTGAGAGCGTGCACGCTCGGTTATTGATTTCCAGAGCCGTTGCTCTCCGGTTTAAAGTGCTAAAGCTCGTTTAGCATCGACTTTCATTTCACGTGTCGAAATCAAATCAACACGGTCACTTTCAGTAAAGCTCGCTGCATTTATTTTTGTGCACGTGTGAGGGTGTTCGTGCGGATTATTTGTAGCTCCCTTTACTGTTGGGTTGTCAGACGAGCGACTGGAAGCAGCACGTGTGTTTTGGAGCTAAACGCTCCTCTAGCCTTCTGTGATGCAGTAAACACAGGCAGGATTTTATTTTATTTATTCCCAACAATAAACAGCAAATAATTGTTGCTAATTTATTATCCGTCTCCAACTTCACAGGACACTGGGATTGTAACAGCGTCAGCATTTTTATTTATTCTGTAATCCGTCTTCTGCGTATGTTTCTCCTTTGTACACTTTATTTTTATATCAGATATTTTTGTGTATTCATAATTATTATTGTTTTGATCATAAATATCAAGGTACAGTAGATTTTTATTTTTTGCCTATTTGGCTTCATTTCAGTCGCTGATTTTACTGTTTAGGTTTAAAGTATCGAGGATCCGTGCAAGAAATTAAAACACTTTAGCTTTTACTGTGAATTCTTGTTTCTGCAGCAGAAAGTTGTTACCAACCTCAACACAGACGGCTCTTCTGCTTTGAGTACGTTTTTTTTTTTTTTTTAAGTGATCGGGCAATGATTTTTCTGCTTGCCGGATAAATTTTACGATATAGATTTGTAATGAAGAATGTCAGTATTTTCGTATCAACACTATATATGATGTACATTTTTATCATTTGAAGGAAAATGTTTTACGATTTGAAAAGTTATTTGATCGTCCGAGCTGGATAAAATAAACTGATGTGTAGCAACATCTTCTGCTTTGTGTCTTGATGTGTGGAGAGAATCATGGAAGTTCTACTGGTTTATTAGTTTTTCTAAGATCACTGGAGATGGACATTTTTATCACCTGACAACTAAAGGAGGGTGACGTGTCAGTAAAATATCTTCTGTATCACTTTTGAAGTCCAACTGAAGATTGACGCCACATCAGCAGATACTGAGCTAAAACTTGACGTGGTAGTAGCTGAAAGTTGTCCCCAACACAAAGTCTGAGCTAAACATCTCACAATATTTAACTAAATGAATACATTTCAAACTAAATTATTTTGACTATTTTGTACTTGAATACATTCATTTATAGCAATGAATGTCATTACTGTATTTTTAAGTACTAATAACATTATTTTCAAATTATTGTTAATTCTTTTAGGGATATTTAAAGTATTTTCAGGCTGAAAAAATGTTCTTTCCTGGCTAAGATGGGCCATTCACATAATTTAATATTTAATGCATCTACAGGTCATAAAATTAGAATATCATGAAAAAGTTGATTTATTTCAGTAATTCCATTCCAAAAGTGAAACTTTTATATTATATTCATTCATTACACACAGACTGATGTATTGCAAATGTTTATTTCTTTTAATGTTGATTATTATAACTGACAATGAAAACCACAAACTCAGTATCTCAGAAAATTAGAATATTGTGAAAAGGTTCAATATTGAAGACACATGCTACCACACTCTAATCAGCTAATTAACTTAAAACACCTGCAAAGGCCTTTCTCTCAGTCTAGTTCTGTAGGCAACACCATCATGAAGACTGCTGACTTGACAGTTGTCCAAAAGACGACCAGTGACACCTTGCACAAGGAGGGCAAGACACAACAGGTCATTGCTAAAGAGGCTGGCTGTTCACAGAGCTCTGTGTCCAAGAACATTAACAGAGAGGTGGAGGGAAGGAAATGATGTGGTAGAAAAAAGTATTCAAGCAATAGGGATAACTGCACCTTGGAGAGGATGGTGAAACAAAACTCATTCCAAAATGTGGAGGACATTCACATAGAATGGACTGCAGCTGGAGTCAGTGCTTCAAGAACCACCACACACAGACGTATGCAAGAAAAGGGGTTCAGCTGTTGCAGTCCTTGTGTCAAGCCACTCTTGAACAAGAGACAGTGTCAGAAGCGTCTCACCTGGGACTGCTGCTGAGTGGTCCAAAGTGATGTTCTCTGATGAAAGTAAATTTTGCATTTCTTTTGGAAATCAAGGTCCCAGAGTCTGGAGGAAGAGGAGAGGCACAGAACCCATGTTGCTTGAGGTCCAGTGTCAAGTTTCCACAGTCAATGATGGTTTTAGGGACCATGTCATCTGCTGGTGTTGGTCCACTGTGTTCTCTGAGGTCCAAGGTCAACACAGCATCTACCAGGAAGTTTTAGATCACTGCATGCTTCCTACTGCTGATCAACTTTATGGAGATTTCATTTTCCAACAGGACTTGGCACCTGCACACAGAGCCAAAGTTACCAGTACCTGGTTTAAGGACCATGGTATCCCTGTTCTTAACTGGCCAGCAAACACTCCTGACCTTAACCCCATAGAAAATCTATGGAGTATTGTGAAGAGGAAGATGTGCTACACCAGACCCAACAATTCAGAAGATCTGAAGGCCACTATCAGAGCAACCTGGGCTCTCAGAACACCTGAGCAGTGTCACAGACTGATGGACTCCATGTCACGCTGCTTTGATGCAGTAATCCAGACAAAAGAAGCAACAACTATATATTGATGCTGTACATGAACATACTTTTCATGTTCATACTTTAAAGTTAGCTAACGTATCTAAAAATCCTTTTTATTGGTCTTATAATAGTTTAATTTTCTGATATGAATATAATATACAAGTTTCACTTTTTGAATGAAATTACTGAAATAAATCAACTTTTTCATGATATTCTAATTTTATGACCAGCACCTGTAGAAGAAATTTGCTTTTCTAATTGTAATGTTTAGTTGGGGGCTGCTCAGAAAGGTAAACACCTAATGCAAATCAATGATCCAAGATAGTCACCCACTAAAAGGGAAAAACATGACAACTTAGCTGTTTTGAACAATATTGAGCTGAAATTTGGTGTGTTGGTAGCTGACAGGGACACACACCATATTATGTAATCAAATCTAAAAATGATGTGAAATCAAATATTTAAAATGGTCACAACGTGACAGTCCCGTCAAAGTTTCTACAGGAACTTTCTAGTTTTAGTCATCCTGCTCTGACATGCTCAATTTTTATATAAACATGTTTTAATAAACATAGTTGAACTTAAAATGTTTTAAATAATAGAAATTATATTTTAAATACAGTAGTTTAACATTTACTCTTGTTGAATTTGGATGATTTGTTTAGTATGTTCGAATATTTTTTTAAATGTATAAAAAAATGAAATTAAATTACCCACTAAATTAATTATTTATTGAATTATATTTAACATTTGCGTCTGTCTCTAAGCCGCCCTGTTTCTGTGATGCAGATCATCTGTGTGTGTGTTTTTGGGTCTCAGGGAAATGTTTCTGGTTGTAGGTTTAGAAAGACCCGTTGGCCTTGAATCTTTAGAAGTGCGAGCACCGTCACACTGGATATACTTGATTCAGACACGTGCACTGAAGCTCTTGGGAACCTGTGCTGTAAGAACGACCAGCAGCAGTAACTCGACCGAACCGAAGGATAAAATCTTGTGTGGCCGGCTTTAAAGTTATATTTTTAAAATGATCCTGTCTTATATATGTTATGATTTCTGTCTGTAATATTTTTGGATTTAGAGAACACAAAGTACTGTATTAGAAAAATAATCATTTTGATTCTCTTGGAGTAAATGTGTTTATACCCCTGAACGCTGCTTTTTAAGATGTAAAGCTTTGCAAAAATAAAGTCTTCTGCCTATATTTTTCATGCATTGTCATAATTATATATATTTTTCTCCAAACTGATAAAATCTGGCAGAAAACTAAACTGAAGCTGGTTTTCTTTTACAGGCTTCCAGCCAGTCACTGTTTGGGTCAGACCTGGACCCCGAAGGACCCCCTACCCTGACCCCCGAGGTGCCCTCTGACCTTTTTGCCCCCTCTGCAGACATCTCCGCTTCGTCCTACAGCAACATGGAGGAGGTGGACTAACCATGAAGCGGTGCTTAAGCAGCGTCCTCTAAACGGAAGCTGCTCGGCAGCTAAGAACTTGTTAGCATCTGAAAAAAGAAAAACGGGGTTTGGCTGCGCTCGGATCAGATCGACTGTCGCACCCTTAACCTAGTCAACCACTTCATCACGTGTACTCGTTAAGCTACGTATCTAGTTCATCCAGTGCATATTGTAATGCTTGACTTCCACACTTCTCGTCCTCTCTGCAGCCTGCCGGGCTTCACGCTCCTTCAGGTCTAAAGACAACGGCTTCAACCTGACGGCCTGAAGCTGCTGTTGAACATTAGGAAGAAGGAGCAGACGTTTGTTAAGAGTTTCTTTAAACGTGTGTAAATTATTTGTTTTAACGGCTTTTGGCAGCACATTCAGTAGGTCAGATTGGACAAAAGATGGCGGCTGACGTTTTCTTTCCTCCCTGAAGGCAGAGGGCAAAGGCTATTTGTTGTTGTCGCTTTCTTCAACGAGTCTTTTGTTTCAGACTTCTTTTCTACTGTTTCTGTATTTGATCCCGTGGATGCAATTGTCAAAAAGCCGAAGTATAAGCTGAAATATGCATGACTGCATGTTGATACAGGCTGTTTCCACTGTAAAACGACCCCGAGCTCTTCTGAAATATTGAACTTATTGTTTTTTTGTTTGGTCTCGTCCCTCTCTGTCATGCACTGCATATATTAAGTGGGATTCATTATTGTTGCTGCTGTGGATATTATAAATGGGTAATATAAATAAAGAATGTTGAAGAGTTGCTGATAGAAAAACTAGCAGTTTCCTCTGGTCACTTCCAAAACAGTATAAATGAAAAGGACAAATAAAAACAGGGTTGATTTAATTTTTTTTTTAAAAGGCAGTTTTAACTTGACCTCGGTCTCATTTTAAATGTGCATGTTGTTACGGTCTTGACAAAACAAGGAGATGGTATCCAGATGTTTAAATGGGAAAGTTGAAATATTACACAGCACTTTTTTTTTTCTTCAGGTTTTCACAGAACACAGCTGGATCTCAGGTTTTGATACAAGCACTTCTTAAATCTAAGTGCACTAGTTTGCTAATAATAAAATGACACATTTATGCTGAAATGGTTTGTTTACATTCAAGGGACATCAACAGGATACTAAACATTAATACTTTCAAAGAATTTACTAAACTTTTTAGGTCATTGGTTATAGTTTATGTTCTTGTCCTTTTCATAAGGGTAAAGCTGCTGACTATCAAACAACTGTTTAGCAATTTTTATGACTAATTGTAGTTTATGTAAGAAATTAATAACATTTCACCAAATAAAAGTTGTTACTGCGATTTATGGTATTTAGAAAAATGAATCTCTTCCAAATAAGTTTATAAAAAGATCTGTGCTCAATACAGTTGATTTCTTTGGAGGATAAAGGTGTACGGATTGCAGCATCTGAACATGTCAGGTTAGTCTCGTTGCGCCATTTACAAGAGAGACCTGTTTTAAAGAACACAAGGTACAAACAATAATAAACAGTCATATGAAAAGCATATAAAATGAAATAGAGGAAATGAAACCCAAAACAGCAACAACAAAAAAACAGCTACATTATAAAGCTGTATAAAATACATGTACTAAAAATATGAATATGACTTGGTTTTGACATCCTGAAATGTGTGCACATTAATAATGACATACAGTATATTATTTTAACTTTTTTAATTCCCTACCTAATTTATTTTGCCTATTTTGATAAAAACAAAATGTTTTTTTAATAGTGAGGAAATGCAGAAAACCTGCATGTGGAAGCGGCCAGTCACCGGCAGGTGGCGCTGTTTCCGTCAGCTCAACCGTCTGAGCGAAAGAAGAAGACAATGAGGAAGTACCGGCTTTAATCAACAAGAAATGAGTCGATAATCCAAACGCCGCTCATGGCTCGACCCGTCAGGAAGTTTTAGCAGTAAAGCTTTCGTCTTTAGCGCATCGCCCATGGCTGGGGAACAAGACGGAACCGAGAGCAGAGATGATTCGGAGCCGGGGTTCGGGACAGCTGATGACCCGGCTGCTGAGTCAGTCCCTCTTCCTCTTGGCTCCACAGATTCTTGCTGTCGAGGGAAGAAGCTGGTGCTTCACATCGACCTGAACAACACCATCCTGGTGTCGGACGCTGTGACGGGTCAGGGGACCGTGGCTGCCCTGGACTCCTTCCTCACTGGTGTCACGTGGGGGAAGAAGAACAAACACGGTAAACCGGAGCACGAAAGTCGGGTTTAACTTGAAGCGTTTGTTTGGAACGCTGTCGGTGTGACCTCATCAGAAACATGACAGTAGACTTCAGCAAGAAATTTTATTATCACTTCCTGAGGTTTTTTTTTATTTATTATTATTTTAAATACTGAAATTAGTTTGACCATGTTGGAGGGATTTGCGTCCGTGAACGCATCACAGTAGTTCGGTTTGTAAAGTTGCACAGTTAAAAATTACCATCAATATTTTGGTTTATTTAGCTTTTAATAAGTTTTTTTTTCAAAGTCATATTTTCACCATTCATATATTTATAGATGTCATAGTTCCATAATGAAATATTTAATTTACAGGATAAATAGTTTACTAACTAAATACGGTACTTAACTTGCAAGTTAAATGTTTAGTTGGTAAACTAAATATTTAGGTGTACATTAAATATTTAATACTAAATATTCTGGTATAAATTAAATATCTAATTTACACCTAAATATTTGGTATAATTTAAATATTTAATTTACACCTAAATATTTAGTTTAATAACTAAATATGTAATTTCTAAGCTAATCATTTAATTCCTAATCTAAATATTTAATTTGCTAACTAAATATTAAATGTATATTTTACAAACCAAACATTTAATTTCCAAAACAATTATTTAATTTGCTAACTCAATATTTACTGTACCTCAGACCAATATATTTAACTTGCTAGTTAAACATTCAACTTGTTTAGGTCTGAGCTAAATATTCAGTTAGCACATAAATATTTAGTTTAGGAATTAAATGTTTAGCTTGGAAAGTCAACTGACATTTATAAATAACATGGGGAAAATGACATTGGAATAAAAACTTTTTTTTAATGAAAGGCTAAATAAACCAAAATATTTATGTTAATTTTTGACTGTGCAACTTTACAAACGGCACCCCATATAATAGAGGTTGTAGCGTTTTTAGTTTTTTGTCTATTTTGTTGTAGCTGTTGGCTTTTATGTGTGAGTTTTAAATTTATTTTATTGATGGTGATTTTTTTGTTTTTGTTTTATTGATTGGTTTGAGTTGCACATTTCTAAAATTGAGGCGAGGATGAAGAAGTGTTTTTAAAGCCTTAAAACAGGAATCGCATGTTACGTCTAAGATCGTGACCAGGCCATCAACCCAAATGACTTTTATTTTTATTTATTTTTTTATCTTTTGAGACCTAAAATAATAATTTAAAAAAAGATCCAAACAAGCAGATTTTTAAACAGGAAATCTGGTCAGTGCACGTCCATCTTGGGGGCTGGGGGTGGGGGTGGGGGGTAGTAACGTGTTGACAGTACGGTGCCTCATTGATCATTAGGATAACTTCTGGTCACAAGCCCACAGAGTGGGATTATGTGTATTTACAGTAGTAGCAAAATTTGAACCCGCCCCCAAAGGGATGGGGGTTGTTGGTAGGCCTGTCACAATAATAAATTTTTCTGGGTGATTGTCTCAGAAATTATTGCGATAAACGATAATATTGTTTGAAATGCAACAATAATTAATTGTTAAATTTTAGAAGAAATGTTAATTTAGTTTGGTTGTAGTACCTATTTTGTCCACCTGATGACAGTATAAGATTGTTTGAACCAAAGGATGGATAGTTGAGCAGTGTGTCTCTAAGAACAATGGGAGGGAGGCCCCTTGACGTGACATGAGCTGGCATGGTGGACGCTCTGCGATGTGAGCTTTTTAGCATAGCGTTTGTCACACAAAGCTTTTAATTGAAAAAACATCAGTAAACAAGTTCTCAGCTTCTTCTTGCAGAGAAAAACAACTTTTTACACAAAGGCACAGTTTTCAACCATGAATTTTGGAGCTTCGACTGGATGGAGGTTTATTCTCGAGGTCGGCCTGTTAGCTTAGCTCGTAGCTTAGCTTCTCAGCTTAGCTGCTTTTAACGATCCAAAAACGCGATTTTGGATGGTTTAAATTAGGGCTGCAACTAACGATTAATTCAACAATCGAAGAATCGGCCGATATTTTATCGATTAATCGATGAATCGGCC
>JARVGV010000111.1:33256348-33268340 GCA_031762435.1 Hypsolebias longignatus | reverse complement strand
AGCATCACCATGGGAACGACTCCTGTGTAGTTACATCATGGACAATGTTAGACCTGACATTGCTGCACAGACACGTCGCTCCTACGTTGGCATGAGACACGACACACGCCTGAACGAGCTGAAACGTCATGTCAGACATGCCCAGGAGGTGATCCAAGACCAAGGCCAAAAGAAAGCTGTAAAGAAAGAAGCTGAACTGCACAAAGCCACCCTCACCATGTTCTATGTGGCAGCTGCCCCAGAAAGGGGGTCTGGGGGCCCTCCACCCTACCACAGAGGTGGAAAAAGAGGTTGCAGAGGTCAGCGAGGTCATGGACGAGGACGTCCATGGGAGAGCAGACAAGATGGGTCATGTCACCGATGTGGAGAAATGGGTCACTGGAAAGACGAATGCCCAAATCCGCCAAGAGGGGGCCTTCCTGTACATCACCAAGGGGACTGACTGGAGGAGAGGACCCTGGGCGCAGAGCAGCAGGACTCTTCTGCCAGCACACCTAAAAAGGGAAGTGAGACACCACTCAAACACACACCGGTACACTCTGTAAAGGCGCCGTCTCTTGCAACTGATACACACAACAAATTTAATGGCCTGATTATGTGTGACCAGCCCACACACACAAATACTGCAGCACATACAAATTTACATACACTCAGGTCTGTGGGAACTTATGTGCATCTTAACTGTTTGGCTTATAAGCAGCTTCCTATACAGGCAGTCCTCGAGTTACAAACGAGATCCATTCCTACGGCCCGTTCGTAATTCGATTTGCCATAAGTCGGAGCGCTGGCCACATGGCTGCCTTTAACGCCGCTTTAATGTGTTTCCAAGAAGTTAGCTAACAAAATACCCTAAAAAAAAAAATAAAAAAACATAAAATGCTGCATAAAAAAGACAACGTAAGGTGTGATGACGTCACTGGGGGCGGCGCCGTAAGTCCGAAATGCCGTAAGTCGATGGCGCCGTAAGTCGGTGACTACCTATATTCTAATTTTCTGAGATACTGAATTTGGGGTTTTCATTAGTTGCCAGTTACATCAACATTAAAATAAATTTAAAAAAAAAAATGTCAGTCTGTGTGTAATGAATGAATATATTAAACAAGTTTACTTTTTGAATGGAATTACTGAAATAAATCAACTTTTTTATGATGTATATGCTTCCCCTCCCCACCCACCCTCCACCCTTCTTGCTGTCAGTGAAGGTGGATGTTTTATCCTCCGGCTCCTTCCCCTGCTTCTGCTCTTTGTCCTGTGAATCTTTTGGAGCCTCTCTTTGCATATCTTTTGAATTGTAAATTATGTATCTGGTCAGCTGGTCTCTCAACACAATTGATCCAGTTTTCTAGATGAGAAGACAGGGCGAAGGAGAACCCTCCTGCCCCAAAGGGACACTTGCAGCCGGATACACATTGGATTCCTGGGGGTATTTGAAGATTGTATGTCTGTCCATATTATCGGTCAAGGATGTTGAAGATGTGCAGTGCACATTATTGGATTTATGATAACTGGATTTCTGCTTTTTGGATTTGGTGGTTACATGGCATGTCAACAAATTCAGAAAACATCGGCAGCTGTTCTGGCCATTGTGAAGCTGCCTAAGTGTGAGGGAATGTGCCATACTGTGAACACTCAGAGTCAAATGCTGTGTGAGATGAGCCATAAGATGAATGTGATTCTTGCTGAGAATTGCAGGTTACTTGTGGCTCCTGAATCTTGCTGGCAGGAAGGAATTGACCTTGGAGAAGTTACAAGCTTGGCTCGGTGGTACTGACCACAAAAATGTGGCTGTTTGGAGTCGCCATTGAAATGTACCAGTGAGACTGTAAGGTAGACGGAGAATTAATGAAGACAGCCTGACCCCAAACAACTGTTGTAATCTGAATCTGGCTCCACCGTGTTGGCCTTGGAAGGCTGACTATCTCAAATTCTCCTTGATGTTATGTGAACAAGATCCTCTGCTCCCACTACCCTTTCCCTTCCCCAATGACATCTGTGTGTCTGTGTCAGAGATCTACCGAGGCTGGCTGATAAGCATTGCACCATCTCTTATCATGGACTATGGCTGTGGGGGCTGTCTGGAACAGTGTTCATGGACTTACTTTCAAACACACACGCATACTCACTCGCACAACTATAAACACTAGTGGTGTAACGGTACACATGGGTGTATTGAACCGTTTTGGTACAGCATGTTCAGCTTGGTCCATGTGCGCACCGTTTTTGTTGTTTTTCACTCATTAAACTTTATTAATGAGAGAATATGTGCAGAGGAGCTAATGTTCCTAAGCGTGTTTCAGCACGGCGTTATCTTGCAGCATGCATAGCATTAGCAGCCTAACAGACAAGCCATCTCGTTGCTGTCTCCTGTTTGGGAACATGATGGCTTTGTTGTTAAGAAAAGTGAACAAATCCAAAGCTGTGTGTCGACGTTGTTTCACGGAGACTGGATCTGCCGCAGGCAACACGTCTAACTTAACGCACTTGAAACGACACCATCCGAATGTGAAGGTCTCTTCTAGCAACTGGGTGCAGAGACTGATGGCTGCGTCCAAAGCAATGACACAAGCTGTAGGAGTTTTTAAAGCTCTGGATCTACATCTGTATTCTGTTGTTAATGCACTGGTTTTAAGCATATGATAAAAGACTTGAGCACTGCTACGACATCCCATCACATCAACACTTCAGCCAAAAAGTTGTAGCAGCACTTCATGAAAAAAAAAATAAAAGTGATTGTCAACAAGCCCTGGAGTACAGATTTAAAGCCCTGCCACATCTATAATGAGCAAGAGAAAATAAACAACCACCTCGTATAATGACTGTACAAGAAGAGGCATTGTTATTGTATTATTGTGATTTAATTAACTTTTTTAATTTAAATTTATAATCTTATTAAAGAGGGACTTACCCCACGATGAAACGGTAGCTCCGCCCCGAGACGAGATTCAAAAACTGCGAAGTGGGCGTGCCGAGAGACACCGGCGAAAGGAGGGGGAGGTGGAATCACAAGACTAAGCTGATAATAAATATAACGCCAACCCGGAAATGATGGCTATCAAATCCCACAATGCTAATGCTAATGCTATGGTGCCATCGCTAATCCAACCCCGATCTCTGCAGGGGAGGGGCTCTGCTCGAACAACTTTTATACCCACGCAGCAGCGGATGTGACAACAGTGTACAAGACACGTCAGAGTGACAGTCGTAGACCCAGTTCAACCCATAGGATTAGTGAAAACTGGTTTTTCAACCAAATATTGCCAATTTTAACAAATATCACAAAAACATGAACATGAACACAGACATGCTGTACAACTTTCTACACACATTCCAGGGAGTTTATCAGTTTTAAAAAAAGTTAATTTTGGGTTTAGTTCCTCTTTAAGGTAAAGGTACGCAGCAATAAGTGCAGTGCATTTCTGCATACAGTCAGGAAATGCAGGAGACATCAACAGCTGCAGACGCCATCGATGCACTGCAGGTGATGCTGATTGGATTATCAGTGAGAACAAATCAGTTTTGTTCCCCTGCTGTATCAAACAGAGCACAAACATAATTCATGGTATCATATCATGATTTGTTAATAATACAACTCTGCTGGAATTCTGCAATCATTTTCCCATCTCG
This sequence comes from Hypsolebias longignatus, assembly GCA_031762435.1. NCBI lineage: Eukaryota > Metazoa > Chordata > Actinopteri > Cyprinodontiformes > Rivulidae > Hypsolebias > Hypsolebias longignatus. The sequence goes on along the minus strand of JARVGV010000111.1, from coordinate 33,264,716 downwards.
TTCTAGACTTGCAGCTTTTAAAGCCATTTTTTAGCTTTGTATACAGAAATGTAAAAAAAATTAAATAAAATAAAGTTTGAGATTATAAAATATCAGCAATACTGATAACTTGAATTAAAACCAGGTTATGACATGCAAATATGAAGTTAAATAGGTGAATGTAAACGATAAAATGCAAATATGTTTAACAACAATGTGTTTTTATCGTTTAAGACCCTAACCTTTGTCTGAATCAGTCTTCAGCCCCTCAGAGCCGAAAAGCCGCCTGTAGCTTCCAAACTCAAGCTGTGATGATCCATATCTTACAATGCAAAGCCAGAGCTAAAATATTGCTGCAGTGAGTCATGAGTTGAGTTAACGTAGCAACAACTTAGGGCTTGAGGCAAGAAACAGTAAAATGTGAAAAAAGTAGAACTAAAATATTATCTCTGACAGGAATCCAAACTGGATGAATGTCTGTGTGTGGCACAGTCAATTCAGTAATTCCTTTTTTTATTGAAACTCCATATTGTTAATTTAAGCTCTTGTTTAGTAAAAAAAAAAAAAAAACTGAACTCAAGTGCAAAAAACAAAACTCAGAAAACTCAAAGGTAAAAATAAAGAAACTAATTCATTAACAAAAGGCTGACGTGACAGAGAAATACTAAAAAAATCAAGAGAACTCTTGAATGGCTCACAAGCACAGTGCACGGACACAAGGACAAGAGATTTTAAAGGAAACTAATGAAGGAGGAAAGACAACACCTGGGGAGAGATGATCAGGTGAGAGTGGGAGGAGCCAAGTGCACTGGGGAAAACACAGCAGAATACCAGAATCACAGAAATACTCAACAATAACACAAAAGAGACAGATCATGATGTTCTGACAGTTTTTATGTCCTTTGGTGAACCTGATATTGTTTTCTTCAGTTTGCTGTTGGACAAAGGCTCTGTTAGTTTTCTCTTTTCCACCTGTGAAAAATCCATAAATAAGTTGCTTCTCTCTGTACAAGTCCAAAGGCAAATAAATTATGCAAAAAAAAAAACAAAAAAACTGTGACTTATAGGCTGAAAAATATATTTGCCTCTTCAGTGAGAAATAAATGACTGGTTAACTGTTGATGTATATTAATTACTGCAGTATTTTTTTCTAGTGGGAAACTCCAAACTAGTTGCTTTAATTCCAGATATATTAATATGTGTTTTCCTTTATGGGCAGAACATATCCAATACAAATTATTTATTACTGCAAGCATTTTATATAGATTGTTTTTCTATTAAGTAAACTGCTGACCTCAGTTACATTTGTTACTTGTGTTATGTTTCGATTAAGGTGTTTGACCTTTGTCTTTTTTTTTTTTTTTTTTTTTTTTTTTTTTTTTACCATGTACTGTATTTTCTCATACAACTTTTTGTTGCTTGGTAGTTACAGTTTTATCTCTCAGTTGATGGTTTTTTTTTTTTTTTTTAATTCCTGGCCTTTTGAGTGTTTTCTTGCTAATGTGCAGCAGCAGCATTACCGTGACTGACATGTTGAGATTGTAGCTCGAAAGAGAGACACGCAGCAGATGAAATACCATAAAGTTAGCCATCAAAGAAAAACAATCACATCAGAACATTTTCAAATGAAACGTTTGTGGCTGCAAAAAAGATAGAAAACCACAAGGAATGATAAAAATGAACAACAAGAGCAGCCACACGTTTGATTTAGTGATTCAAATCATGAAAAATACTCTTGTTTGTGAATACGAAAGACACTGTTGTCTAATTATGTGCTTTAATTGAGGTGATAACCCTGTAAGTCTTTGAAAACGCTGAGCAGGTTGATTACCTGTTCATTTCCTAAACTTACTGAGATCTTTTAATCAAGTGATTTGCATTGAAACGTAGCCAGGACTGTAAAAACGCACCGAGGCATGCAGGGTTAGTGGAGGCTCAGGTTCTAAGTGTCAGCGAGTCATTTCTGTGACAAACATATTATATTATTATTATAGGCTGCTAAAAGCTAAATGAAACTAAAGTGCTGCGTCCATTGTAGACAGACAGTCACAGTGCAGGCACTTTGTTTTAGTTTAACACACACGCAGACATCATAAAAATAGAAACGTAAACAAATAAAGCACGATTATGAGTCAGATAAATGCAACAATTAAAAATAAATAAATAATGTAATAAGACAATTTGTATATTTTGTGAAAATGCAGCGTGAATACTGAATGACAGCAAACATTATCTCGAGAAGCTGAAGATGAGTAGGTAAAACTAAAAGTGAAATGATAGCTTAAAGCTCAAATAAGCACGAGTGCTAAAAACCAACAGGAGCAAAATATTTGTTGAAAGCTAAGAAGCAGAACTCAAACTAACATTTGCAAAACATCAACTAAAAATTTAAACTAGCAGAAAGCCAGATAAAAACAGCATAATGCTAGTTAAAAGCTAAAGTAACCCAAAAAAGTAGCTAAAAGATAAAAGTAGCACGAGGCTAGCTAACAACTTAAAAAGCAGGATGTTAAAATCTACACCAAATATAAGGTCAGAATTAAGCAAGTACAGTATAGAAGTCCTTTGCTACTTCACAGTTCGTTTATCACGGACTCGCTCTATCGCGGTTTTTCAAAATAAGATGGACATGACACACAATTGGCTGATTGATGGATGAGCCGCACGATCGGCATGGAATTTTTATTAAATTATTTTAAATTATTTAGCACCTGCTACACCTGTGTGCAGCCAACACAACAGGAGAAACTTGCTCCTGCTGCTCCTCCTCCCTCCTTCTTCCTCCTCTGTCCAGCTCTGTTCTGCAGCGGAGAAGTGGGCGTGGCCTAGAGCGCAGGCGTGGCCTAGAGCGCAGAGTGCAGTCGTGGCAAAGAAGAGCCAGAGAGCGGAAATCATGACATTCTGTGCTCTTTTAGAGCATTTAGATTTTACAAACATTATTTAGAATAATGCAAGAGTGTGGGAAGGGTTTAAAACACCCTCATACATATATATTTATAAATACACAGTATAAATAAACTATTACTTCTACAATTCCTACTTTGCGGTTTTTCACTTATCGCAGGGCTTCAGGGTACGGATCCCCCGGGATAAACAAGAGACTCCTGTATGTTAAAGCAGATTTTAAGGAGAACAATTATTTTTGAAGTACAAAAGAAACTTCAAAGCTTTTCTGTTGTGCCAGTATAAAATGCCAAATATAAAAATATAATTAAAAGTGAATAAAGGTTACAAAAAAACTAGTCATGGCATATGTCTCCTGAATGAAATGAACGTTTTGATATATGAATGGCTTAAAACGTATGCTGTCTAACTATTTCTTATTTACAATGAAAAAATAAAATAAAAGCAGGCAACTGCAAAATAACTATCGTGGTTCATGCTCAATAATCCAGGTAGAAAAATATAACAAAGTGAAGTCAGGTCCTCTGGACGGATTTAAAATAATAATAATAACTAAATCAAAAATAAATGACTAATTAAAAATAAAATAATAAAAAGGCTCCTATGAAAGACAGTTGGTGTGTGAATGCAAAGCACCCTTACATCATATTATCATCTTCTATCAATTTAATCAAACTAATCATTGGATTGCTAGTTACAGTTTATTCACTATTAGTCAACCCAGATTAATATGCTCAACAAAAATACTTTGTACACAAAAATCGCAAAACCACCGTGAATTTCCCAGATATTAAAATCTGACCTGACGATATGAGAGCCATCAACGACGTATGCTCCAAAAGTTAAACGATCTTGCGAGATTTCACATGAGATTGTGCATAATCTCATTTTTAAGGTTCGACCAAAGAGGTTATTTCTCAACATTAGCTGATGTGTCAAGTAATTTTATAGATATTTCATTTATGTTAATAAGAGTTTGTTAATTAGAAAAGCGCTGGGCAAATATTTAAAAGAAAAGAAAAAACAGAAACAAGCCATAAGTGGATGTTCTGGTCTCGTCTGTTCCACCTTTTTTTTTTTGCCACTCTGTTTTTCAATCACTTCCCCTCTTGTCAGCCCGTGCAGATTACGAGGTTCATTACCCAAAGTAGTTATCTAGTGCTTGTTCAGGAGGTTGTGATGTTTGTGAAATGCAACAGGTAACCATAGAGATCCGTTTCACCTCGCATGTTTTAGTGAGCAGGCAACTGTTGTTAATATTCACATGCATGAATATTAAACTGATCATCCAACTGCTGCAAACTACAATTATCTCAAGAATGAAGCTGCTTCACTGCAGAATAGGTGTGCATGTTAACTAAGAGGCTGATTAAAAAGACCTGTTTGTTTTTGACAATTAGGAGCAGAACAGTCAATCACACACAGCCTTTAAATAGACCCTTGGGAGTGCTAGCACTGATGGTGTGTTTGTGTGTGTGCGTGTGTGTGTGTGTGTGTGTGTGTGTGTGGACATTTTCTACAATTGCAATAAAATGATAGTTTCAACCGAGGTTTGTTGTTGCGGCAGCGACTTACAGCTGAGGTCTGACGTGTTGGAGCATCTCAGGTGGAGAAGCTCGATGGAGGGAGAAATCGATTCATTATGCGGTGCCATATGTTGCGCTGTCATAAGAAGGCATGAGCAGAACATGTCATCTGTTCTGGTGGATCAGGCTGCCCTGGAACATCTCAATAAACACAGAAGAATATTAAAATGCACCGTCTGGTTTTTACTCGATGCTGAGTGAGGCTGTGGTTTCAGAACACAAGACCGGTACATACTGGCAGTTTAGACAAGACCTTGTTATTGAGCTTTTATCTTAACGATGACATCATCATTGTAAGGTTCCTATTTTAGGACAAATCCACAGATTATTTGGCAACATTTGAAATTCTCAACTAGATGCTGCTTTGGACTCCGTCCCAGGTTGTGAGCACCTGCACCCCACCTCTAAAGCACTAAAGGCAGCTGTGGCTGAGTGGTTAGGGCAGTCGTCCTGCAATGCAAAAGTTGGGGGTTCGATTCCGCCAGCAGTCACATGCTGAAGTGTCCCTAGGCTAAACACATTCATACACCGATGTGTGTCCCACCAGTGTATGAATGTGATAAAGCACTGATTATTCTTTGTATAGATCTAGTAGATGCTGTGTGAATGGGTGAATGAGGCACAGATTTTGTTGTAAAGAGCTTTGAGTGTCTTGATAAGATAGAAAAGTGTTTTATATATAAATACAGTCCATTTACCATTTCAATAAAAAAAAAAAAAAAACTTAATTAATCCCAAAGGGAAATAAAGTGTTGTCGTAGCTCATCATGGTTTCATTCAAGAGTTGATATAGATGCTGATAGCTGTGGGCAGGAAGGATCTCCCGCTGCAAATCCGAATAATCTGGCCACAGATACCGATACGTCCACCCGGATCCAGCTTGCTGTCAGATCCGGCGTGCACCTCGGTCCTCCTGGGCAGCAGGACTTCCTGAATGCTGGGCAGAATTCCTGTTAGGGCGATGGTCACTCCTTCCTGCAGTCTGCAGAGCTCCGCGTCGCCACAGACGGACAGCTGAAGGTGCCAGGGGATGATCCCGGTCCTCCTGTTGTCACAAGCCGAGTTTCCCACCAGCTCCAGGATCTTAGCGATCAGGTACTCGAGCCAGGTTGAAGGGAATTCGTCCACAACGCCTCCTTTTCAACTCATTTGGGTTTTGGGGGCTGTAGTTGAGGTGTTAATCATCTGCTCCTGGTTGATTTAAAAAAAAGCACCTTGTTGCCATGGTTACGCATCATAACAAATGCCCAAAAGTAAAACGGTTTCAGTAAAAATCCTTCCAGCTGTTTGACCCCTGCACGGAAGGTCCAGGTCTAAAAATCACACTGTTGATACATATTTTTAAAAAACTGACCCAAACCTGCCCATCTGTTTCATTATATTTATTTATTTATTTGAAAAGTATACTGCTGCAGATCAAATCATAAATGTGGGGGCGGCTGCCGAGATGGGCATGATGGGGGCAGAAGGGGACAACGTATCAATGTGCATGGTCAAGAATGCAGTTTTGCAAGACTGTGATGTTTGTGTGCAAATAGGATTTAATTATATTTCTTACACACAAAAACTACAAGGGATGCACAACTTGATTTAACTGCAATGTAACCAGCTGTTCCAGATGCTTCAGGTCTGTCTTGTTCCAGCTTTTATGAACCCTCAGTTTATTTGCATTAGTTCGTTCAAAAAAATAAAATAAAATAAAATAAAAAAGGAAAAACTTAAAAATATAGTCACTCCTGAAATGAAACCAAATGAGGAATTGCTCATCTGCAACAGCTGAACACACTTGTGACTCTGGTCTTGGTACTGTAGTGCATCTTGGTACTGTAGTGCATCTTGGTACTGTAGTGCATCTTGTTACTGTAGTGCATCTTGGTACTGTAGTGCATCTTGTTACTGTAGTGCATCTTGTTACTGTAGTGCATCTTGGTACTGTAGTGCATCTTGGTACTGTAGTGCGTCTTGGTACTGTAGTGCATCTTGGTACTGTAGTGCATCCTGGTACTGTAGTGCGTCTTGGTACTGTAGTGCATCTTGGTACTGTAGTGCATCTTGGTACTGTAGTGCATCCTGGTACTGTAGTGCATCTTGGTACTGTAGTGCGTCTTGGTACTGTAGTGCATCTTGTTACTGTAGTGCATCCTGGTACTGTAGTGCATCCTGGTACTGTAGTGCTCGTTGACTTTCTTCTGGACAGTGAACGGGTTGGTATAGAATTTGGAGTCAGATTGATACACTGTGTATGGTTATAGCCTGTTCAAAATTCAGATGGGATGTTCACTTTGGTTTAACCCCAGTCAGCTTTTAGCGCCTTTTGGTGGAGCTTTATCACAAGGTTAACCACCTGTGTTTACTGCCATCTGAAGATGAACATATGTCTTGTATTAGTCTCAGAAACAGAGGACTGGCAGGTACTTTCAATTAGTGTGCCCATCACAACGACAGCCTGGACTCTTAGAGGAAGTGTTGACCTGAGCAGATACTGGGACAAATCAGGGGTGAATCTGACTGGTTGATGGCAGGTGTGGCACGAGTCTGTGCAGAATAGATTTGGTAATGAGCACTCAGGCTGTCTCAAGCTGTGCACATTTTCATTAACCTTTATTTAACCAGACAAATCCCATTGAGATCACTCATCTCTTTTGCAAGGGAGGCCTGGAACTGGAGGCAGCCGCCTAACATGCATGTTATTGGACTGTGGGAGAAAAGCCACACAGACACGAAGAGAACATGCAAACTCCACACAGAAAGACCCTAGGTCTAACCCAGGATTGAACCTTCTTGCTGTGAAACAACAGTGCTAACCACTAAGCTGCCGTGCCATGACATGAAAAGAGACTTTGATTTTCAACAACTGGTCCTCTAAAACGTGGCCACATGGTCTTTTGGTTGCAAGTACTCAGACTACAACACATGATTCGCCCATTTTCTTGCAATTTTGAGTTACTTAGTAATCTCCAACAGCAGCAGCCCACACGTAAGTGACTGCCTCTGATCTTTGAGCACTCAGTGAAAAAAGCCTTCAAGTTTGACCTTGTAAATGGATAAAAGTCCTAATCACGAGCTGACATCTGAAGGAGCGACTAGCTAATTCAGGCCTCGCACAAGAACCAAAAGCACCACTTCAGTTAGGTGCAGTTGGTGCAACAGATAATTGCTTTGATTTGCGATGCACCTTCATTAACATTTCAGGTTAAATCCACTCAGCACCGAAAAGCATGAGTAACCTCAGCAAATCCCATTAAAATACAAGAACCCCGTGAAACAAAAACACAGAGTCAACACGGCTTGTAAAAGAAGCCGTGTGCAAATGTTGATTTTAGCTTTGACGTGTGATGTGTCTTACAGAATTTGAGTTCATAGCCATTTTATTCTTATGAGCAGAAAACAATATAAATACACTAAATCAATGGCAAATTTCTGAACTGCTTTCCAACACTTTGTGATAAAAGCAAAGTCGGCATCATCAGAAACAAGCGTCAATGCTTGTGTTTAAAGTTGATTCAAATGACCAAACCAAAGAGTAGACCATGTCAAATCTATCAGACGGGATAAAAACTTTTCTACTCAAGCAGAAGATGGTGATGATGGACAAAGTAACTCACCTCAGCATGTAGTTTGAACTTCTCACCATTCTTTGTGAATGTGAGAACACACACGCATGTACAGGTAGCCCCCGGTTTACGGCCGAGATCCATTCTAACGGCTCGGCCATATACCGATTCAGCCGTATACTGGATCTGCGGTCCATATACGCGGATTTTCGGCCGTAAAACGAAACCGAAACTAAACGGCGATCGGTAACGGCTTTTTAAACACTTTTTTTTTTCAATGTTTTTCAATGTAAAACAACTTAGAACGGCTGTATTGATGTTTTTAAATGTGTTTCCAAGCAGTTA
>JARVGV010000111.1:32971184-32986184 GCA_031762435.1 Hypsolebias longignatus | reverse complement strand
AAAAGGTGCAAATTTAAAGTGCACTTCCAGGCACATTCTGAAGCGTGTATTTTCTCGTAAAGACACTTGCGTGTTGTGAAATAGTCCTCTGCGTGGTTTCTTTTTCTTTAGAAAAAGGAAGTCATTCGTAGGAACCTGGCTATTGCGTATGCAAATCAATTTATCAACGGACACACTGTGGGTTTTTTTTTTTTTTTTTGCACTGTGCCCCTTTATGGCTTTTTAAAATTTCAACCTGCTGAGAACGCTTGACACTAATAAAAAAAATTGCTAATAATTTCGACTGATCAGACTTTCTGCACCGGGCTCGGTGGATCCGTTTGCTGACTGTAAAGAGTGGGAAGTCCTGCTTTACTGTAAGAACCTGCCGCTCGGTCCTCGGGGGAAACTGAGACTTCCAGATATTGGTGTGAGCAGCTGGTCGTAAACTAATAATATGTCCCTCTGACAGATGGGGTTGGGTGGTTGTCATTTGAGCCCTGCTGATCAGGCAGGCCGGCGTATCTGCAGCCTGCAAAAGATGTGCTCACCGGTGGCGTCTCAACGTCATTCCCGTTGCTTCGGAGCACTCGGTTTTCACACACCTCCTCAACGACCCTGACTGAACATGAACTCGGAGCACTCTCTGGACTGCACCGAAAATACTCCAGCACTTTTAAAAGCTACTCGCTGCAATTTCATTAAAACTGCTTCAAACAGCAAAACTGTAGTTTAACTTCATAAGGTGATAATCTTATAATGTTAATATGCACATTTTACTTTTAATTACATCAATGACTGATTTATATGTTTTTATTTTTCCTCTTACGGCTGCTCTCTTCTTCAGGGGTCGCCACAGCGATCGAAGTCGCACGAAGACTTGGCATTTGATTTTACATTGGATGCCCTGCCTGATGCAACCACAGAACACCGAGCTACCACAGCCCCTCTGTGTGGAGCAGAGGGCTGCCATGGGTGCCCAGGGGAGCAGGTGCTGGGGGTAAAGGGCCTTGCTCAAGGGCCTGGAGTGGGGCAAATGAGGGTGGAGGCAGGCGTGGGTGTTTCACCTTTCCCACCAACATTTGTTGTTGTCGGTCCGGGGAGTTGAACCAGCGATCTTCCGATCATGGGCCCACCTTCTCTAACCTCTGCGCCATCACTCCCCCAATATTAATGTCTAATTACGGGCATGTCCCTAATTTAAAAGTGACAAACAAAAGTAGTTTGTTGAGTGAAGTTTGTTTGCATTGGAGTTGGACAAAATAGAAAATGTTCAACTTACTGGTCTAGTGATGTGCACAGTTCTGCTAATCCGCTAACGGCTAATAGTGGAACTAATGTTTCGTTTGGCAGATTAGCATTTTCGCAAACTTTGGAAACCGTTAGCAGACTTAGCTTCTGCTAAATTGGGTTTCATCAACTTTAAGTCTGCTAACAAAATTCAAAAGCTTGTTCCTGTTTGTTGTGGGTTTGTCTCAAAGTGTCCCTTAGGCCTGCTATTGGCTAACTACCTGTGCACGTAACGAGACGTGATTGATTGATGGATGCAGCTTCAACTGGACGGAGACAAAGGCCTCATTTACACAATGTGTTTTTTGAGTGAAACCACTTCGATTCATCTGTTCATGACACAACAGCCTTCATTCTCTCTGAAGCTGAAGGTTTCTGAATCCAGGTCTCAGGGTGGAGATTTTCAGGGGAACCCCCGCCGAGGTGTGAAATGCTCTGCAAGTAAGTCGCACATGTGCGCTACAGGTGTATAATTCACCAAACGACATATTTCTACCAACAACAATGGCACTGGGGTATAAATACTGCTTTAGTTAATATATTAAGCATAAATTTACAGGTCTCTCTTGTAAATGAGTCTTCGAGGCTCAATGAGACTTGAGGTTCTCACAGACTCAGGCGGACCTCAGTCTGCGGAGGTCCGCGCGTACCGGATTAGACCAGAAGTGGACGCCCGCAGGGCATGTCCGTGCAAAGCTCAAATTTTACGACCGTGTGTGCGTACTCTGTATCGCACGATAAACTGCCCGGTGATGGACTGTTTTGTCTGCAACACCAATGTATTCACTGTCCCTTCTTCATCACTGATCTGGTTTAATGGTCTTTTATTTATTTATTATTATTTTTTTTTTTTGGCCAAGAGGCAAGCGATCTTTTCTTCCTCGTCCACTGACGCCATGACTGAAATGGTGAGAAATGAAGGAATTTGTCACGAGTGAATTAAAATCGGGTCCAGCGTGGCTGCGGGAGGGTCTGGAGATTTCCCGGTGGGCTGGTCTAATGTGTGGCTGCAGGACCAGCGCTTCCTGATTTAAATAAATAAATAACTTTTTATTAACAACATACAAACACAAAACACTGCTGCGGTAGTGCTTTTTTTTTGTTTGTTTTGTTTTGCGACCTGTCAATCAATCCAGTAGGCGTGTCAGCAAATGACCAATCGGCAAACTCAATTTGTCCCAAAGGTAAACGCCCCCTTGCCTGCGGAGCTGGGCTGCAGCCGATCAGGGTGTATGCTCGAGTATGACGTCTCAACCGTCTGTGGACAGTGTGTGCAGTGTCCACGCGGTGTGTGGGAGCCTTAACCTGTATAAATAAAGGTTGAACGAATGAATGAATAAACTGACCTCATCATGAGTGCACAAAGCTTTTGCTGCTAGCCATGCTTTCCACTCTCCAAACCAATATTTACATTCTACACCCGGCATGGCAACTACAGCGGACTCGGGGAATTTCTGAAGTTCCATGTAAACAACGAATGCCGTCCGTGTAAACGAGGATCCCCCCCCCCCCACTCCCGAATCAACATCCGAAAAGCACGATTCTAGCAGCTGTGTCCGTGTAAACAGGGCCGAAGATGTGTGACGCAGAATGTGTCAGTCGTCTTAGCGTTAGCTTCCGCTAATTAATTTTTTTAAAAACCCGTTTAGCAGTTTAGAATTAGCAAAGCTTTTTTTTGTTAGCGGTTAGCAAATCTTAGTTTTTGGTTAGCTGTGCTCACCACATTGCTGCTCTAGCAAACACTACTTGAACCCTAATTTTTATTCTTGACAGTTGTCATACTCAGTCTTTTAATGTTACAATTAGCAACAGATTCACAAACATAAAAAAATAAAAATTTAAATTTCCACGCTTGTTCAGTTGTGTTATGTTGGCTAACACAGATTACGGCCTAATGTAGGTCAGTTACATGACTCAAGTTTCCATGTGGTTTTCAGCATACAGGTAGTCCTTGGTTTACGGCGTTTTGCGTTTACGGCTCCGCCCCCAGTGACGTTATCGCGCCGTACGTTGCCTTTTTTATGCAACATTTTATTTTTTTATTTTTTTTGTTAACTAACTGCTTGGAAACGCATTTAGAATCATTAATACGGCCGTTCGAAGTTGTTTTACATTGAAAAAACGTGTTTAAAAAGACGTTTTTGATCGCGGTTTTACTTCCGGTTTACTTCCAGTTTCGTTTACGGCCGAAAATCCGCGGATACGGCCGGGATACGGGTGGATCCGGTTTAAAGCTAAATCGGTATACCGCTGAGCCGTTAGAACTGATCTCAGCCGTAAACCGGGGACTACCTGTATTTTGTTGATTGCTTTGTTTTCCTGGACTGTGGACCCACATTCCAGAACAGCAAATCAATAGATCTGGAAAACTGCTGAATTAAACTCTTTCAATCGGCACCATTTCAAATATCAATATCATCTTTTTTCATACTTTGCGATTTGTACCTTTTAATTGTACAAGTTTGTTTGAAAGTTCATCAAACACAATATACATAGCACAACGATTTTTGAATTTTCTATGTAAAATCATTGCAGTACATCTATTGAACAGACAAACCAGAAAGGTTGAACAATAACAAGTAGCTACTTAATTTTAGGGGGTTATTAAAGAAAAAGACAGGGATTAAGTGAGTCAAAGCTTCTCAAGAAGATCCAAAATTTTAATCTGGATTCAGAAACAGCAAGTAGCCTCTTTGTCTCAGGACCTCATGCTGAAGACCGTTAAGATTTAAAGGTTTAAAAATAATCAAGACCTCGGCAGCTCTAATGACACAAATGCATACGGATTACATATTGAAATGAAGGGTAAAAATCTTTAAAAAAAAAAAAAAAAAAAAAGAACGCCTAATTTGAAAAAAAAAAATAAAAAAAAAAAGCTCCTTGAAGCCAAATGTGCCCAAACAGCAGATAAAATAGTCTAATGTTTACATTCTTGCATAAAGAAATGACGTGTTGTGTTGACCACACACCAACCTGCGCTCACTTTCTATAGGAATGAGGCCACATTCCTTTAAAGTGTCTGATTTAAATATTCTCCTCAGTTTTAAACCCTTCAGGAATTTGCCCAGGGCATTTCAAACTCAAGTATGAACAGTCCTCTTCTGCAGTTGTCATTCCAGAAGGCCAACATGACCTACAGACACACCGACAATTGCTCCACGGACACCCCCCACGGGGGGGTTGCTACTTGCGTTTCACAGTGCTCGCATTTTTGTGCATCAAGCAAACAGATAACGGCGCTTTGTTTACATTGAGCGCATGCCTGCATTTCAAAAATGCACGTCAACATGTCTGCCGGAGCAAACTCCTTCAAACTGCACCATTTGGCCATTATTATTACCATGATGCCTCCTGCATATCGTTCAGACTGAGCTGTTGTCAGTTTGCGAACGCCACGAATCATCATGGAGACGATTTGCAACTTTTCCGTGAAAATGCAAAGGAAAACAAAAGGTAAATTGAAGCAGGGGGTTGGGAAAGGAGGGAAGGAGCATGCCATTCAAACAATACCGTGCGCGGGAAAATGAGGGCGGGGAGAGGAGGAGTAGAGAGGAGAGGAGGAGGGGGTGGAAAGGAGGGGGTAAATGGAAGTCTTTTTATCTCTAGTTTCCCACATCCTGCGACTGGCTGCAAACGCGGCCACCCAATTTGAAAGAATGAGCGGAATGCGCCTTTTCTCCCCCCTGCCCTGTTTGATGCGCACAGGCATGGGCAACAAACAAAGAAGAAGCTGCAAACCTGGAGCTCACAATCAAACCAGGGCCAGGAAACTGATCAAAATGATTCTCTCTCACTTTGTGCAAAGCGTTTTGTTTGACTGTTTTTACGTCTGAGCCCAACTTTTGACAGCGACGGGCTGTTTTCTGTCATGCACGTATGAAATATAACACCCAAACCACTAAAAGCACGCACTTTTAAAAATAAACAGGAAATACTTCTGATAGTGTGCGCAGCATTCTCATAGTTTGCGGTTTAGACTTATTGACTACAGTATAATAATAATAATCAGTTCATAATGTCAAGCACGTTTGTTTTTCTATACTGTATTAGAAATCTCACAGTGCTGCACAATCTATTAAATATATACTGTATTAGGTACTAAATATAAACTAGAATAAAGAAAAAAGTATTGTATAGTCCTTTACATCACACTTGGCTTTGAATTTGCATTCCCCCCCACACACACCCAACGTGAATTCATTATTATGCTTTATTGTAAACCTCCCTTTTTTTTGGCGCGTTTTGATTCCCGCCACGTCTGTCTGGCCCGGCTGGTTATGAGCTTCTGTCTATTTTCATTCTCTGATTGACGGGCGATTCGAATGCGTTCCTGCGCTCCTATTGGTGCAGAGGGCGGAAGAGGACGGACTAAGATCCAGACGTCATCGGCTACGTGACCGCCCCCTTACTACAGCCATATAACCGTCCTACCCCCCAGCTTCTGTTTTCAGAAGCCGGTGTCTGGACTGGGGCATCGGTCTGTTTTCCTCTTTGTGCTACGCGCGCATTGTTTTGCTCGTCTGTTTACAAATAGTACCGGGAACGGCGGTTGTATCGCGTTCAAGAATTCACAAAGAACCACCGAGTCGAGATTTGATCTCGCCCTTTTGCGTTCCTGGAACCACAACAACGACGGATTGTCTTTTCTTTCTGGATGAAAGGGTTCCTGCCGTGTCGTCCTTCCTCCAACGTGGACTTTACGAGCCGTGAGCCCCGGGAGAGAGTCACGCTGTGGGAATAAAAAAAAATCTTACGCCACGGGAGGACGACGCTTCGCTGACCTGCTTTAGTGGATTAAAGGAATGCTGCTGTCGAAGCTGGCCCACATCTCCGCCGTAGATATGCCGGCGAAAATCCAGCTCCAAGTTCAACAAGGTTAGACGCCCTTTTTTTTTTTTTCCCCCGGCTTCGCTGTGTCTGGGAGGACGTGGCTCCCACGAGAGCTCGCGTGTATTTTACACGATAGTATTTGTTCCAAAAAATCGCGCCGAAGACGGGATTTTTGATCAGGCGTTTATCAGGTTTTCTAAATTTTTTTGTTGCAGTGAAGGAGAAGGAGCCGTTCGAGAAGCTTTATCAGGTCGGCGCCGTGATGGGCAGCGGCGGCTTCGGCACCGTCTACTCCGGCACGAGAACGTCCGACGGAGCTCCGGTTGGTATAATTTGTACGACTAAACCTTTTAGAAGATAAATAAATAAACACGTCTGGCTAATTTTCGTGTGTGTTTTCTGCTACGCCAGGTTGCTGTCAAACATGTAGCCAAGGACAGAGTGACGGAGTGGGGAGAACTGGTAAGAGACATTTTGTACTTCCGCCGTGATTTTACACAAAACCTCATTTAAATCGTTCAGAATCTGATCGAGCGTTTTCATTTTAACAGCCTAACGGCTCCCGGGTCCCCATGGAGGTCGTGCTGCTGAAAAAAGTGGGCACGGGCTTCCGCGGCGTCATCAAGATGCTGGACTGGTTCGAGCGGCCCGACAGCTTCATCATCGTCATGGAGAGGCCCGAGAACGTCAAGGACCTGTTCGACTTCATCACCGAGAAGGGCGCCCTGCCCGAGGAGCTGGCGCGGAGCTTCTTCCGCCAGGTGCTCGAGGCCGTGCGC
The DNA here is from genome assembly GCA_031762435.1 of Hypsolebias longignatus. Classification (NCBI taxonomy): domain Eukaryota; kingdom Metazoa; phylum Chordata; class Actinopteri; order Cyprinodontiformes; family Rivulidae; genus Hypsolebias; species Hypsolebias longignatus. Next base: position 32,979,306 of record JARVGV010000111.1, on the reverse strand, counting down.
CACTGCCACAGCTGCGGCGTGGTGCACCGGGACATCAAGGACGAGAACATCCTCATTGACCTCCGCACCGGGGACATGAAGCTCATCGACTTCGGCTCCGGGGCGCTGCTCAGAGACACCGTGTACACCGACTTTGACGGTGAGCTTCACGCGCACACGTTCAGTTCTCGTTACTTATTTCCCCTTTAACCCAAATACCTTGTGTAATAGAAATCTCCCAGGTTATGTCACCCGCCTCAGCAGCTTAGATTAGGATTTGTCGCCCCCTGCTGGCGAGTAGCGGCATTTTTACAACTCAAAGTTTGTAAACAAAGTCACATGTCTGCTCCCTCCTCCCTCACCTCACACACACAGCCCTGGCAGGCGCCTGAGCCCAGATAAAAGATTTCCAACAGGCTCAGCTTGTATTCTTTTATTAGTTAGGGCATAGGTTAAGACTGCTTTTTTATTTCCGACGTTTTCATTTTTTTTAAAGGTTGATCTCCGTTTTTGTCTTGTAGGCACAAGAGTGTACAGTCCTCCAGAGTGGATCAAGTATCACCGCTATCATGGGCGCTCGGCGACCGTGTGGTCCTTGGGCGTCTTGCTGTACGACATGGTGTGCGGGGACATCCCGTTTGAGCACGACGACGAGATCATGAGGGCGCAGGTTCTTTTCCGGAGGAGGGTTTCTGCAGGTGAGCTCAGACTGAACCTCAGCGCGTTTGCATTGTTTATGTTCCCTGTTGTTCTTCAGGACTAACTAGTTTCCCTTCCTCCCCCCCTCCCAGAATGCCAGCAGCTGATTAAGTGGTGTTTGTCTCTGAGGCCTGCCGACCGCCCGTCCCTCGAGGACATCATCAACCACTCGTGGATGCAAAACACGGCCGCCTCGGTCGTGCCAGCTACGGTGCAGACCGGCGCCGCGCAGACTGAAAAAACGACCACGGAGCTCAGGCTGCACAGCATCGGCCACGAGCCCACCGCCTTCACGCCCACCGCCGTAGCCGTGGCTCGATGATGGAGGCGAACTGGACTGTACTGACTCAAAAAAAAAAGAGACTGTTACAAAAAAAAAATCTGCAGAGGTAGACGTGCATAGAACTGCATGTTCTGGAGGGGCCAATACACAGTCACCTTGTGGTTTCGGCTGATCAGAGCCTCTCCACGCCGCTGCTTGATCAATCACTGATCAGTGCCGCAGCACCGGACTCCGATCCAGGCGGCGGGTGCTCCAACATCTAAGAGGGCGAGAATGGACACCTGCAGAGCGTGCTGGCCGTACAGCAAGTGGACAGTGACAGCAACGCTCTCCTCCTCGAGCTGTTTGTCACAGCAGAGGAAAGAGCGGAGGCGTTCGTGAAGAGATGCCTTCGTTATTTGTTAAAGTGCCTTCTGTGAGATGATTTAAGGGGGGGGGGGACCTGAAAATACTTGAATTAGTGAAATCAAAAAGGCAGCAACCTTTTTTGTTTTCTGCTCTGTAAACTTGTTTGTTGACAGTTCTTTCCTCTCGTGGGCCTAGATCGGTAAAGCCCATGTCATTTACAACCACTACTATCACCACTACTCCAACCAGACGACCTCATCGCTCCGGCAGCGACTCGTGCAAACAAATCATTAACGAGAAACACTGGACTTACCTCGGGTCTAATTGCTTTCAGCATCCACCTCTACTCTACAACCTCTGCTTCCTTCTGTTCTCGTGCACAGACACGCGCACAGACTGGTCAACCCGAACGCACACGGCAATGCAAACCTAATCGTACCGGGATACAAACATCCTCTGCTCTTTAAATGTTCATTGTGGTTAAGCCGTGCCTCACACACACGTCTTAAGAGTTCAGTGGGGACAGCTGTAAAAGATATTTATTGTTGCTGTGACTCACAAGCAAAGCGTTGTTTTTGTTTTGCAGAGTGAATTTATTTATTTATGAGAGAATTTTTGGGGCTGTCTTATGAGCTGATGTATTTCATTCCTCAGTCACTGAAGGACCCACAGATTATTTAAGAGAAAACCAAAGGGGGATTATTTTGTTATATTTATGGCTTGAATTTTTTTTAATTTTTTTTAAGAGCAAAATGTGTGTTTTGTTTGTTTGTAAATAAAGTGTAAATAGTCCTAAAGCACTTCCATCTTGATGTATGTAAACATCTAACGTCTACTGATGGTAACTGGTTTCGTCATGCTGTCGTCTGAATGGTGTGTGTGTGTGTGTGTGTAAACCTGCTGCATGATCGCAGCTTGGATTGTCTGTTTTCATTCACTCAAACTAGAATTGTAAATTATGTTAGAAACTATTTTTATATGATTTGAATAAATATTTTTTTAACTGACTCTTGATTCCCTTTTGTATTTCTCTCCATAATTCTGCTCATAGTTCTGTAAACTGTTTTCTGTGGAACCCATTCAACGCCTGCGGTGACTTTAGTGGGTTAGAAGGTTATACAACTTCCTGTTTTGACTTGTTTTGTTGAAAAAAACAAAACAGCTGTGAAGTTGATGAGATAAAAGCTTCTAGAAGGCTGATGGTTTAAAAAAAAAAAAAGTGAGGTGACGTAAGGCCAGAGATTAGATGACAAACAGATTAGAGCTTAATTTTCTACACAAAAACAAGTTTAGTAGCTGAGAGTCGAAAAACACATTCTTGAGCGTGACATCTTGTAAGCTTTGATCAAAATGGCTACAAATGTCATTTTGGGACTTTTCAGTTTTTCAACAAAGTCAACGATACATCTACAAATTAATTTTATTTATATAAAGCCAAGTCACAGCAGAAGTCGTCTCAGGGCACTGAACAGAAACGTTCATATTTATCTGAGGAGCAGACTGCTTTGAATTTAACTCCATCTCAGAACTCATCTTGAGCAAGCAAGGTGACAGTGGAAAGGAAAACCTCCACCAGAACCAGGCTCAGGACAGTGGCCATCTTCAACCGTCTGGCTGGGTTTGGTAGGAACAGGATGGTGGAACAAATACACAATGGCAGGTTGAGAATCATGTTAAGATAGAAATAATATCAAATGAAAACTATTCATATGTAACTACAGTATTTGTTTGATGTAATGTGGCCAGGTTGTCCTCCAGAAGTCAGGTTGTTTTCACACCTGATAGTCCGGTAGACCCGATTCGATTGGGGACCAAAATTCATAACATTTTACATTCTCAGCTGAACGTCTAGAGTTTGCATTCACACTGCACTGAGTCAACCTGTTCCCACCCTCGCCTGTGGTGGCGCTGCACCAAACACTACTGAAGGAAACAACACAAAAACCTCTGAAGAAGACACTTCTTCTAGAAATAAAAAACAAAATGGAGTGGGGTCAAATTTTAAAGGTTTTAGGATTTCTGTTTTGTCATTTTTCAACAATGGACTCAGCACGAGCAGAAGATCATGGAGAATGTTGTTTTTCACACAAGGCGGCTGACGGCTCCATGCGAAGTATGAGAAATGCGCTTTTGTTTTGGTTGTATTTACCCAGAATACCCTGTGCTGTAGTCCACTTCCTGCTTTTGGAGCGGTCTACGGTCCGCTTGCAGTCACACTGCATTTGAACCACATTCAAGTTCACTTCAACCGAACCGAGCCTTAGATATTTAGGCGGACCAGAGTTCGCTTTTTGGGTCCACATCAGAGTTCGACCGTGCATTCACACCTCCCCAAACGAACCGGACTTTCTAAGCAAACAGACTAGAGTTCGATTAAAGTGGACTAAACAGGGCTGGTGTGAATGCACCTTAAGCCTAGAGCAGCATAGCCAAGGGATAGCTCATGAAATCAAGCCAACACTGACTGTAGGATTTCTCCAAAAGGAAAGTCTTCAAACTGGACAATGTGTCAGCCTCATGGACAGAAACTGGAAGTTGGTTCCACAAGAGAGGAGCCTGAGAACTGAAAGATCTTCCTCCCATTCTGCTTTTGGAAACTCTAGGAACCACAAGCAAACCTGCAGTCTGAGAGCGAAGTGCTCTATTAGGAAAATATGGGGCAAATAAAAGCTGCAATATAAGATGGAGCTAGGTTGTTGAGCGCTTTGTAGGTTAGAAGTAAGATTTTGAATTAAATTCTGGATTTGACAGGGAGCCAATGGAGAAAAGCTGAAACTGGAGACATATGATCTCTCCCACTAACTCCAGTTCAGACTCTGCAGCAGCATTTTGGATCAACTAAAGATTTTTTAAAGAAGTTTTAGGACACCCAGATAACAAACCACTGAAATAGTCCAGTCTAGACAAATGCATCATTTTTAGATCAGATGTTTCTCATTTTAGTGATATTACGCAGGTGGAAGAAGGCGGTTCTACAAAGTAGTAACATTTTTAATGTTGGGGATAACAGACGTGTCCTGATCAAAAATAAAACCAAGATTTTTAACAGTAGAGCTGGAGGCTGAAAAATGTATTCCTAAAATACTCAGGTCCAAAAACCAATATCAACTAATAATGCAAAAGTTAATTTAATACAATATATTACAACAGAACATTCGAGAAAACTTTGATGTTGCAGAACAAGTTTTTCATCAATATCCGTCTTTCTCAGTTCAAAGCAGAAACAGCTGTAATCTGTAATAATCTGCACATGCTCCAGAGCAGTGGTAGTGACCATCAGCTCATCCAGAACCTGTTGTCTTGGATAGATGTCTTGGAGTTGTAGGTTTAATCAGTTGTGAGGCTCCCGGGGGGATCGCTGGCCTCGGCACTAATCTTCAGAGACAGCGCTGCCTGGACCCCACCTACAGCCAAGAGAAGATTTACACAACAACAACAACAAATGAGGTTACTGCTGATCCCATCAGTCCCAGTTAGTGCCTGTCAGGTGGGCCCACTGTGTGTTTACCTGCTGGAAGAAAAAAAAAAGGGTGTAAACATCTACGCAGTTCTCCTCGGCTAGCTGTTTACCATCCTGAGCAGGGTTTATGAACGTTTGATGACACCCCCTGAATCCAACAGCAGGTGTGAATTAAAGGTGCTCACTGCAAACTGTGAAATCCAACTTCAACAGCTTGTCCTGAACCAGATCCATTGATTCAGTTTTAAAATGGTTCACTTTTCCAGACAAAATCACAAGGAGTTCTGAACGGTGGCTCAGTGCAAACAAAGCACCCATAAATCTGCCAGAAGATGCTCTGCACTCTTTGCTCAAGAAATGTGAGCGTAAATTTGTACCAGTCCATCCATTATATTTGCCCGCTTCTTCCTTTTAGGGTCACTGGTCCAGCAGTCACTGTGTGAGAGGTGGGGGACACCCTGGACCGGTCCAAGTCCATCACAAGGACACATAGAGACAAACGAGACAAGTCTAACATGCATGTTTTTGGTCTGTGGAGGAAACCGGAGAAAACCCACACATGCACGGAGGGAACATGCATCTCCACCTAGAAAGGCCACCACACTGGGATTTGAACCGTCAACCTTCTTGCTGAGAGGCAGCAGCTCTACCAACTGAGCCAAAACATTCAAATTACAATATTGGACATCTTGATCTCAAACAGCTCCTTTTGTCTATTTTTGTCTTTTTTGTAGGTAAACAATGAAGTTTTAACTCTTAGCTAGCATTTTGCTACGTTTGGCTAGTTAGCCTCTTGTTCATTTTAGCTTTTTGTTACCAATGCCTTTTTTTAATCTACTTTTAGCCAGTTTTTACAACTTTTACCTTGTAGCTATATCTTTCTTAGCTTTAACTATGATTTTGCTACTTTTAGCTAGTGTTTTGGTACATTTAACTTTTAGCTAGCCTTCTGCTAAGTTAAACTTTTTTCATTTTTCACAAAACCCGGTTTTACATTTGAGGTTTAGCTAGCCTTTTGCTGTTTTTGCTTTTAGTCACATTTGTGCTAATTTTAGCATCTATCTGTTGCTTAGTTTCTTTTAGCTTTACTTATCGTTTTAGCTTGTGTTTTGCTACATTTAACATTTGACAAGCCATGTGCTTTTTTTAAATTCTTGTTAAACTAGTTTTTACAATCAAACTTTAAGCTAGGGCAACACGGAGGCGCAGCTGGAAGAGTTGTTGCCTCTCAACAAGAAGGCCGTTGGTTCAAATCCCAGCCCAGGATCCTTCTGGGTGGAGTTTGCATGTTCTCTCTGTGCATGCATGGGTTTTCTCTGGATACTCCAGTTTCCTCCCACGGACCAAAAACATGCATGTTAGACTGACTGGTGACTCTGAAGGTGAGCGTGAGAGAATGAACGGTTGTTTGTCTCGTTTGTCTCTATGTGTCCCTGTGATGGACTGGAGACCTGTCCAGGGTGTCCCCACCTCCCACAAAGCAAACGCTGGCCATTGGGCACCAATGACCCCCATGACCCAAAATGGAAGAAATGGGTAAATGGAACTTTTAGCCAGCCTATTTCCACTTTTAGCTAATCTTTTGTTACTTTTTGCTTTTAGGTACCTTTTTTTGCTACATCTAGCTTGTAGCTATGTTTAGCTTTTTTCTACATTTAGCTGGTGTTTTACTACATTTATGCTTCTTTAAAGTCATCGTTTTGCATAAAATGCAGCATCTCTAGTTCAGTAACACATTTTCTACATGTGAGCGCACAAAACAAAGTCATCCTGAGAAAACCTTTTAGCATGCTCTGTGTTATTGTGCTGAAGTTCTGAAGAGTGGAGACAAGTCCGCAGGTGTCAAACCGACGTCTCACCCACTGTGACTTTCACAACACTCAAAGTAAAACTGTCACTTCTGCACACTGGTTGAGCATCCACTAATGTGTGGCCTACTGGTGCGCTCTGCTTTCACATCAACCTGTGCAAGGCTTTCGCTTATAATTTTATTTTAACAATTTTTTAAAATAGATTCAGTTCTCGAAAGCTCAGACGACTCGGCACGACTTGCTGAGGGTATTTTTAAATCAGATAATAATAGATAAAGTGATCAAAGAAGCCACACTAAAAATAAAACGTCATCTCCAGCATGAAGTGAAAATGTCATATCTCTTGATCTTGAGCTTTCTTCTTCTTCAAGGTACCAAAAAAAAAAAAAAAACCCTGCTTCATTTCTCTGAAGAGGCTGCAGTGTTCTGCAGAACGCACATTTCCACGAATGACACAACCGATCATTTCCCCTCTTCTTCTCAGAACAACAAGCTACTTCAGTGTCAGCTTGTTCTGCTACGAAGGTCCAAAAGTGCTGCCAAAGGATTTAGCTGTTTTTGAGTTTTCCAAAAATCGGGTGAAGGAAAAGAGCTGGTGAGGTCATTTAGCTGGGAATGTAAAAAAAAAAATCGCTGATGGAAAAGTGAAGAATTTGGTCTGAAATCCCAATATTCTCCTGACAGAAGCAAAGCGCACTGAAATAACAGATGTTGGCGTCAGGTGTATCTAGAACCTTTACAATCAAAAGAGCCATTTCTGCCCTTTCGTTCACTAAATTAAATGTGTCAAGAGCCGCAGAACCTGCTACAAGTGTCATTTTCAACTGGTGGCCCATGGGCCACTTTAAGTTTGTTAGAGGGTGCTTTTCTGGCCAGTAGGTGTGGAATTACAAAACTAAAACTAAAAACATCTAATGACTGTTAACGTTTACTGATATTTTTACATTTCGAGACAAAAGAAAATATCGGATTCCATCCATCTTCCATTCATCAATCCACTGTCTTGTATTGTCTTTTATTTCGCCAATAAAAACAAACTAAAACAATGAACTGTGCAGACAAATGTGCTTTTTTATTGTGGAGTACCATGTTTTTCAGACTATTAGGCGCACTTAAAATTATTTGACTTTCTCAAAAATTGACAGTGAGCCTTACAATCCAGTGAGTCTTATGTATTAGTTCTGGTTGTGCTTACTGGGCTCAAACCAATTTTATGTGGTTATTGTGAATGAGTTGAATAAAGTTTGACTTATCTGACTTTGTTTCGCTTAATGCGCCTTATAGTCTGAAAAATACGGTAATTGAGTACAGGTAGTCCTCGGGTTATGGCAGTCTCTACTTACGGCGCCACCCCCAGTGACGTCATCGCGCCGTACGTTGCCTTTTTTATGCAGCATTTTATGTTTTTTCGTTTTTTTTTTTTCTTTTAGGGTATTTTGTTAGCTAACTGCTTGGAAACACATTCAAAAACATTAAAACGGCCGTTCTAAGTTGTTTTACATTGAAAAAACGTGTTTAAAAAGACGTGACCGATCGCCGTTT
>JARVGV010000111.1:32863403-32885475 GCA_031762435.1 Hypsolebias longignatus | reverse complement strand
CATCAGTCAGAAGTTCCAGCACACTGTTCCCCCACCAAGCAGTAAACAACTCAAGTGGACCAACCAGTTTGCTGGAGTCAAGATGGTTTCTGGAGGCCGTCCTGTCCCTCGTCGACTGCAAAGGACACTCACTCAAATTACGCTTTTGTTGGTGAGAACAGACAAATGAAAATTCCAAACACAAGAAAACAACAAACTCAACAAATCAAATAATTTTTAATAAAAAAAAAATATATGCATAGTGTTTAAAGCTTTAAATATTTTGGATCGACAATTTAAAACTTTCTCCACCAAAATAAGTAAACTTTTGTCCTTTCTCCAAAAAATTTTGTTAAATTCACATTTTTGTGGACCAAGAGTCCTTTCATCTGAACAATTTTGGCCTTTAATGAAAGTGTTTGGACACCCCTGCTGTGCTGCATTATTTACTAATTTTGAATAAAGTACTATTTAGGAAGACATTCAATTTCATTCAGCTCTGCACGCAGCGATGCAAAAACAAAAACACGCTGACAGAAGTTACCAAAGAGCTGCCAAAAGTCTTTATTCAGTTATAACCAGATGCTGCAGAAACGTCTTCACATGAATCTCTCTGCAGAAAGTCTAAATTGTTGAACCGACGACAGCACCAGAACACAAACATTTCATTTACAAGAGATGGCAGATTATTTTTTTTTTTACACACAAAGCACAGAGGAAAAACAAAATATTACAGTTAACAGTCAGATTCTTTGAACAAAACCTTCATATATTGATATAATCCATTTGATAATATTGTAAAGAATATAAGAAAACCTGGCAGGTGCAATATATTATACATTTTCTGTGAAAGAACAGCTGTTTATATATATACATGTATATATAATCTATATACTGTATATATAGCGGTTATTGTGCATGGTGGGTTGTGTTAATAAAGAAACTGTGTGTGTCACTAGCAGCTGTTTGTGAGTTATGGAGTTTTAAATGTGCAGACAGAACATTCACTTCCAACATGGCTTTGTTGGTGAGGTTTAACTCCCAAATGACCATTTGGGATGAATATTTAAAATCTTTTTCTTGGTGAGGTGGAGACTGGTCGATGTCGTTCTCATATCTGAACACCAAATATGCTGCTGAAAGAGGTTGAGCGTTGTTTTGGACCTACCAGCATCTATAAAAGTGATCACTACTGAAGCTAAAATGGGAATGCAAAGTGAAATTTGTGATTTTTAGATTTAAGTCTTTCCAGGGTCGTAGGTTTCCAGTTCAGTGTATGAACAGCAGTCATTTCAGGTCAAATCTGACATATTTGAAGTTGAAATATTCATTAAATGTTTTAAAAGCGTGCGAGCAAAACAATATTTCCCTTTTAATTACCAACAGAAAAACGAGGTTGGTCACCTGGCGCTTCCTCAGCCTCAGAACCTGGAAACGTACGACCACAGGAAGCATCGTAACAACGAAGGACTTCTAGAGCAAAGTCGCTGTAAAACATGGTTCCATTCTACCTAGAGAAAACGCGACAAAATAAAAGTAACTTTTTAAAACCTCATACCCACAAAGAGTGAACAATAACATCTGGCCTAAATATGAACCGACCTTTTTGATGTCATGGTTTATACGAAGCTTTCCAAAGATGCTCCACGGACGGTTCGTGTTTGATGCTAACCTGCGAGTCGCTGGTAAAACCTGTAGGTCCATCAAGGTGTTCGATCAGTTGAAGGGACCGCTTTTTGATTTAGTTTCTACATTTTGAGAATTAAAATCTAAATGTTAGGTCAAAATAAAATAATTCCAGATTGGTCCAAATGGGCCACAAACAGATTTTTGTTTGTACCGTAGCTGCATCGTTTCCCTTCAGTAATGGTGGCAATTAGACGGCTGTGTAATCACTCTGCCCTCGTTATGCACTTAATTTCTGTAATTACAAGACGGCATTAGTTATTTTGGGATTAAAAGGTCTGGATTCTGTTATTGGTGTAAAAACCACCAATAGCCAAATGTTTTGCAGTGACTTTATATTTTGGAACAAGTTTTAAAACTAAGGAAGTTAATTTAGCGCACCAAAACTTAAGTCTAAAGCTGTACCTAACCTATAAATTAAACGTTTTGGGTTTGGAGGGAAAACTTTCCTGTTACTTCCTCAAAAATAATTTGTCAGTTTAACCCCTTAAATGCCACAATAACTTTTTTTATTGTTGTTGTTTGGTAAAGTATATGTTTGTTTTACTGGCACATTGGTCCCCATGTGTATTTATGTACTAGTTTTAAATGATTTGACGACTAATAATTTATTTTGTGGACCCCCAGGCTACGAACCGCTGACACCTGGGGGTCCTGGGACCCCAGTTTGAGAACCTCTGCAGTCATACCTTGCTACTGTTTACCAGAGAATAATAATAGTAACAACAAAAAAAGGTTAAATCATGTAATATGGACCAGTTTCTTTAAGGGAGAAATGTTTTGTCTTCCATCCGGATGACTTCAGATAATAGTAGCTACCGTATTTTTTCGGACTACAGTATAAGGCGCAATTAAAATCCTTGAATTTTCTCAAAACAATTGCATTTAGTCTACTTTTCTAAGCTTTGGGTGATTGTTTGAAGTCAGTAGTGGTTTTAAACTCCTGTTGTGAAGAACCGAAGAAAGTTTTGAGTTTAGCCGCTCTGGTAAAAAGAAACGGTACTTCAAACTATAGTTCAAGAAAATGTGTTGTGACGTTGTAGTGGAATATACCCAGTAAAAGTGCACCCCTGGGATACAGTCAGAAAAAGAAAAAGACAAGGCAAGGTTCAGGAAGCACAACAAGGCTCATTTCCTTGATTAAAAAAAATAAAAATTCCACTTAAAACCTGGGAAATTAAAACTTAAAAGCAAAAGAAATGTTCCACAATTCTTTTCGTATGTGTCTCACTGTGTATAAATGATAACATTTGGTTATTCCTCTAGTTGAAACCGTTTCTCTTCACAAATACGATCACCATTTTAAATGTAATTTTAAGTTCAGGTGAAATGTTTTATGAGACAGACTAAATAAAAAAAATAAATTTCATGATAATTAGTTTAGAGGTGCTGGTAGGTTTAGTTTTTACCCCTAACAAAGCTAGGCTAATTTTTGCAGTCATGCTAATGTGCTAACAGGTTAAGCTAGGTATTCAAACCCTGATTGGTAAACTATCAGTCTTTTTATCTAGAGTCTGTAACCATAAAGTTTAATACAAAATTTGCAAAGAAAATGCTTTTCAGTAAAAAGTGCATTTTAATTAACCAATTCCACGCTTAAGACAAAACAAAGCCTTGCGATCATTAGCATAGATAGACATTTGAGGCATTTCTCTCGAGGTGAAGACACGTAGAATTAAAGATAAAATCAAACCCAGTTTCTGCTGTTTGATTCATCTTGTGTTGACGTTTCAAATTAGCTTTATTGCTCGTTTTAAACTAGCTCATCCGTTTATTTTGAACCAGCTAACACTACAGATGGAGCCCGATTACGTCCTGCTCCATCACAAACGACCCAGTCGTGACTTTCTGACATTACAGTAGTCCCTCGCTACTTCGCGGTTCGACTTTTACGGACTTGCTCTTTTGCGGTTTTTCAATGATTGTCAACTTTAATATTACTCATGTGATTGGGACGTACGGGATAAAAAGTCAATGAAAAAATCTCCGGACAAGCACCACCATTCAGTAGTTTTCTTTCAATAAACGTAAACTGTAACGCCAGTCAAAAGGAACTACATTACCCAGAAGCCAACAGTGCTTTCGGCAGCTGCTTTCTGCCGAAATGGAGGAAAAGATTTACAACACAAATCTAGACTATTATTAAAAAAAAAAAAAAAAGTTCAAATTATTTAATCAGAAAGAACTCTGTCTAGCTAGCTCATTTATACCATGTAACTTTTTTAAATAAAACCCGCCCGTAAAAAGAATCTGATTCAGAATCGTTCAAACAATGCCTAACCCTAACAGTACGTATGTTGTTAAAATTACGTAGAATTAAGAGTTTAGAACATTGCAACAGTGTGTGGTTTATAAAGCCTTAAAATACATATAAATGCTAACATAAATACACTTATCGCGGTGGTGTGTGGAATGTAACCCCCACAAGAAACGAGGGACTACTGTAATAGATTTGACTCCCTTAATTCTTCTTTACCTAAAATGCTTTATGTCGGAAAAGAATCACCGCAGTGACATTGTGCAAAATGCCGCTGAGCTGAAAGCAGAAGTAAACCGAGCCCGTCGAATTCCTCAATTACATTTTAATTTGTGGCCGCTGGGTGGAGGAGGCTCGGCACACGCAGGCCGCTGTGAAAAGTAGCAGTAGCTTATCATGCTTCGTCAGAATACCATCTGATCAAGTGTGAGGTATGACAGCTTGCACATTGAAATGTGCAGTATGGCTGCAGGAATGGCTTGGTCAGTCTTTGGAGGCGGGGTAGGGGTGGTTCTGCACAAACACGCGTTTGTGTTCCTGACATAAACATGCAGATGAACAGGAGGAGGTATAGATGCTACATGGAGCAGATGGGACAGACCTCAGGCGGTCGCTTGAAACACCATCGCATCTTGTCAGACGTGCTGACGCCAACGGCTCAGATGCTTTTTGAAGCGAGAGCAGCTCGTCCCAGAATGAGACCTGGAGCCACGGGGACATACGTTGGGCTGTGAGGACACACGCCGCCCTGATGGCACGGTGAAATGTTCCTGCGTGGTGGGAGTCCGGTTTAATACAGACCGATGTCAACGTTGCAGGTGCTTTTCTGATGGCGAGCAACCACACTAAGGTTTTAACATCTATTTACATCAAACCGAGACTAAAGAGCAGAACGGTGCTTTAAGAGGCCTGTTTTTAGCTTCAGGGTTAGAAAAGTTGATTTAGATGGGACAGCGGCAGCGTTGACGATGTCATTTGGTCTTTGTAGCATCTGCAGACATCTGGTTTTTCCCTTAAGTGGTAGATCAACGTACAAATTTCATCAGTTTACAGATGTTTAAATAGTGAAGTCCATCAAGTTCAAGATTTATCTGCTTTCTCCGATAAAATTTTTTTTTTTTTTTCGAATCGACGCCAAACTTTCTACAAGAAAGGAAATGAGTTCATCTCAAACTGGCACCAAAAACCTTCAACATGGAAGCTGAAAACGTACCAGTTCGGCCCCCGAGGTGACTTTTAATCCACCCCATCACGTTCTGCCCCGTTTAATGTCAAGAGTTGTGTGTTGCTCTTATTTTATTTTTTTACAAACCCAACTGGGCCAGCGTCTGAGCAGACCCGAAGGAGGAAACTAGGTTGCATCTACAAATAGGTTTACAGTCTGGGGACACATATAAAACATTTACATTTAGAGGTTTTAAAAAAGGAATAGAAAAACAAACACAGTGAGGGTGGAGAGCAGCCGCTGCAAATCTCTGCAGCACAGACGGCTTATTGTGAATTTATGCTAAAGATAGTCTGTTGAAGTCCAGCTGGACACACATTGTGAGAAAATACTTAATACTGTATTTTCACTAGGAATTACAGTTGATTAGTACTTATGACATGTACGAGTACAAATGTGTGTGACTTTACAGATAATTTACAAGAGTTGCACGTCTTTGTCTTTATTAGACCATAATTTATTATTATTTTGTATTCAATCAGTTGGTTTCATTAGTTGACAAATCCTTTATGAACTTGCTTGTTTTTTTTATTTTGGATCATGTTCAAAACTCTAGCAGCACAAGAGAGAAGCTCTGCAGGTAACTTAGACCCACTCCGAACAATCCCGAGTCATTTTTGGAAATTTCCACCTAAACCTTTCGCAATTAGTCACGACAGTGAGACACGAGCTTACACGATAAACAATTCAAGGAAAGTTTTAAAGGGATCTCAGATGACTTGCACATATTGGCCATAATATGTTATTCCTTCACTAAAAGTTGTTTGTGACACGTGAAAACTCCTAATTACAAAAGTTACAGCATATGTTTAGTACATTTTGCACTCAAGGCTGTTATCATTACTGGCACAATGCATTCTGAGGCAATGCCATCAGTTGTAATAGAGATTAAAACACAAGATTTGAGGCAAAAAAATTATAACGCGGCAATAAAGTTGTATTTTGTATTAGTTCTTATGCACAATAACTGGGTCAACACAGTTAAACATGATCAACTTCCACCCATCCTCTTTACCCGTTTCTTTCTTTCTGGGTCACTGGTGCCCATGTCCACCTATCAATGCCTGTGATGTTTCATTTATTAACTCTGGAGCCAATGTCATGAATATATTCACCTTTAAGTTAATGTGCTATATATTAGCTCTGGAGCTAATGCTATTAGCTTTCAGGTTAACATTGTTTGTACTACCGTACCTCTGGAGTTAATAGTGTTAGTTTCATTGCTAATATGTATCATGTTAGCTCTGGAGTTACCACTATTAGATCCAGAGCTAACATGGTATACAGTACATTAGCTCCAGAGCTAGCATGATATCTAAGCTAAAGAGCTAACACTATTAGCTACAAGGCTATCATCATATATGCTAGCTCTGGAGATGACTCTAAAGCTAAGTCATCTCTGTCTCGGTTCACACTAAAGGGCTGAATGTCTGACATCGTCCAAAATAAACATTTAAGCTGAATGAAACTTGTACAGTATGTGCAATGTTTGTCATTTACCCAGAATGCATTGCAACAAAAATAAAATGGCAACGTCTGTGTGACATTATTTTTTTTTAAATAATAAAAACTAAACATCCTAGTTTTTTTTAAAGTCTTGTTATATAGCTGAAGTAACTGTTTATGAAACGAGGTGTATTGTTCCAAGTAGTGAGAGATCCTTTAAATACTGAAGTTAGCTTAGCAGTGCTAGCTAGCACATATTTATTGAGTCTTCCACATATTTATTGAGTTCGACCAGTCGTGTTGTCTTCAGTCGATGCTGATCTTTGGGGATTGATGGCTGATTTACAACATCAACTACTTTTTGGTCAATGTATATATTTTCATTTAAATAAATATAAAAATGGCTCAACTTAAAAAACAAACCTTAGAAGAAGTTTTATTTTATATAGAAGAGCATTTTTGCTAACTGTAGGTAATAATGTCAAGCCCTTTGAATAGCTATGCTGACCTTCGGAAATCCAGAAAATTACAAAAAATCCTTAGTACTCTCAGCACTTGATTTTACAGCGCAAACGTAATATATTCAACTGGAATTTGCTGTATGACTCGAGATTAATGGATAAATATAGACTCAGACAACCAGTTCTGTGTTTTACACCACGTTTGTGTGAATTTACCGTAATCAGGCAAAATTTAATGAAAACAAGTCGGTTAAATGTAAAATAAATTTCAAGACAGAACTTTATTGATCCAGCAGGAATTTGAAGTTGAGTTTTCCAAAAATCTAAGACTGTGTCCATAGTCATGAACAATGGGGCAAAATCGGTATAATTTCCATACGATCCGTAAGGGTTGACGTATACGTAATGAGCCTGTTTAATATCCAACCTGGTTATTCATTTAAGTATGTACAAGGGTGACGTATTGCTGATTATTATTTCCTTTTTAAAAAGCCTACATGAGCCAATAAAATCAATCTGCTGATTAATGTGTCTATATCTCCTTTAATAAACACGTATAACCACCTTTTACAGGGGCTCTAATCTCCATCAGGTCCAAAGTAGTACCGGTAACTACTTTTGTAAGGTGCACCCATCACAGTAAGATGCTTCAAACCTGCTTGTACAGACTGCACTAAATCTGCACCACGTTGTGCACATGAAGTCAAATAAAAACAGAGGCGACAACGGCTGCTCTCACCCTGTCGCCGGTGCCACGGCACAAACCAGACATCATAGAAAGTCTTTGTTTGCATGCACATGCAGCATTAAAAACCCAGTTAGAACAGAGCTGTATACATTTATCGTTTGATTAAAAAGTATAAAAGTCCAGTGTGACAGCCGTCGAGTTCTTGAGGTGATTGTTTTCAGCTCAAACAGGCAGTGAGATGGATCTTTTTGAAGGGGGCCGGACACAGCTCCCTGTTGCATATTTAGGTAAAAACTGAAGGAGCTTGTGGCACAAAGGTGCCTGTGAAAGCACGAGTGTTCAGCCAATTATTACTGTGATCGAAGCCAATAATAAGACACGGGCTGTTTTTTTCTTCTAGGCGCATGTTAAAACACATAAATGTTCACTCGCTTTCACAACAGCTCCACGTGAAAAACGGATCATTTCACTGCCTGTTCCTTCTCTCTTTGCTGAGACTTCCTTGATTTCCCAAACATTTCTAGAGTGCGCCGCAACCGATTTTTCACGCCAACACACGGTTATCTACAAGCCCTTGTACGAAAGGGGAGTCACGTTTGGGAAAACAAAGAGAAGGGGGGTGGGGAGGGGGAGAGAGGAGGAAACAATCATACAAACAACAACATAGAAACAATTTTATCAGAAGTTTGGCTCAAAAAATAAAAAGAATGTTTACAAGTTACAGCAAAGAGTAGAAAAGTTTGTCTGAAAGGTCTTCCAGGAGCTGAGAAAAGGCCAAAGGGGCCTCCAGCACGCAGCCCCCACAGCATCACAAACGCTCGAGCAGAACTCAGACCGACCAGCACCAGAAACATTCCACAGTCAGCGTCTGAGCAACACGTCTCAAGAGTTTCTGCACAAGAACTCCACGCTCATCAAGGCACGTTCGAGACGAACACTGTTCAATCATCTCTGCTGATTAGAAACCCCCCCCCCACCATTCGTTAACATGCCTGGTAACTATGGAAACCAACCACATCTGTCAGAGCAGGATCTGGACAGTCGAAGGACAGAGCTCCACCTGCTGTTGGGTGGTGTGTCTGCAGAACACAGGAGGCTTTGAGAAAAGGAAGGTGACATTATCACCTGTTGGGAGGGAGGGGGGAGGCTTAATCAGCAGCCAGAGCTGAGAGGCCTCCTCACCAAACATCCAGCCCTTCATTTCACCAAAAAGTGAGAATCCAACAAGTAAAAGTATTAACGCTGACTGTGTAAAGTGATAGATCTTTTACAGCAGGGTTCTGTGAGGTGATGAACAGTAACTGTCATACCTGTTGTAGGTAGCTCTCTGTACGGCCGGTTTGGGAAAACGGACGTTAGCCCTGACCAGATTATTGAGCTACTGGCTTGTCTGAGTACGGCTGTTGGCCCGAATATGGTTATTTGCAAGCACAAATACTACCAGCAGCAGCTAGCTGTAGCACATTTGGTGCTGAGGAGCCTCATGTCATATGAGTATATGTGCAATGCTCGACACCTACTGGTTTAAAGATCTAGATTACTATAATCTACTCATTAGATTACATTTGTGTTCAGATTAGAGAATTACTGGGTGGAAATGATGAGGCTTGAGAATCCCAAGTTAAAGCAAACAATATTTGTTTATAATCCAATAAGGATTAAGATTAAGGCCAAGATTATTGGGTAAAGACAGTATCTCACTGAGCTGCGCGACTGATGGCAACTACAAACTTTCTATTAAGTAGCCACGGACCCATCGGTGACTCAAACCCATCTCAAGAGCTCTGGAGCTGAACTCTTCTCTTGACTGAAACAAATCAAATGTCCAAGACTAAACATGACGGATGATAAATGATAATTATTCAAAGACTGGTTCAAATCTGCCAGTCTTCATTTAAAAGTGTAATCTAGCAAATTGAATCATAAACGAGGGGGCGCCTGCCTGGGTGGGCTGGTCTCAAGTGAGCTGAGCTGTCAAAAATAAACTTCAAACGTTGTTGCATTTAGCGCAGCTTAGACCTGTCGCAATAAATCAATTAATCACATGATACATGAAAATGATCAACAATTTTAATTTATCAGCTTTATCGTTTCTTTGTCTCTCTCTCTTTCTACTGAAGACACTGGATGACAAAAAGCTAAACTCCGGTTCTCTTCACTGACCCCTCCCTTTTTCTTTAAAATCTGTTTTAAATGTCCAAAATAGTGTTTTTGGATCGTTAAAAGCAGCTAAACTGAGAAGCTACGAGCTAAGCTAACAGGCCAACCTTGGGAAAAAACCTTTGTCTTGTCAAAGCTCTGAAATTCAATTGAAACCTGTGCCTTTGTGTAAAAAGTTGTTTTTCTCTGCAAAAAGAAGCTGAGAACTTGTTTACTGATTTTTTAAATTTACTTTTATTAAAAGCTTTGTGTGACAATTGCTATGCTAAACAGGTCAAACCACACAGAGCATCCGCCATTTGATTTTGAGAATCAAAAAAACATGGAGACAGCCCATGTCACGTCAAGGGGCCTCCCTCCTATTTTTCTTAGAGACACGCTGCTCACTCCCTCACTATCCATCCTTCGGTTCATACAGTCTCATATTACCATCCAGTGGTCAAAAAAGGTACTAAACACAAAACAAATTACTAACATTTCTTCTAAAATTTGACAATAATTACTAATTATTGTAATTTCAAACAATTTTATCGTTTATCGCAATAATTTCTGAGACAATTAATCGCCCAGCAATATTTATCATGACAGGCCTACATTCACATTTTCTATCCTTCAC
Source organism: Hypsolebias longignatus (assembly GCA_031762435.1). Classification (NCBI taxonomy): domain Eukaryota; kingdom Metazoa; phylum Chordata; class Actinopteri; order Cyprinodontiformes; family Rivulidae; genus Hypsolebias; species Hypsolebias longignatus. The sequence continues at coordinate 32,874,957 of JARVGV010000111.1, read as the reverse complement.
TATTCTCCATAAAGTTATCAACTGTGCTACATATAGTAAATATAAATTGAACAAAGAAACAGCCTTCCCTGTTCATTGTTTAACAGTCAGTCACGTATGGTGAAGGCTTTACACACCAGTTAAAATAAACTTCTCATGCTCCGTTCAGCAAAATACGCTACACAGTATTGCTCCCTGCTTGGGCTGTGATGAACTCAAATGTGAAACTTAAGGCCGTGACTTGAAAGTAGTCCTCATGCGCCCTCTGCTGGATACATTATACAATTGTCTGGTTTCCAGCATTTAAGGGTGAAAATTGTGTTTATATTGGTGCATAATAGGACAATTATCACTGATACTAATTGGTCTCCAAATGTCTATATCGGCCTCACGGATATATCAGTTGGGCTCTAGTGAAAACTGACCATGCCTTCTTCACTGTTGGTTTGTTCAAAATTTCAGACCAGAGCTGCTGTTTTACATGGATTATTTAGTAGCAGCATGAACTATTTAGCAGTATAAAGTGCTTTTAATATACACTAGCCAATTGTAAACTGCTAAAAGATGTTTCCCTAAACTGCTTTAATTATTTGAAAAATCAATCAATCATTGAAGAACCTTTCCTGACTTTGAATTACTTATAATGTTCAGCATAAACAGAACAATATTTTCCTAATACCAGAGAAACATCAAATGTTTCATGCCACGTCTGAGTGGGTTTGAACTCTCCTCCATCCTGAATATTTCCTGGTTTTGCATGTGTCTGTATTCATCCAGGCTCTTGAGTCTGTGTTTTATGTAACCGGCTCCCTGTCCGTCTCTTTGCCTGTTTGACGTTTCAGACCTGCGGGCCCAGCTGACAGACCAGATCAAGATTCTGGACTCTCAGGTGGAGGTGAAACAGCAGCAGCTCTCAGACTTGTCTGAGTTTCTCCGGCGACGGGGCGACATCGAGATGGAGTACGCCCGGGCCCTCGAGAAACTGACCGAGAGGTTCACTCACAAAACTAAAAAGTAAGGCTGGCTGTCCTCTGCAGCGTCTGTTGTGCGTCATCGTGTCGTCATCGAGCATTTCTGTCGTCGCTCTGCAGGAAGGAGCAGTGGGGTCAGTCTGTGTGTCAGGTCTGGTCCGTTCTGCTGACTCAGACCCGTCTGGAGAGCCGTGAACATGCTGCGCTGGGAGACACCTGCTGCAACACGCTCACTCAAAGCCTCGTGCACTGCACAGAGGACACGCATCGTTTGCACAAAAAGGTCAGAGGGCGTTTGAAAGAAACATGTCGACACGCTGACAGATTATACAAACCCTCCGTCATTGCTCGAGTGATGAATGCAAACACCACGTCTTGTTTTAACACTCATTCTTAGGTTTAGGTTTGTACATCGACTCTCTGTACGGTAAAATAATAAAGAAACAGTTTTACTCTTAAAGTAGGATCAATTTTATTTATATTAGTTACACTAAACTTATCAAAAAAGTACAATAAAAATGCACTTCTTTATATTTTTGTCAGACACTATCAAGCAGAGTGCTACAAACATTTAAGTAATGTAACTTACCGTAATTTCTGGACTATAAGCCGCTACTTTCTTCACAAGCTTTGAACACCGCAACTTATACAATGCTGTAGCTAATTCTTGGATTTTTCTTTTTTTTTTTTTTTTTTATTTGGATGGGCTAACAAGCTTCGTGCCGCCAAAACATTTAGCCTCGTCACACCTGGGCGCTCACATAGCTCCCCAGTACACGTCTCCCTTAGTGGGTGGGTCCTCATGACTCAGTGAAACTACCTGCATAAATAAAGGTTTTAAAAAATCTGACCAATGAAATTACCAAACAGGTCACAGTCGAACCAATGAAACGGGAGGACAGAACGGGGAGGGGGTATTCCCCTGCACATACAGAGCAACTTTTGCTCAAGTCTTCCAGTGGATCCTGACAGCTGAGGAGGAGGAGGACAACACAAGCTTTTGCAGGATGAAGATCAAGATAGCGATCAATGACTTCCTGGTAGGCTACTGCAGTGTTTCCCCTACCATTATACAAGCAGGGTGCCCCACCCTGTCAACAGAGCCAAGTGCCCTGCCAACCGAACTGAACCTTCTCCTCCATCAACAACTGCTGGAACCGATGTAGCACTAAGCTAGCAGCGCACAAAACAAACGTGTTAGCTAAAAAGCTAGAAGTAGCGCTCCGTTTCAATCACACTGAGTTTTCTTCCAACCCCCTTCCTCCCTCCCCCGCTTGAAAACTGCCGGTACAAACAGCACGCAACACAAAATGTCTTGGCCATCACTGTCTCCATCCCACCCCCTCTACAGAAATCATAGAAGACATGAGCGCCCCGCCAAGGCAAGTAATATACAGGTGGACCTCGGTTTACGTTCGAATTCCGTTCCTAAGGGCTGACCGTAACCCGATTTGAACGTAAACCGGAGCTCATCCCACGTGGCAGCTGTAAGTCCGGATTTTGAATGTAACCCGAAATTGAAACCACATGGCGAATGGTAACGGCTTTTTAAACACTTTTTTTTTTTCAATATAACACAACAACAGCGTACTTAAAACGCTGTTTTGCTGTATTTCCAAGCAGTTAGCTAACACAGTACCCTCAAAAAATAAATAAATAAATAAATAAAATGCTGCATAAAAAAGTAAACGTGAGGTGTGATGACGTCACTGGGGAGGCAGTCGTAAGTGCGAAAAACTTTAAACCGAGAGGGTCTTAAACCGAGGTCCACCTGTAGAGGAAACACTGTATTTTTTTTAATTTATTTTATTTTTACCAGCTGTGTTACAGGTACTATTCACAAAAAATACTTACTGTAGTATTTGTGTATGTTATAGGTACATATTTAATTTAAAGGTTTTTTTTTTTGTGTATGTGTGTAAATATCTCATGGACACCCATGAATTATAGACAAGTGCAGCCTTTATATGTACAAATTATTATTTTTGATTTAGTGGGTGTAGCTTATATTCAGGTGCGCTCAATAGTCAGGAAATTACGGTAATAATCTACAGAAGTCGTTCCAAAAAAGTTGAGATTCAGATTAATTTTATTATTCCCATTGTCAATGGACAGGATTCACAGACTAGGAACTTGCTTTGGCATAAAGGTGCGAATAAAATATAAAAGATTTTAAAAAAACAACAACATATGTACAGGTTGTCCTCAACCTACGAACGGGTTCCGGACCTAAGGCTTCCAAAGTGGTTTTGAAGTAGCTTTTTTGGGCCAGTATAATTTTTTTCAAGCTGTATATTGAACATGTTTTTGCCACTATTTAGAGAAAAGCTGCACAAAGGTAAAACAGCATAGATCAAATCATGCTTTTTCCTCCCCAAAAAAGGAAGTTCTTCAAAAGTTGAAGAGCGAATACATTCATCATTAACGTGGCAGAGGTCAACTGATTAAGTAGAACAATTGCTTTTCCTGTGAAAATGCAGTGTGAATGCTTATTGCAGAAGAACTTGCTGAAATTAGATTTTTTTTTAAAGCAGCTGAAATAGAGAGCAATACTAAGTTAGCAGAAGAAAGCAGAAAGAACACATTTGCTGAAATAGTTTTAAATAAGCAGAAATTAGCAGAAAATTTAGGAAAGTAGCTAAAAAAAAAGCTGACATTAGCTAAACAAAATGGATGAAAAGTAGCTGAAAGGCAGAAAGAAGCTTAAATTACCAGAAGGAAGTGTAAAGAACTGAAAAGAGCTATAAAAAATAGAATTAGCTGAAAAAGCTAAAATTAGCTAAAAAACAAAAAAGCTAAACAGTAGCGGAAATAGCAGCAACTAGCATAACTAGGCTGAAAGAAGCATAACAAGCTGCAATTAGCAGAAAGAAGTTAATTAGTCTGAAAGTAGCATAAACTATCATGAAAAACATGAATTTATTTGAAACCAGATGAAAATAGCTAAAATAAATGCTAAAAAGGCAGCTGAAAAAGTAGAACAAGCTTAAATTTGCAGAAGAATGCAGAAAGAACACGTTTGCCCAATTACCGGTAGTCTAAAGTTTTTCAGAAATGAGCGCAAACCTGTGGAAATTATCTAGAAATAAAAGCTGAAATTTTATTTTATTTTTTTAAATCTGAAAAGTAGCAACAAAAAAAGGCAGAAAGATAAGATAGAACTTTATTGATCCCGCAGGAAATTGTTGTGCCAGAGCTTCAGTACAAAGGAACATACACAAGGAATCACACAATATAAAAATAATAGAGGAAGAAGAATGTGTTCAGTGCCCTGAGATGACTTCTGTTGTGACTTGGCACTTTATAAATAAACTGAACTGAACTGGAGAAAGAAGACAAAAATAAAGAAGCTTAAATTACCAGAAGTGGAGAGTGCACATTTTTACTGAATTAGGCTGAAAAAATTGAAACGGGTGCAAAAATATGGCCAAAAAGGCTAAAATAGTAGCTGAAATAACAGAAAATTCTGAAACTTGCATAAATAAGTTGAAAGGAGCATAACAAGCTGAAATTTGCAGAAAGATCTTAGAAGCACAAAATGTTTTCGTCAGCAGAAATTTGTTGCATTTGGGCCCCAAAAGTCCGACCTGACCCGGCCCCAGCCCGTAGCCATCGTTTCTGAACCCCACTCGACCCGACGAATTTACAGTAATTACAGGTCCAAATCCAACCCCCCCAACTTTGACTGCTTATAGTTATTAACGGTCAGTGGCCATGCACAGCTGAATAAAGGGGGCAGAAGATCGGAGCTGAGGGGGTGTTTGTCGTTTCATGGTTGTCAAAGTGTATTGTCAATCAATCAATCAATCAATTTTATTTATAATGCACCCTTCATACTAAAAGCAGCTCAAAGTGCTGTACAGAATTATAAAACAAAAAACCCACTAAATAAAAGCAAACAACACACAAAATAAATAAATAAAATAAAAGTATGGAAAATGTAGACTGAACATAGATGAACCAGTTCGGGATTAAACCCTGCTTCTGCCTGCATTCTGCATTATTCAAACATGGACACTGCTCTGACATGTCTGCTTTGGGATCTCACCTGTTTGGGTTGTCGGTCGTGCGCATCCGTTGAGTGCAGCAGCTGAACATCCATTTGGGTGATGGATCACTTCCTGGCAGTACCGGTAGTCCCATCTGAAGCTTAACAGAACTTTATTTGACCTCTTTAAGGCTGGTAAGCTCGCAGTCAAATGGCCGCATGTGGCTGGTGAAGGTATGGCAAGCCACCTTACCATATAATTGATCACGTTTGATCCGCTGACGCAATCAAAAGCCCAACACCGACCCGGCCTGCCCCGAATTCAGGCCGAGCTTCGGGCATGGGTTAGAAATGACAGCGCTAGCAGAAATAATCTAAAACATCTAAACAACAGATGAAAAAAACAGCTGAAAGTAGCTGAAAAAAGTCTGCATCTGCAAAGAAGCTGAAGCAGAACAAAATGGGAAAGGAGTAGTAAAAGGTTGTAAACAGATCTAAAGATTTGAAGGATGTAAAATGAGCTCAATTCATTTTCTGTGAGGAAAAAGTGTCAGAAAAGGCTAAATATTTCAAAAAGCTAAAGCTGCACCAAAACCAAAAGTCATAGCAGGATTGTCCTGAAAGAGCTGAACATTTTTGATTTATGACTTGTTGGAATAGCACAAAAACTGTGGAACGAGACAGATGCTGCAAAACGTACGGAACAAAAATGGATCACAACAGTGTGAATGCTTCATGAACATTCACACTATTAAAGCAAATTTGGGCACTTTGAAAAAAGCATTGTCGTGTCTGCTAAAAACAGAAGCTGCTACTTGTGTAGGTGTCAGACCTACACAGTGTGACTGCATTTACCGAGCTGTATTACGTGTCACAAACTTTCACTTTGCAAGTGAGCAGAAACAGATTTCTGTCTTAAATCCTGGTTTCAGTTCTGCATTGAGCAGCACAGTGGAACACTAGTCTTGAGCATTCCTACAAAAAAAAAAACCTACAGCGTTAACTTTTACATTTGTGCTGCTAAATATGTCATTTTAAAATGTATAATCCCAAATAATGACAATGTGGAAGAGTTGGGGCAGTCTGTTTTGCTTTGGGCCCCAAATGTCTGAACTCGCCTCTGGTGTTAAACATATGTTGTTGTTATTTATTTAAAAAGTATGACCCATAACTGGAGCATAGTTTGGCAAACTGACAAATTGTCAGTTTGCCCTGTCTAAGCAGGGACGTTTTGTTTCTCAGGCATTCATTTTTAATTTTTTAAACAAAAGTAATGACATTAGTGTTTGAAATATAACATTGTTTAACAATAAACCTGTGGTTTTCTTTTTAAATACATTTCTTTGCAGTTAGAGTCACTTTGCTGACATGAGCTGCTCCACGGAAACCGTGCTAAATAAATAGTTGATTTATGTTTAACCCATCGGGAAAAGCAAACCTATACTTTTGTGGTTTTTCCCATAAATAGTGGTTCCAAGCTGTACCTCCTGCCTGCGTGGGTGGTCAGCTACGACCAACACATCAGCTCCGAGCAGATTTGACTAATGAACACATCCTGCGCCTCTTTGCACGTCAACCAGCAACACACTTTATCCACCAATCACCTGTTATCTACAAAAACTGGGATGCAAAATAACCAACGTTGATAATCTGGTGCTAAGTTTATCACAAGCAGGCTTTAACAAAATATTAAATCTTTTTTAGGGTTGTTGGATTCCTAACATGCAAACATAAATGGGACTTTTTTAAAATCCTAAGAAGGAAGTTTAAAAAACTGACATAGTTAATAAAAACATAAATGCACTACAGCTTTGAATGCAGTAATTGTTTTGTTGTTGTTTTTTTTAACTATGAGCACTTTTTGTTAAATCTGACTTTTTAAAAGTTCAAAATTAACACGTCAGTGAGCTCAAGTTATTTCAGCAGCAGCTGCTTACTTACAGTGATTTTCATTTTATCACAAGAATGCACAAGCTTAAACTGTATTTTCTCATTTTTGTGGCAGTTTCTGTATTTTTCTTTCGGCTGCTCCCTTCTTCAGGGGGCCGTCACAGTGAACTAACGCGCACGAACACTTTCCAACTGTTTTTACACCAGATGCCCTTCCTGATGCAAGCACAGACCACTGAGCTACCACAGCCCTCTGTGTGGAGCCGAGAGCTGCTATATATGGTGCCCAGGGAGCAGATGGTGGGGGTTAAGGGCCTTGCTCAAGGGTCCAGAGTGGTGCAAATGAGGGTGGAGGCAGGTGTGGGTGTTTCACCATTCCCATCCACATTTTGATATTTTGAGTCCGAGGAGTTGATCCGACGATCTTCCAACCACAGGCCCACTTTCTCTAACCTCTGCACCACTGTATTTACCTAAATATCATTAATTTAAATTGATGAACGTTTACTTAATGGAAGCGATTAAAGATAACTTGACTTGTGTGTGTACAATTTGACATGAAACAGTTATGAGTTCTTTTGCTTTACTTTCCACTCTTCTGTACATATTAAATTTATTTATCCAAATTTATTATTCTGAATAAGCATAAGATGGCCGCACTTTAATAGTAGCAGCTTCGTGCACTCCGCCCATCTTTCGGACGACTGTAAGTACATGTTCTCGTTGTATCTCGGTCCAATGAGGGTTATTCAACTGGTGGCCCAGATCCAACTCAGGCCCATGGGTGTGCTCAGTTCAGCCCACCAATGGGTTCATTCTTAAATAAAACCAGATTTTAAATCATAAAAAAAACTTACTTAAAGAGATATGCTGGTGAAGATTCTCAGTCATCCAGGACATGATTAAAAAAAAAAAAAAAAAACGTTCAATGCAAAAACAACTGGACTTTATTTGTAACAGAAGATGTTTCGCTCTTCATCCAAGGAGCTTTCTCAATTCAAAGAGCAATGAGTGTAACAGATGGTTTAAGAGAGGGGTAAAGGAAGCAATTTATGTTAAAAGACAGAAACCATCTCTTAACAGAGGAAGACGCCTCAGATTTCAACTTTCAAAAACTTATAATGCAACTTTAGGATTTATTCCCAGCCAGTTTTCACACCTGATGGGAACAGAGGGACCTCATCTGTGAATGAGATTAACAAAGACCTTAAGAAACCCCTACTGTTCAAGGTGTGATTTGTCAATCTACATATGTGCATATCTTATCTCAGCCTTATAACCTGAACCCCACACTCACTGCTCTTTGAATTGACAAAGCTCATCGATGAAGAGCGAAACGTCTTCTGTTACAAATAAAGTCCAGTCGCTTTTGTATTGAACGTTTGCGAATTTACTTGAAGAGAATAACTGCTGGATGTTTGGGCCCTGAGCTTTTGGCTTGCAGTACTGTATTTTTTGCCCTATAAGTTGCTTTTTTGTGCATAATTTGCATGCCCTGCAACTTATACGGTGAAGCAACATACAGTATTTGATTTTTCCACTTTATTAGACATATTTGGACTGATGTGACTTATAGGGCAGTGCAACGTGTATGGCCGAAAATACAGTAACCGTGTACGATAGCCGTGGCCCCGTGAGCCCTTTAGTTGAATAGCCCTGTATTAATCCATGGACAAGCCTCTGTTCTTTTAAAAACTGCAGCACAAGAACATTTAGGACATTCTTTCCATTTCTGTGGAAGCCGGGTCACCCTGCTCCTAAGTGACTACGTTTAGTCCGATTTGTAAGTTTGCACTTTGTTCATGTTCTGTTTTCTGTCCCTGCAGAGCAAAGACGTTGGAGTCCAGATGCAGGACGAGCTGCTGAAGGTCACCACTGAACTGCAGACGGTGAGTTCCTCCGATTGTCGCCTGCATGGAACCAAAGGCGAACAAAAACGCTGAATAAACTCAGACTTCTGAATGACATCACTGAAATCTGTTGACGAATGAACCATCGGCTTAACTGCTAAGGTTACAAGCAGAACAAAGGCATTAGCGCAAAGCTAAAATCAGCTTAAAGTAGCTAAAAGCAAAAATAGGCAAACTGTAGTTAAATATAAAAGTCACAAAACTGTAGCTAAAATGTAACCAAAACAGTAGCTTGAAGCATAGCTTTAGCGAACCCATAGCTAAAATGAAATTAGCAAAACTGCAGAGAAAAGCTAAAATCATCAAGTCTATTGTTAAAGGATAAACTTAGAAAAACAGTAGCTAAAAGCTTAAACTAGAAAGTTCATATAAAAGTTAAAATTTGCAAAACGGAAACTAAAAGGCCAAATTAGCTGAACAGTAGCTGAAAGCTAATTATAGCAAAAGTGTCACTAATAGCTCATAACAAAACAACAACTACAAACTAAAGTTAAGTAGTAACTAAAATTTACCAAGAGCAAAACCCTAAGTAAACTTTAAAATAAACAAAGCAGTAGCTTAAAAGCTAAAAGGAGCTAAGACAGAATGAATGTTTGATGCATGAATAATTAAAACAGCACAAAGTCTGCAGAAGTATTTTCCATTCCAAACAGGAAGACAGTAATTTGACTGCTGACTCGACATTCACACAGTATGATCCAAAGTGTGCTCACACTGATTTCACTGATGTGAGTTTTGTTGTTGTTGTTTATCTTTAAAGGCTCTGAAGACGTATAACCAGTACCACACAGACTGTCTGATAGCTGAAGGGAAACTAAAAGAAGCTGAGCGGCTCGAGGAGAGACACACCGGCAAGTCAGCCGACCTCGTCCCGGGTCAACTGGGAGGGCAGAGACGAAGTTCTGTCAAAAAGATGGAGCGACTGATGGAGAAGGTGTGTGTGTGTGAGTGTGTGTAAAAGACACAACAAGCCACGGGAAGGCAGGTTTCTGTGTTTAAAACCACCTTTTTTTTTATTTTTAGTTTCACTGCCTAAACATACATTAAAGCAAATTTGTGCAGAGTTAGGAAGTGCTTGTTTGGTAAAGGGAGTTTTTATTTGTACTTAAAATAATGTTTATGGAACTGCAGAGGCACGGGAGGTTCCAGGAGACCCAGCTGAAGTGTACCAAGGCTCGTAACGACTACCTACTCAATCTAGCAGCATCGAATGCAGCCATGAACAAATATTACCTGCAGGATGTCAGCACTCTCATTGACGTAAGACACATTCAGTTTGTGTTAGCAAACCGTTTAGTGGACTTTTTTATAAAACTGTTCAGTGGTTCACTTGGTGTAAGCGCCACGTTTTGTGATATTACACAATAGCACCACTCTGCTAACAGGACCATGCTGCTAACAGCATCATGCTGCTAGCAGGACCATGATGCTAACAGCATCATGCTGCTAGCAGGACCATGCCGCTAACAACATTATGCTGCTAACAGCATCATGCTGCTAGCAGGACCATGCCGCTAACAGTATCATGCTGCTAACAGGACCATGCCTTTAACAACATTATGCTGCTAACAGTATCATGCTGCTAGCAGGACCATGCTGCTAGCAGGACCATGATGCTAACAACATTATGCTGCTAACAGCATCATGCTGCTAGCAGGACCATGCCGCTAACATTATGCTGCTAACAGTATCATGCTGCTAGCAGGACCATGCTGCTAGCAGGACCATGCCGCTAACAACATTATGCTGCTAACAGTATCATGCTGCTAGCAGAACCATGCCGCTAACAGCATCATGCTGCTTTTCTTTATGGAAAAGCTTATATGTCAGAAGAAGCTCAAAAAGCAGCCGGTCTTTGACTCATTTCTTCTACTCCATCATTACGTTCCCGTGTTCCAGTGTGGCGACCTCGGCTTCCATCTGTCCCTGGAGCGAGTGATGAAGTGTTACCTGGCCAGCAGGTGGCGAATTCAGAAAACAGAGGAGACGGGCCTGAAGCAGCTGGAGACGGCCGTAACCTCCCTGGACCAGGGCGGAGACAGAGATGCGTTGCTACAGCAGCATGATGCTGCTTTCTGCCTGCCGTTCAGATTTAACTACCACCCGCATGAGGGAGACCAGGTACGTTTACTACACGACAGGTGGAGGTGTTTGACGAGGCTGGAAGGACTTTTATCCACAGCAGATCACTCTTGGATCCACCATCAATGTTGTGTACCTGCAAACACAAACTGATCTGTTGTGCTGATTAAGAATTTATCATTTTAATATTGTACGAATAACTCAGCATCCAAAATGTTCAACTCATTCAGGAGACGGGTGCCATGACTTTTGGGTTCTGTAACTTTTATGGTTTTCACAATTTAGAATTTTATTAACCCAAAAAAAAAAAAAAAAGTCAGATTGAAATATATTGAGCTCGTGTATTCCTTCAAAAACATTTCTCATATTTACGTTTGGGTTTTAGCTAATGTTGTACCACGTTTAGCTTTACCTGGCCTTTTGTTACTTTAATATTTTGCACCTTTTAGCTACCCTTCTGCTACTTTCATTTTTAATTTGCCTTTTGTTACTTTCATCTGGCCTTTTACCACTTTTTTTAGCTATCCTTGTTACTTTTCATTTTTAGTTACACTTCTGTTACTTTAATTTTTAGTTAGCCTTATGCTTCTTTTATCCAGCCACTTTTAGACGACCCTTTGCTACTTTTAATCTACATTATGCTTTTTAACTTTTAAGTTAAGGGGAGTGGTGGCGCAGTGGTTAGACGGTGGGCTTGTGATCGGAAGATCGCCGGTTCAAACCCCGGTACCGAC
>JARVGV010000111.1:32761083-32775679 GCA_031762435.1 Hypsolebias longignatus | reverse complement strand
CGAATGGTATGGCATGCCTTTGTATCATGTAATAGGTAAAGTGACTATTAATGACACAATCGGCTTGCCATAGCCTGCCACCTTTGTCCAGCTCGCTTGGATCAACTGTCAAATCAGCTTCACTTCACTGCACTGCCCAGACAAAATGCAGCTAATTTGACCACTTAAGTGCATTTATTAAGTAAAACTTCAACTTAGACACACCTTTACTATAATTCAATCAAAAAAATAATTGTTTTTAGGTGCTTATCTAGTTAAATTTTGAAGAAATGCGCGGTGTTCCTACTTCCTGATTTTCTCTGCGCGCTCCCGGAGCACTGAGGCAGCGAATACTTCTGAAATGCAGCTGATTTGACATCAAAGTGCATTTATTAAGCAAAAGTTATATTTATATATATATTTATAATTTCAAGTAAAAAAATAATTATTTTTAAGTGTTAATCTTGTTAAAGTCCTCCGGTGCACGCCCCCACGGCTGCCATTTGGAAACCAATCTATTTTTGACAACACCAGCCCACATTTCCAGGTTGTCAGCGGTGACGCATAATGAATGTGACGTACACGGCAAAGCAACGTATTTATGGATTTTTCCACTTTATTACATAATAAAGGTATATAAAGATATAAATGAAAAAGTTAAACATGGGCCTGGACTAACAAGTGGAGAGGCAAACTCACCAAAGTAGGGCTCGTTTTGACATCCTTTGATCTTGACCCCTCGGGGTCCAGTCTCGATCAGGAAATGTCTCACCAGCTGCTCCAGAGGGTCACTCGCTGGAAAACCAGGTTTTAATTGTTAAAATCGACAAAAATCATTGTTTCGTAACTAAAACACCTGATCTAAGAGCTCTTAAATCAACAAAACAATGTAATTAATCAGTTTTACCTTTGCTGTTGTGGTTCACGTTGGGGGGAGGCGTGGCCACCTTCAGAGCCAGACCGTAGGCCCCCTGGAAAGAGTTACTGTCCCTGATCAGGAAGGTTCCTGGCTCTCTCTCCTTCAGCGCTGCGATTGCTTCAACCAAACACAGCTTAACGTTACAACCTTCATACCTGTACACGCTGAAAGACTGAAGTGAAATAAGGAGCTTGCCTTGCTCTCTGGAGATGGCAGGTTTGTACCAGAACCTCGAACTGTCCTGGACAAATTTCACACTGACCCGGTTGATGTCATCATTTAGGCCTGCAGGGGGTGCAATTTCTCCCACATTGGGAGAAAATGTGACGTGATGCTGGGTGGTGGAGGGAGGCACGTGTCCCCCGGATGGCCTCACCCCTTCGATGGGAGAACCTGGGTGAGCGGGCTGATACCGCTTCTCCGGTAAAGGCGGCTGTGGGGGAGGAAGAGGGATGGAGATGGTGGAGTAGTTGGAGTAGGAGGCTGGTTGGAGCTGTGGGGTGGGTCCAGAGTAACAGTGCCTTTTGTTGGTATCCATGGCAACGCTGTGCTCCATGCCCAGGTAGTGGTGATGTGGGGGTCCATGGTGCTGCAGGTAATTAGAGTGGTGGGGTTCTGATCCACTCAGCATTAACCTCCTACCCAATGTGGCAAAACCAGGAACTGGAGCGTCAGAGACCGGTGAGCCATCTGCGCTGCCAGGTCCTGGCTGCGGGGAGGACGGTGCGAGAGCAGACGAGGCGCTGGAGGTGGTGGGCTTGTGGACATCTGGGTCAGATTTCACCGTTGGAGAAGATCCATTGACCTGCACTGAGGTCGGCTCTGGAGAACCATTGGCTTGGGTCTGGGTCTGAGGCTGTACCACAGCAGCTTCTGAAGAACGCAGGGCTGGAGGAGTGAGTGGTCCGGACTGAGGGCTTGTGTCTGATGCAGATGAAGGGGGACCCTGGTTTGACGCAGGCGGCGACGCCAACGGTGCATCTGTGCTGCAGAGCTGCTGTGGTGGGGTGGTGGGGGGAGCTTTGGTTGGTGCAGTGCCGCAGTCGGGGGATTCAGTTTGTGACTGTGTAGTTTTGGTGAGCGAAAGAGACGACTGCTCTGGGCTGGTGCTGGAGCTTCCTACAGCTTCCTGGACTCCATTGGCGTTACAAAAGTGTTCGTCCTGAGTCGGGGAGTCCTCATTGTCACTGCCGATGATGTCTGTGGTCCGGATGTCATATTCCCCCCTTCCTGGACTGGGGCTTGAACAAACACACATGGTTATAATTATTAACATAAAGACACAAAGCACTCTCTGATTGTACACTTCTGAGTGTGGACATGAAATCAATGCATTACAATCAGTTCACATTAGTTGGATTTTAAGGAACTGAATCAAACCTTGTGTCTTAACCAAATGGAAAAACAAAACAGAAAACAAATGACTGATACGTATTGAGCTCAGTGGTTTCGCCTACTCATACGTTTCCCAGCCCCTTCTAGTTATTTACACATTAAGATCCAATCAAAGTACGGGGAAACTTACATCATCAATGTTTTCTTTCAAATCAGTAAAACATACCATAAAGCTTGTGCACTAGGCGTCATTATTATCACCATCTTGACCTCATATCCAAATATCTCAACATTAAGTGCAAATGGATCCCCAGTCATAACAAAGACTGCAACTTAGATATCGTCTCCATAGAGCTCCATGCTAAATAATTAACAACACAATCTATCCCTCAAAGTAAAAACACAAGCATGGAGTACCTCTCCTGCGTTCGGAGAGGACTGCTGGTGTGGACAGGAGTAGAAGGTCCAGACATGTCAGAAGGTGTGGAGCAGGCAGCATGGCCTTCTCTGTGGACCCTCTTAAAGGAACTGTGGGTAATGTGATCCCTCCAGCCAACACTTTCACCAGAACTACGAAGGCCATCTGAGAGCAGGACACAATGGGCACAGTGATCAGTTGGGGTCAAATGTGTTCACAAAGTTTCTCTGACTGTGAAAAGAATGCAGTGTCATTTATTCCCACAACATTCCTGGTAAATAAAAACATATTAGTGTTTTACTCACCGGTATGCGAGTCAGGGCTGTATGACTGCTGCGAGTCTGGATGCCGGTGATGGTGGTTGTGGTCTGCTGGCCCGTTGCTATGGCTACAGGACCCAGTCATAGAGGAGGCAGGAGGGAGTGGAGACGTGGACTCAGACTGGTAGCCTGAGGCGTAGCCCCTGCTTTCAGATGGCGAGGGCTGGTACGGTGAGTAGAGGCACGCCTGACGTGGTGTTTGGTACCCGCTGCTGCTGCTGCTGTACTTCAGATCCAGGTGAGAATGAGCATGGGACCTTGATGCTTCTGGATAAGCCGGGTGGCCTGACGGCAGTGGGTCAAAGGTAAAGGCTGGCAGATCATGTCCCTGTGGGCCGTAAGAGGCTACGGTGGCTCTCCTGTGCCAGTATTCAGCCTCTCGATCTCTCTCCCACTGAAGCTCCGCCTCCCTGTCTCGCTCCCAGTGCAGTGACAGCTCCCTGCCCCGCCTGAGCCCTGGGTCCCTTTCCCAGTGGATCTCTGATCCTCTGGGTAACTCAGTCTCCCGGGCTCTCCTAAGCCCCACCTCCCTCTGTTGAAGCTCCGCCTCCCTGTCCCAGTGGAAGCTGTCCCCACGGTCCAGCCTCAAGTTGTGATAGGCAGCAGAGTCTTCTCTCCTGATGCTGCAGTCCCTACAAAGACAGCCAGGGGGTGGTAGACCATCCATTAGCATTATGTCTTGGTAAGTCGGGCTGGTGGAGGGCTTTGTGGTGTGTGAGAGAGGATGGTTGTGGCTATGAGGTGGAGGAGGATGGTGAAAAGGTGCCTCCTCATGACAGCAGAGGCGGCCGGGGGCAGACATGGGGTGGTGTGAATGACTGTGAGAGTGAGGGGTCAGGTCTTGTGACGGATACGGACAGATATGTCGAGGTGACGGCACCTCTGAGCAGGTACGGTGTAAAAAGTGAGAGGGGTAACTTTGACGGTCCCACACTAGATCTGGAGGTGGAAGGGACTGTTGCGTGTGTGGGCTGTAATGCTGACACATGTCCACGTGTGACGGAGGAGCAGCTGGGTTTGGGCTAGTGGGGGGGTTCGCCCCGTGATGACCATTGGTGCCAGGGGCTCGATCGAGGCAGTAGCCGTTAGGCATGAGGAGGGTGTGGTCACAGCCCGGTTCAGCACAGCGCTGGGAGCGGTAACCATCCCTGCACGAACACGACCGACTGAGCCGCAGCGCCCCACTTCTCTCCGAGGGCCACGAATCTCCATCATCCAAAATGGCGGTCTCTCTCTCTCCGTCTGGGTTCCCCTCGATCCCTCCGAGGAGACGTTCAAGTTCCTCCCTCTCCTGCCTGGTCGGGGGCGGGGGACGGACAGGATCCTCAGAGTGATCGGGATGGATACACGACTGGTTCAAATGGAGGGGGTGGGGTGAAAAGCTGGGGTCAGAACTTTGGGTGATCATATGATCGGGCCTATCTTCTAAGAAGCCGCCTCCTGGGCTGCTACCGTTAGTTGAGGTCAGAGAATCGGAACCCGCACCGCGGCGCTTCTTTATCTGAGCGTAAAGGCTGCCATCTAGAGGACCTCTGGTATGAGCAATATCTGAAACAAACCAACAGGGAGCTCATTTTATAAAGTAAAACACATTTTAACAAAGTTGTTTGTTGTTCTTTCGTGTTCCTCTGGTTCTGATCGTCTAGGACAGTGGTTTTCAACCAGCAGTTACTTGGTTCCTCTGCAGAGGCTCTTTGACCAAGTATAACATTGAAATAAATCTTGATATGTGTATCAACAACCACAGTAGGAAAGTTAGATATTTTTAGCCATTTTTATCTACCAGTAGTTGTTTGTTGCTTGAGAATAAAAATTATATGACAAAAGGATTTTCTATGACGAAGGACCAAAAACACATTGATGCTAGCGATAGCATTGACTGATTCTTTAATCCGATCTCCACCACATCTTAAACACATTTGACTCAGGTCATCGTTAGCCTCAGTAACAATAGTTACCCTCCAGGCTGTCCTGGTACCGCTGGTTGAAGTTCTCATAAGAATCCCAGCGAACCACCGGGTCAGAGGTGTTGTAGTCGACTATGACAGCCGGGTCGTTCTTGTGGTATTCACGTCCTGAGGAGAAAAAAAAAAAGTTTCATTCCAGGTTTTCTTTCTGCCGCTGCCCTGCTTGAATCTGATTTGGCGTTAACTAACCTTTGGTCCTCTCAGGTCCAGAAGAGAAGACAAACTCCACGGTGGCATCGGATGGAAAACGTTCATCTGAGGGAAAGAAATGAGTCAAATCTCTCCAAAATAACAGATTTCCAGAGATGAAACACACGCCCCTACGTTGTAAATACAGTATTGTCACACAAGGTGCAGATTTATAAATATAAATTGTACATAAACCCCCATCAAACTCCAGCATCAAACATCTCACTTTTTCCACAGATGTATCCCGAGATACAAGAACCCAGAATCATACGTTTCTGTTTATTAATACTTCATATCTTGTACAGAAAACCACATTCCTTCTACAGACATGATCCGTTATTCCATGGAAAGTGAAACCGAGGGGGAAATTAAGTAACGAGCACATTCATTTTTGACTTAAAGAATGCAAAGCCAATAAGCGTGTACCATAAACTCTCTCTGAGCGGTGATTTTTATTTTATTCTTCACACACTGTCATTGTGGCTTGTAGCGCATCTCGTTCTCACTGAACGCTCCTCCTGGGAGCTGTCATTACTTCCAGGGTGAGGACCAAACTGCTACTTGTTAGGGATTTATTCCGCCACAGAATCATGAGGCCAAAACCACTGAACATATATTCCCACAATTCAACGTTCAAACGGCTGCAGTCGAGTCGGTGTCTGTTTGAACATCAGTTTACAATAAAAGCATCCGGAGAAGCAAAAATCAGGCGTTTAGGAAACAATAACATTTGTAAAGTTAAAAACAGACGGACTATTATTAAAAAAAAAAAAGAAAGTTTGTTCTCATGAATCAAAAGTTTAGTTTGAAACTAGACTTTTGTTTTTGGAGGGACTACAGTGGGATGCTGATAAGTCCAGGTTGCCATGGCGATGTCATTTGAATTTTATCATTCTTGGACAAAAGAGTCACTCAAACTCGGTGTGATTTTACAAAAGTAACTAATTCCCAAAGACACAATTTACAATTCGTGAGCGTCAACGAGGCGTTCCCACAGGTTTTTGGATGATGCATCAAGTTGAAGAAACTTTTCAGTCATTACAAATGAAGTTTGATGAACGTGAGCTGAAAAACTAATGAAGGCTGCTCTCCGTGTGGTACTTTTACTGGATAGCTGGAAGCTTTCTCACTTCCTTCTATCAAATAAATAAAAAATACAGCGAACCAATAAACAAAACAACTTTTTACTTTTGGGTTAAATAAAACAAATTAAGACTCCAGAACCAACTAATGGGACATAAAAAAAAACATTTAATTTCAGTTTGTCTCTTGAACCACGTTTGGTTTGGGGTTTAAAACTACCCGCAGCATTTCCTAACCGTATCCACCCCCGGATCAACGCACCGGTGTGAGCTTCATCCAGCTCCCCCTTGCCGAACCACAGCTGGGCTCCGTGGACGGTGCAGGTGTGGAACTGAAGCCTGAACACCGTGTCTCTGTCGGCGCTCTGGGCTCGCCGGTGGTAGCATTTCACCTGAAGAGGGCAGCAGAAAGCGAGGTTGGCTGGGCAGTGAGACACCTCACAGATGATTCAGACAAATTACCAGTCCTTGTTAACAAGATCAGAATATTTATCTTAGGGATGAAGTTTATCAGCTTGTAATGATTTAAAAAAAAGTCATAATTACACCCCCACGCATATGCGGGGGTCTTCCGTTTCCTCCTGGTCTGACTCACCATGAT
Source organism: Hypsolebias longignatus (assembly GCA_031762435.1). Lineage (NCBI taxonomy): Eukaryota > Metazoa > Chordata > Actinopteri > Cyprinodontiformes > Rivulidae > Hypsolebias > Hypsolebias longignatus. Next base: position 32,768,869 of record JARVGV010000111.1, on the reverse strand, counting down.
GTCACCCTTTAGCAACAGGGCCGGTTCGATGCTCACGCACAGTCTCCTGCCTCCGGTGCCTTGAAGGTCACTGTGAAAGACAAAACGAACTGTGGTTTCCAAAGTTGTGGTCAAGAGGTCGTGAAACACCAAACGAGGGGCTCTTGAGATAATCTACATCAAATTAACTTTACATGTGACTGCCAAAATGTAGTTTCTGATACAAAGAAATCAAAATAATAGTCATAAATTCATTAAAATGTAATCTTTATTACATGGCTTATTAGCAATACTTGCATACCTGTACTATAGCAGAAGTCAAGATTCTTTAATACTTTTATTCTGTGTCAAAAAGCTGAAACGTTTGGGAACATCTGATTTAAATTATGTATTAATTTGGCAGTAAGGATGTTTAAAGGCACCAAGATGAAAACAATGTGATAAAAGCTGGACTCAGGAAGAAAAACACCATTTAATTGTGATGCTGAACCCTCAAAGTAATGAAAGAAAACATCCCAGAGTCAACACACCCCAGATTTATACAAAGTCCTTATAAGAGATGGAGACTCACTATATGCCCGAAGTGTAGACCAGCTGCATGGACTGGTAGATCTTCAAGAACGGGTAATAACCTAGAAAGAGGAGAGGATTTTTATCAGCGTGTGCAGCGAGGAATGTGCTGATTCCATCCTCTCCTTGTGGACCTGATCATCAGATAAACAGAAGTGTGTGTGTGGGTGTGTGTAGAGGGAATGCAGCCATCTTTGGCATCTGCATCCAGAATCACCTCTGCAAATCCAGAGGGAAGCCTGTCAGAAGACCCTCGCCAACCCAAACATCCCATCTCATACAGGTTTTATCTATATGCAAAGACCCAGACCGGATAGGTCCGAGACAGAAGGTCCGGTCCAGATCCAGCAACCCTTTCATTATTTGCCTTCTGGTAAATCAAACTGAACGTGTCAAGAAACGGGACCTCTTCCAGTGCTTCCCCTAAATTACTTGCCTTGTTGTACCGCTGCACTGTTTGTATTGAAAGTTTGAGCGTGACTTAGAGTCGGGCTTTTGATTGAGTCGGCAGACGCACGCAGCTGACGATCCAATTATATGGCAACATGGCATGCCATACAATCACCTGCCGCGCGTGGCCATTTGACCGCGCGCTGACCAGCCTTGAAAGAGGTAAAAAGTTCAGTTAAGCTTCAGATGGACTACTGCCAGCGATCCATCAGCCCAAATGGACGTTCACTGAGCCGCTGCACTCAGCGGACGCACGCGGTCGACGACCTAAACAGGTGAGATCACAAAATATCCGTCATGTCAGAGCAGGGTCCGAGTCTGAATAATGCAGAATGCAGGCAGAAGCAGGGATTTAATGAGCTTTGATGGCCATGAACGGACAAATACCCCCTCAGCTCAGATCTTCTGCCCACTTTACTGAACTGCACGCGTCCACCTACCGTTATCTATATAAGTAGTCAAAGCTTAATTAAAAATGTGGTGTTGGTGGGGGGTGTTTTGGAGTCGGACCTGTAATTACTGTTAATTTGTTGGATTGGTTGGGGTTAGAAAATTATGCCTATGGGCTGGGGCTGGGTTGAGTTTGATTTTTTTGGACCCGAATGCAACTCTAGAGCGGGTGCGGGGTTGGGGTGGGGATACGGCTCAGCTCGAAGGAATCTTAGCACTGCCTCTACTATTTTAGCTAGCGCGTCTGTATTGTGTGCCGCTAGCTTAATGTTACATCGGTGCCAGCAGTTGTCGGGGGGGTGGGGTTCGGTAGGCAGGGCGCTTGGTTCTGTTGACAGCTGCATGGTCTTCATTTTTATTTTTGCAATTTAGTGTGGAGATTGATTTATTTTTTTAGATACAATTTAAATATATGCTAACTTTGCACTTCATTCAGCTACTTTACATCAAGTGATTAAAAAGAACGAGATGTTCCCGTCTTCTTCTGCCTGACTTCCTGCTTTTGTTAGTTTACAATGAAAGTATCGTCGGGTTCACTGCATGGCCACGTTTTAAACAAAAATCTTGCACACTCAAAGTGAGCGTTGAAGATGACTCTCAGCTACTACCACACCAAATGTGAGCCCAGCGTCTGTAGAAGTGACCGACTTACAGCAGATTTTGTGTCTGCTGAAGTTGATTAGCTGTGGCGACCATCTTGAATCAGAATGACTCCAATAGTTATCCGGTTGAAGACGTATATCTGGTGATTATTTTAAGTTTTATTATTATGGTGGCGAGCCAATACAAAAACTTGAAAATTACAACAAACGCAAAGAACTTCTGTCTCATAACTCCTAAATTACTCACAAACATAAAATGTGAACAGCGTTTAGTGTCGTGAGCTGAATTTCTAAGCTGCTCTCAAACTGCTCTGATGTTTGTGTGATTCAAGACTTTTCAGCTGTTATCAGCTAAAGTCACTGAAGCAGAAATCAGAGGAATGGAGCGTTCTAAATAATGTAAGCAAAGATGAAGAACGATAAAACAAGAACAGGGAGGAAACCGTTTAGGATCTGGCTTAAAAAGAAAGAGCAACGAACCTCCTTCTCCCTGGAAGTTGGGGAGGGATGGGATGAGGACTTGGTGGAGGAAGAGAGGACTGCTGTTCATCTTTATGGCCCCAGAGAGAAGGCCTCCGAAGTAATAGACATACCTGAAAGACAAAAACGAAGATGATGCTGTCTGCTGGGAACGTTTGAGTTTTTCATAAGATGAATGAAGGAACTTTGAGTCAGAAACTGTTTTTAAAAGGTCACTTTTTCAGTGATGAAGATGTTCACAAGGAGGTCATCTTCGTGAACATCCATCCATCATTAAACAGGGGTGGAGGCCTCTGTGTCCAACTGTCCCCCTCTTACAATGCTGTTATTATTATTATCACTCAGTATCTGTGAATAGCAAGCGGCCATCAGAGCACTAACAACCAGTTGTTAGTGCTCTGATGGTCCTCCTTGATCATGTGAACAGCCGGTTCTGGATGCCAACAACAAACTGGTTGATCCACTATAAGAAGGTGCCATTTTTAAGACTGAGTTTCTTGCAGCTCTTCATAATGGATAAAAGGCAAAACGTTTCAACAAGAAACCGTCCAGAGAACCTGACTGAACCTGGTTAGACTTTTCTACCTGGATTACTGAGCATGTATCAGGAAATACTTCAGTACTGTTTTATAAATCATATTTCAGCCTTCTAAATCCTAAACAGTGGTCTTTACTTTTTTTTTTTTTTTTGTGGCATAAAGGCTAAAGATAAATCCAGCAGTTGTAGTTTAAGCTGGGAGCTGTTTCCTGTTCCTTCTCCTGTAAATAGGATGTATTCAATCAGATCATCCATGATGTATGATGACCATCCCACCACCCTGAGCTCCCCTCAGATCATCCTGTGACCTCTACCTGTTTTGTGATGGCTGGAGGGAAGAGGACACCTTATCTTCACAGAACTTCCTCATGGCGAGAGTACTGAGCGCCTGGTCCGCCCTGCATGCACACACACGAAAACACACACTTTGAGCTTTGGGTCGACCAGTTTCCATCGTGGGACTTGCATCAGACTCCAAAAGCACATGGAGAGGATACAGCTGGCCCAGGCCACAGGATGAACTGCTCCCACTGTTCCTGTGCAGAATCCAGCAGCTCAATTCATCAAACCAACGAGCCTGCATTAAAAACCACTGAACGTTTCAAATAAGCCGACGGACAAATGCACCGTGAAACGTTATGGATTCTTACTGGACATGAACAGTGGAGTTACGTCCCTGCGTCGTTTTCCTCGGCAACATTTAATGCAATCAACGCGTGGAAGTTGGAATGAAGCAGACGTTTAGCCTGTGGGTTTGGATTTCTCTGAAGCACTCACCCTGCAGAGATCTTGCTGTAGTGCATGTAGGCTGCGATGATCACGCCGGTTTTCCCTTTATTGCCCTGCAGCAAGGAGTGGGAGAGCAAAAGGTCATCGTGGCCTATCGACCGATTGATGCAGCCTTTCAGGTAGTTTGAGCACAAACAGAAACGGTGAGACGCACAACGGAAGCGGAGCGATGTGGAAAAGCTTCAAATTAAAAAGCTCCCTGCGGTGTTCTGCTGCACACTTCCTGACACATTCCTAAGACATTCCAGCTCCAAATTCCAGAGGTGACCCCTCCAGATAGCAGCAGGAAGGCCCCTCGAACACAACGAGCACAAATTAAAGCTTGTTGTGCAGCGTGCCTTTTCTCAGTGACAACGGCTCGATTTGTCCTCGGCCCCCGCGCATGACCTGCAGCTAACAAACAACGCTCCTGCAGCTGGAATGTTCTGGAGAGGCGACGAACACAAACGTTAGCTTGGATTTACCATTTAGCTTCTTCAGATTAAAAACAAATGGTTGTAGGAGCTTATTATGCATACTTGAAATTATTGCTTAAATTCTTCCGTATGTTTTTCATGATCCTCGTCCTGCAGTTTTTACTCTAGGTCAGTAGGTATCAAAATGTTCAGCTCCTTCAGGAGAAGGGTGCTGGTATTGGTGCAACTTTAGCTTTTTGAAATATTTAGCTCCTTCAAATCTTTAGATGTGTTTACAACCTTTTACTGCTCCTTTCACATTTTGTTCTGCTTCAGCTTCTTTCAGATTTCTTGTGAAAATTTAAACTTTTTCAGCTACTTTCAGCTCATTTCAGCGGATTCGTGCTCTTTTCAGATTCTTTCTGCTAACTACATTTTTGTGCTTCTTCTAACTTCTTTCTGTTAATTTCAGCTTATTATGCTCCTTTCAGCTTATTTTTACAAGTCATTGCTTTTTCTGCTACTATATAGCTGTTTTTAATGCTTATTTTAGCCTTTTTTTCCCCAGCAAATTGCACATTTTTTGCACTCATTTAAACATTTTTCAGCCTAATTCAGCAAAAATGTGCTCTCTCCACTTTGTTCAGATAATTTCAGCGTTCTTTCTAACTTTTTTGCTACTTTTCAGCTGTTTTTTGCTAATTTCAAGTTTTTAGTGCTCATTTTGGCTTCTTTCAGTCTAATTGGGCAAACTTGTGTTCTTTCTGCTTCTGTTACTTAAAGCTTGTTCCACCTTTCCAGATACCTTTGTAGCATTTTTGAAGCTATTTTCAGCGGTTTTCAGATGAATTCACATTTTTCATGGTAATTTTTGCTTCGTTCAGACTAATGATTTTTTTTCTGCTAATTTCTGCTTGTTATGCTCCTTTCAGCTTAATTATGCTAGTTTCAGCTATTTCGGTCACTTCTGTTACTATTTAGCTATTTTTATGCTAATTTTAGCTTTTCAGCTAATTCCACATTTTGTAGCTAATTTCAGCTCTTTCTGTTTCTTTCTGGTAGTTTAAGCTTCTTTTGCCTTTCAGCTACTTTTCAGCAATTTTTTTGCTAATTTCAGCCTTTTTTTTAATCTACTTTCTTAATTTTTTTTTTGTTGCTAATTTCTGTATATTTACACCAGTTTCAGCAAATGTGTGTTCTTTCTGCTTTCTTCTGCTAATTTAGGCTTGCTCGTCTTCCATTTCAGCTACATTTCAGCATGTTTTTTTTTTTTTTTGTTGTTGTTGCTGCTGATTTCAACTGTTTCTCAGCAAGTTCTGCAATAAGCACTCACACTGCATTTTCACAGGACATACAGTTTCTCTAGTTTCTTTAGTGGCTCTACTTTTGTGAAATCAAAATACACAACAAGCTGAAATCCTTTGATTTAAACAGAAATCATGTTAAATATTTCACACCCCAGTTATTAACCAAATAGATTAAGTCTGATTAATTCAGCACAAGCAGAAAACAGTAAATTTCCTAATTACAGATTGGGTATTAAAAAGGCTCACATTGGTTTTCCACTGATATAGTAGCTAAAATATCCAGAGTAATACCGTAAATACATGAAGTTGGTGAGACTAAACAAAACATTTTGGATTTCTTCTGTCTGCAGTGAAAGGGACAACAAGCCTCACATTTTCTACCTGTTCTAATTTTTCCACATCATTTAAACTTTTATTAATTTGGGACTGCAATCTGCAAACGTGTGCAAAAACTGTACATATATGTTTTTCATCAGTAATTCCAGCTTTGACACATGCGGCCACATCTTGTGTGTTTAAGTAAAGAGCCTGGGAAAACACAGGAAGTCTGCCTAAAAAGGCTTAGCGACCTCCTGAACTCTGACCTTGCAGTGGAGGACCACCACGTGCTGGGGGTCAGAGGTCAGCCAGTTCTCCATGGCCTTACATATGGCGCAGATCTTATCCAGCGGCGGGGCGTGGAGGTCAGGCCAGCCAAAGTCATGGACCTGTTGGTTGATGGAGACATGAGAACGACGGCGATCCGAGGAGATTAAAACCGACGAGTGTGGTCTGCGTTCCCAAACATCACGCGGTGAGGAGCCCTACCTTAGGGTTGAGTCGGGTGATATCATGGCGTCGCTCTGAGAGATTCAGCAACTAAAAACGAAAAACACAATCATGCCAGAGAAAATACAGCAAACAAACCAGGTTTTACAAAAGCTGTCGCTGCTGTTTGCTCACCAGAAACTTGTCCTGGTGTTTGGATTTGAGCATGGCAGCCACCTCCTTCAGGTTGAGCCGGTATCTTTGCTCCTCCAGTTTCGGAGGGAAGAAGACCGAAATGATCCTCTCAGTGATGTACGTCAGGTCGAAGTCGTAGTGGCGCTCCATCACGCGCTCCATCACACGGTCCACACTGAAGCTCCTGACGAACCAAGACAGAAGAACTGGGGGAGACTGGAACTGTATACTGAGCTGATGTTTTGTTTGAGCATCTTTTATTACTTTTTTTATTTTTATGCAGAAAGAACCAAATCCAACCAAGTGCAAGACTAATCTCTAAATGTCACAGCCCAGATAAAGACTTTGATTTCACTTTTAAATCATTAATGATAGGGATTTATAATCCACCCAATCGTAAATGACCAAGTTTATTCGCTTTTGCGCTACTTCAAGAACGTCTGTGAGAATCCGATTATATCCAAAACTATGCTGATGCAGGAAATACAGAAAATCCTAATGGGTTTTAAAAACTACAAATTACTTGTGATGGTTCAACATGAAACCTCACCCAAAGTCTGACGGACAGAAACAGACGAGGGGGGAATGAGAAAATGGATACATCAGATCACATTCATGTACTGGATCACATTTGTGACACTAAACCTTCCAGTGACAACAAAGAGAAGGTCATTAGTCTGAGGATGAATGTAAAAGGCGCAGATTAGAGCTGACAGCTGCTAAACGTGAAACTCCTCGGGCGAAACATATTAGATATAACGTTTGCAGCATACTGTATGTTGTAATAAAAAGAATGGGATGACTCTACCTTGGTAGGGTGCTCCTCTGTTTGATGTAGTTCAGGGACTTGGTAGATCCCTTTGGAAAACAAAGAAACAATAAAAAATAATGGTTAACCATAACTAGTTGACCTCATTAGAGCACACATTTAGGCTGTTCAACGTAATGGACACCAGTCTGAGGAGATGCTCACCTTATCTCTATACTCATCAGGTCAAAAGGTAACTTTGAGATTATTACCCAAACTCCTTTGTTCAGATAATCTTTGGGTAAAACTTCTGACTGCATGTTTCCATTTACCTTCTGCTCTTTACATCAAAACTAATCCTAAATTGTACAATAATAATAATAATTAAAAAAAGTATTCATGGTCAAACAGACATGCTTAAACGTAAGGAAAAAGCATAAATAAATTTAATTAGATACAGGGGGAGGATGCCGGTCAGACCTGGCAGACCCAAACGTATTGTGAGGGTCTGCTGGGAACGTCTGGCAGAGTCTCCC
>JARVGV010000111.1:32745394-32760983 GCA_031762435.1 Hypsolebias longignatus | reverse complement strand
CAACATTACCCCCCCCCCCCCCCCCCCACACACACCCACACACACACACTGTTGTATTTTTAGTGTTTCATATAAAAAGTTAAAACATTTGAGGAAAAACGTTTTTGTGGTTGAGACATTTTCACAGATATGTTACACTAAGTCTTGTCATTATATACAATGACAAAAAACAGAACTGGCTGACAAACTTAAGAAATTGGCTGCACTGGTACATGTCACATGAAGATGTGCTCCCATGACTATGACCCCTGACCCTTGGGTTATCTTCCAGACTCACCATGAACTTTGTTCTTATAAAGTTGCTCTAAACTTGAATAATGTCTGGTGTTATTCACACAGTCACACTCCTTGAGTCAGCTACAGTCTGACTAATGTTTACCTTTTCTTTTATATTTTTATGAAAGAAAAACATTCATGAATGAAGATTGTTTTATTGGATTATAACATATGTGAACATGAATAATGTTGATTGGCATTATAATGTAATCATGTGAACTGTTACAATGTGTTTAACTTATTTATATGTTCTGTTTTTCAGAAAATAACTTTTCCCACCTGTTTTAAGTGTTTTTAAGCTGGAAACAGTTTTTTTTTTTTTTTTCCAGAGGGGAGTCATAACATCTGAGAGATCGCCGTTAAACTTCTGAGAGCTGATGTTTCATACAACGTTTTGTTGTGTGATACTTGCAGTTCATCTTTGGTCACTGATTATGATGTGATCATCTGATGTTCGTCTTTGTTTACACCTGAGCAAATAAATATGTTTGAAATTTACAGTTTTTGTTAGAAAAACAGAAGTTGAGTAACTACCAAAGATGAAGCATTTTTCTCATTGCAAGACTCACGTTTTCGTCTTAAAGTGTCAGCCTGCTGAAGGTTGCCAATCACCTGCACACCTCATCAGCTGTCACCAACCCTTGAAGCAGTCAGTGACCTCAGCTACCTTGGACAGCTCCTGGGTAGTCCTCCTCCTCGTGTCCTGGTCTGATCCACCAGCAGAATCTGAGAATGATGAACTGGTGCCCTGAAACTGACCCAGTAAGGAGCAGAAACCTGGATACATGATGCAAATCTGGGACCAGTCATGTCATTTGTTTTTAGCTGGTCACAATAAATAACTTTCCTCCACCGAAATCCAAAGCAACCTATTTATCAAAATAGTAAAACTTTGTCTAAATTTGTGCACATATAAAAACAAAAATAATTACTGATCAAATACAACTTTGCTTTATAAAATAATTACGCCTTGATTAATTAATTGTTGCTCAGATTGTTCATTATTGTTTTAGTAATTACTTTGCTACTCGTCAAACAAGTTATTTTCCAAATTATGATCCTTCATCATTTATGTTGTTTGATTTTGTTTATTAGTGCTGATGATTCTTAATTTGATTAATTATTTTTGTAATAAAACTCCAAATATAATTTTATTCTTCTTTCGATGAATATTAATTTGTTATTTCTTAGGACTCCCAACAGATTCTACTTCAGTGACTCAGTTCTGATTATTAAATGGTGAAAATATTAAGTTGTTGCTGGTCAGTAAAGTGACCAGCTGGTGCCCACTTTAATGAGTGCAAATTATAGTGAAGTGAAGCATGTCACACTTCTTCCATTCACTTCTTATATGCTACATACAAACAAAAAAATAAATGAATAATTGTTACAGCACACCTCAGCTTGAATCAAGTCCCGGTGGTGTTGAATCAAAGTAGACAACAGCAACACGGGCAACTAATGTCATGAAACAAATCATTAGTTCATGTTTGTGCTGCTAGAACTAACTCTGTCGTACATACAGTTGTTGTGCAACACAAATTATTATTTTTTCATGCATCACTTCTAGACTTTGGCTTAGCCTGTGTAAAAATAAATATTGACATGTCCTGATGAATCATTTGACGTTTTGTTAGGCTCATTTTAAGGCTCAGCGAAACCAAATATGATCATTTGCAAGTCAATAAAATGTTGCCGTTGTAAGATTCTGAATATATTGACTTTTAATTGCGTATTGGACAAATTTAAATAACTACAGTATTTAAATATATTTTAAAAAGAAGAAGCTTAGTGTTTTAGGTAGATCCAGTCACAATGGTAGACACAATGAAAACCAAAATTTTTAAATCTGCAGGATTAACCTCTATTTCCTGGGTTAATACAATCCCACAGAAAGTGACAGCACCACTACCGTTTTGAATAAAAATCTGTTTAACCCCATTAAACAGTTCGTCCTTCTTAGGTCGGGTTGTTCAAAACTTTGTATTACGAGTTCAAATGTCTGTCGAGAATTCAAAAACTTCTTCCACGCTGAGTCGTGTGACAGAGCATCGCATGAGCATGAGATGATGATGATAAATCTGCGTGGAATTGTAGTCATCTGGTCTGCTTGTAAGATGTGTGTAAATGATGTGCCACTCATCTGGAGTGCTCACACAACACCCACATGCAAATGTATATGTGCAAGTGGAACGCGTCCACACCTGCTGCCAATTAGCTGCAACTTTCCTCCATCTGAGAGCAGATCACTCTCTGAGCATCTCAGTAATGCATAGAGCTTCTTGGTAATAACTGTCTCCATTTGGATGATTGAGTAGTTAAATATGACACGTTGTATGTGTGTCTGTGTGCGTTTGTGTGTGTGTTTATCCTTCTAGTACCTAAAGTAGTATTTGATGAATGTGAGAGGCTCCAGATGTGCTGCAATGTGCTCCTGCAGGGAGAGCATGTTGTCCACTTACTGACATTTCAGATGATGGTGCTTCAAAAATTCACAATATCTGTCATTTTGGATTATTTGGGATTTTAAGAGATTATTATTTTGCCATTTTTTTGTTCAGGGTCACATTGATTTTATTGCACATGCAGCTTTATTTTCCTTTCAGCGATGAATGATTTATTATTTTGTCCTGCAGAAACTCGAAGATGAGTCTGTCTTATATGCCATCAGTTGTAACGTCCATGCTTGTTGTTGTTGGTTTACATGCTTCGTATGCTTTGATTTATATTGTTACATAGCTGAAGTATTGATGTTCAAATATTTTGAAAATGCAGTTTTTTGTACATAACTTTAGTCATGCAGTTTTACCATATACAGTACTGTATGTTTGCATTAGAATTTGGATCAGAACATGATACTAACTTGTAAAATGTGATAAGCTGATGTCTCTGAAAGATCTGAATCATTGTTGAAACCTTTGTAGGTTTTGAGTTCAGTGTTTGTCTGGACTGGAATTGAAGAAGAAATTAAAGTAAATAATGGTTTTCGGAAAGATATTCAAGTGGGTAGGAGTTACATTGTGTATAATAGTAGAATTTATTGTATTTATTTATGTATTTTTACTTGGGTACTGGCTCAAGAATCAATTTTGTCCACCACCAGATGCAATGGCAGGCATCATTTCAATCAATCGTGACATCATTGCACATGTGCAGAAAGGCTATTGGTGCAGCTCTACAGTTTCATGTAAAGTGTGCTTTGTCTTGAAATGGTGCTCCTGAGGGAATTTTCAAAAACTTAGACACTGAGACTTGGATTCAAAACACTTTAGTGTCAGACGTTCTGGTTTTAGTTGTCATACGCAAAAAGCTGAAACAGATTAGAAATGTTCTGACTTTACTCAGAGTTTAATTTGAAAAACAAACGATATCAGAATGCAGAACCTTCAGAAATTTTTAAATAAAGTAGATGCTATTTCCTGCATTCTGGTGTATTTTCACTGGTTGTTAAAACTATATGTTTACCTACATAAGTAAACACTTGATTCAATAACTATTTTAGAGCAACAAGACGTAGCCTGACCAACAGCTCTCCTTGTGTGAATGGAGCACACTCTGCTTTTTTCAAGCATCCTAAACCGCCTCCCACCCCCACACTCTGCTTCCACACAAACCTGATTATTCCATTACAAGCCATGGATAGTCTGCTTGACCTTGAACTGGGCATATGTCCAGATTGTTAGGCATTCCACACTTGATGGTTATGAGCTAAACTCTTCTCTGCTGAATTCACTGTCCTGCTCATTGTTCTCTTACACCAAATGAGAAGCAGGCTCCTCCTCAGTCTGTTCATGGTGGCTGGTTGTGGGCTCCTGCCCGGGTACAAAAGCCTGGTTAACTCGGCCCTCACCCACACCACTCGCACCTGCTCAAGTATCTCCATTGCCACTGCCTTCACATGCTTCAATTATTGATTGTTTAGTTGTACAAAGATTATACTTTTCATTTTTATTATTATTTATTTTGGTTATTATGAACATCAATTGGACTGTCTTTTCCACATTTTGATCGCTGTTATTTTGACTAATTGGCGCCATTGTTTCGATATCACGTGATTACCCTTCGAACATTTCTCTTGTATTTTTAATAAATCTTTTTTTTTAATGACCCACTAAAACTGTAAAACAGATTTGTAATTTAATTGTGTTGTTTAATTATATTTTTATGTTTTATTGAAATTGACAATGCCTGAACTGTTAGGGGTGGAGATTTTTTTTTTTTTTTTTTTTTTTTTGTAGAAGGAAAAAATGCTTACTTGAAGGAGCAGCTATAAGTAGATCTTATGGTTAAAATTAGTTTATGTAATTAATTTAGGATTACATCTCCAATATGTTTTATTCATTCAAAGCAGTCAAATTTGTTCATAACTTTATTATTAGTAAGGCTGAGTTACCGGATCCAAGCAAAACAGTTACCAGGAAGCACCCTGTCAAAATAAGAGTGTTCTGATTTTATTTAAGAACAGTGTTGGGTAAATAGGGGTTTGATGTCAGTTTGTATTTAGTTAAAATCACAATATGCCATACAATGTTCTGGTAAAATAAATGCAAAACTAAAAAAAAAAAATATATTTTATTTATTTTTTTAAATTTTATTTTATTATTAATACAAATTTAAAAAAAAAGTTCAAGACTAAAACAACTGGATTTTATTTGTAACAGTCCAGTTGTTTTTGTCCAGTTGTTTGTGTTGATTTTATTATTATTATTTTTTTTTTTAATTTACCATGTCCTGGATGACTGAGAATCTTCACCAGTGTATTAATAAAAAAAGTAGCTAATGCACTGTACGAAACTTGACCTACACACAGCTCTACCAAAACATAAAGTGTTCAGTTTTCATTAAAAATAGGACAAATAGTTTTCCTATAGTTACAATGTTTCATACTTTTTTTAAACTATACACATGACTAAAACAAAATAAATGCAATTCTAAAATATTTCTTATGTGACCTGCTCTGTTCTTTGTCATTTGTACCATAAACCCTCAACAAAATGAATGCATGGATGCATTTCTTCTGTGTGATATCCACATTTCTTCATGCCAGCTCATCACACGCGCAGCTTAGTCACAATCTTTTCGGGATCACATTTTAGTGTACAGAACAACTGTTTAGCATAGAGTTACAGTGTGCAGAGCTGCTCACATTGATTTTAGTCTGGATTTCTCAGTATCTGAAATAAACGCCGTCAGTCCACTGCCTTGTTTGAAGCGTGTTGCAGACATCAGCCGTCTGAATTTTAATGTTTTGTTAACACTGTCAAAAGCTGTTTTGCTGAACTTAATCAAGCAGTTATGTTGCAGAAAACAACTTGGATACGAGCGCCTTGTGCTTGATTTATACACCATTGCTTTGAATTTGAATGTGCGCTTGTTTACTTTGTATACATTATCATCAAGAAGTGATATGGTAATTACTACGTAGATGTAGAAACATTCAGCTAACTAAAAATCCAGTTTGTGAGAATTCATGACTGCATGACAGTGATGTTTTTCTTGCAATCATACCTAACATTCAGGCATTCACATAAGCAGCATAGTCAAAACTTAAAATAGCACTAATGTATTATATGTTGAGATATTAGGGTCTATTTGGGGTTTAGTGTTGTTTCTAAAAAGTTTACCTCAAATAGTGTCTGACAGCATCAGTCTCATTATCAGTATTTAAAAAAAAAAGTGTTAACAAGTGCTCCTACCTTGTTGAAATCAATGGTGCTTATGTTGCTTTAATGTTGCACATTTCCGTTTTATGCTCCGTTTTTATTTTATATTCTAATTTAAGTGATCACATCCGAGGAATGGAAAGCTGCACACATGCACTTGCGTTCTCAGGAGCTGAGGCTGCTGTGATTTGGTTGGTACTTATTAAAGTTTCATGTGCTTCTAATGAAACTGCCGTATGCGTGATATTCAAGCCCAAAGCACAGACAGTCCTGCTGAATAGCTGAGCTGAGAGTGCAGTCAGAGCTTATTTCATTGCCTAATCTACACCAAAGACTCAGAAAACAAAATGAAAAACAGAATGCAGATTGTATACAGAGAGTTGGGCAAGAAAAGGCTCGTGTTCCTGCAGGGGTAATGATGCCAATAGGTCTAGCTGTTGTTATGAATGCTGTTGGGATGCCAACTTGCATATTGAATGATCTGGGTGTAAACATGTTTTACATTTAAACAAGAAATAATAAAGTTATAGAGAGAGATTAAAAAAAAAAGTTTAAAGTTGCAGTGCACAGAGCGAGCGCCCAATGAGGAAACTCTTTATAAAATGGCTGAAAATCTACAGTGGTGTTAATATTATTTTTTTTTTTTCTGATCTAGCGCAGCACGGTGGTACAGTTAAATGAGTTGCCGCCTCTCAGGAAGCAGGCCGGCCTGGTTCAAATCCCAGCTGGGGGCCTTTCTGGGTGGAGTTTGCATGTTCTGTCTGTGCAGCGTGTAAAAGGTACTCCAGTTTCCTCTCACAGACCCAAAAAAACATGGATGTTAGACTGATGGTGACTCCGTAGGTGTGAGTGAGAGAGTGAATGTTTTTTGTCTCGTTTGTCTCTATGTGTCCCTGTGATGGACTTGCGACCCGTCCAGGTGTACCCCGACCCTCGCACTGTGATTGCTGGACAAGGGCACCGGCGACCCCTGTGACCCAAAATGGAAGAAGCCAGTAAAAGAATGGATGGATAATCTGATCTAAAGCTGGTTACCAAACCTTAAACAATGTATGAAAAGCTGGGGTCTTGATAAGTTGAATTTGGTGTAAAGATATTGTTTAAATCATGTGACATAACAGTAACGCTCAGAGTCGATGGTGGATGAGTTTCAGCACATGGGGTCAATCCTCCAAAGCAACAAGAAGAACATAAAATAAATGAAGTGTGCAGACAGGATGCAGTAGATGGAGACTGAGTGATTTTATTTATGAGTGACGAATAGCTGCAGAGGTGAAGGAGAAAGTTTACAAGATGGCAGTGGGACCTGCTTTGATGTATGATTTGGCGACAGTGACACTAACAAAAAGACAGGAGGTGGAAATGATGATTTTAAGATTTCCATTGAAGGTGGCAAAAATAGACAAGGTTAAAATTGAATACAGCAAAGGGGCAGCTCAGACTGAGCAGTTTGGAAACTAAGTTAGAAAGACTGAGATAGATATCTGCAGAGGAAGGATGGTGTACATGTTGAACTAAGAACACTGAAGCTGCCACAGAGAAGAAAAATAACCACAGAGAGGGTTCGTGGATGCAGTAAAGGAGGTTGGTGTTACAGAGGATGCTGGGATAGGGTGAGATGGAGACAGATAATCTGCTGTGGTGTCCCCTAAAGGAACAACTGAAGGAGAAGGTTTGAATTACACAACATGCTGAGAGGATACCAGAACCACAGACTGCTTTATGTGAACACACTTGCATCCAGACTGTAAAGAAATATTTTAAATCCCTCACACAGGTCAGACACTGCTATAATAAAACATAATAATAATAATGAAAAGCCTATTCACTTGTTTAAAAATGTAGAACAAAGCTCAGGCAAGGAGGTGAATCAATTTGCTGTTGTGGCATTCCTTAACAATCGTATGACAACTGTTGCACATATTTACTGTCACTCATTTATTTTCTTTTTTTCAAGATACCTGACATGATGCCAAATTATTTGAGTTAAATACAATCTCAAAGTGCAGGATGATGAATCGTTGCTTTACGGCATATGGTGTGCAATTACATTAATAAATAATTGAATGAAACCAAGATGGCAATGGTCATTGCTGGGGTAAAGGCTTAATAAGAAACCTGGCATTTAGAAAAGTCTAAATATGATCAATAATACACACCAAAGATTTTAATCAGGGAAAACCCCACCATTTTCTTAATGCCAAATAGGTAATCATGGATATTTGTGAAGTGTAATAGAGACAAAGATAGCACCTGACATTGGGCACTACAAGGAAGACAAAGGGTGCATCCATCCAGCCATCCATCCATCCAGCCATCCATCCATCATCATTTCCTTCTTTTCTGCTCAGGGTTGCATGTAAATGGTGCTTATCTCCACTGGCCAGTGTGCACGAGGCCAGTCTTAGGAATTTTTTATTTTTATTTTATTATTTTATTTATTTGTTTTTATTTATTTATTTATTTAATTTAATGGGGGGTATCTACACTGCTTGGCCAAAAATAAAAATAAATAAATAAAATAAAGTAGCCACAAAAAAAATAAATTATTTAATAAAAAATAAAAGGTGTCACACTAATATTTCGTTGGACCACCTTTAGCTTTAATTTCGGCATCTCTTCGCTGTGTCATTGTTTCAATAAGCTTCTGCAATGTCACAAGATCTATTTCAATCCAGTGTTGCATTATTTTTTTTCACCAAGATCTTGCATTGATGGCTAGGCCCTACTAGACATGATGGGTACATCACTTCCCCTGCCTCTCTTCTTATCCTGATGTACCCATCCCTCTGGAACATGATAAATCTGGACTCATCAGACCACATGACCTTATTCCATTGCTCCAGAGTCCAATCTGTATGCTCCCTAGCAAATTGAAGCCTTTTATTTTTTTTCAGTTACGGTAGTCTCACTGGTTAATGGTTTTCTTAAGGCTACACAGCTGTTCAGTCCCAATCCCTTGAGTTCCCTTCACATTGTGCATGTGGAAATGCTCTTTCACTATTGAACATAGCCCTGAGTGCTACTGTTGTTTTAATTCCACCAAACGTTTAAGTGATCGCCAATCACGATTATTCATGATTTATTTTTCTGGCCACATTTCTTCCTCAAAGACGATGCGTCCCCACTATCCTTCCAATTTTTAATAATGCAGTTCTTAACCCAATTTTAGTAGTTTCTGCAATTTCCTTAGATGTTTTCTCTGCTTGATGCATGATTTGACCCAAACAAACTGGCATCTTTTCCACAACCATGCAACGTTTTCTATCAACATGGTTGTTTAAGAAATGAAAAGCAACTCATTGCACCAGTTGGGGTTAAATAACTTGTTGCCAGCTGAAAGATAATTGCCCATGCAGTACTGTAATTATCCAATAGGAGGTTTGTACCTATTTGCTTAGTTAAATCCAGGTGGTGACTTTTTTTTTTGGCCAGGCAGTGTACAGTCCAACAATGTTCAGTCAGGTCATCTGGACAAGGGCTGAACGATTTTGGAAAATATTCTAATTGCGATTTTTTTTACCTCAATATTCTGATGGCAATTTAATATGGGGTTACTTTTCAATGTCTTGTTCTCATGTATTTTTCAATGAACACAAGCAAGCTCCGCTTCAACTCGGTTTCTGCATTTTTCTGTGTAGCTCTGGGATAGCAACTTTGCTAAAATGTGTGAGCGAGGGCATTCTGCACCACTTATCCACTGTGTTTAGCAAAGCCGTAAACCCAGGCTTGGTCACTATATTAATGGGCATCATGTCTTTCACTGTGAGCTCCATTATTGCTTGAGTTATTTCCGTGTAGTTTTGAATTATGTTCATACAGAGTAATACCTTCGAACAGTTCGATCAGTGATCCCTGTCGGCTGGAACAATGCTTACCTGAAGTTGAAGCACTGGTTGTTGGCATTCTAGCCATGCAACTATTGTAAATGGCTTTGTGGTAGGAATGCATGATATTATCGGCTTAGTATTGGCCGATATTAGCGTTAAAGTTCAATATTGGACATCAGCCATTCCATTAAAATAACTTGCCCGATACACAGTAAAAGGCGCTGTTTTTGCTGCAGTGGCAGCACAACGCAATGACATCACCTGATCTTACGGTGGAGAGGAAATTTCAAAATGTCAGCGGTGTGGAAGTTTTAATTTTCGTTGGTGAGGATGTCGGATTCCAAAGAATTATGTAATACATCATGAGCCTCACTACATCGACCCCAGTCAGAGATATTTTTCCAACGTAACGTTACCAGAGGACTATGTTCTGACAAAGGAACGTATATAAAATACTGTATTGGTATTGTCATCGGTTATCGGCCGAATAAGTTTTAACATCGGCCAAAAATCCAATATCGTGCATCCCTAATTTGTGGTGTTTTTTTTACGTGTTGATAAAGATTCATGGTGTTACCTCGAGAGGTCGCAACAGCAGCAAGGCAGGTTCTGCACAATACATGTTGTTGCTCAGCATCTTCTTTTTTTATAGCTAAAATAATTCCAAACAACGGACGTGCTGCTCCTCTTTGGTACCAAACTTTCAGATGTATCAGCTTCTGTCGAGACTGACGCCATTGTGGAACCGGTTAAAACGCAGTGTTGACTTCTCCCGCTCCCTGCTCTGCTTTGCTCTACTCACACGCAAGTCCCGTGACCAGTCAAATTGCAGCCTTTGCGATTAGAAAATCTTGTTTTATCATATCGCAATATTACCGCAAATGCAATTAATTGTTCAGTCCTGATCCGAACAGTTTCTTTTTTTGTGCCGAGATGTTCTGTCCATCAGCCAACTGACTTCTTCAGTCCCCGGAGGAGAGGGCGTGCCCCAGAGGCCATCTTAGCAACAGCAAACTCATTTTTTTCCCACTTTGGAGTGAGTTGTTGGTGGAGAATCAGTTTTGTTTGGTGGTTCCTCAGACTGAAGAAGTCCTTTGGATGATGGACGAAACGTCTCAGCACAAAAAGTAAACCATCCAGATGAGCTGACTGAACACTGTTGAGATAGCATAGTTATTACTCAGTGCATGTTGGCTGTAGAAAGACCATAGATCAACACTGTTTGTCAAAAGAAGTGTCAATCGAAAATGGGGCGGGTCTACGCAGCCATTTTAACATCATAGTACTTAACTAAAACAAATCTAGTGCTACTTTTAGCTCCCATTCTGCCACGTTTGGCTTTTAGCAAGCCTTATGCTACTTTGAGCTTCTAGCTATTATTCAGCAACTTTTTTTTTTTTTGCTTTAATTAGCCTTTGTTAGTTTTGAATAACTTTTTGCCTAATTTGAACAAAGTTTTAGCTTCGTCAGCTTATTTCAGCAGTCACTCGGCACTGAATTTTACAAAAAATGAGCCAAAACTGAGTGATAAATTTGAAATAATAACATTTAAATATTTATGAAGATGAATTCTGCTGTTTCTGGCGATACAAGACGACGAAGAGTTTGCTTTATCCAAGACAAATCTGCAGATTAAAAGTAGTAGATTCAAGATTTAATCTGGTTTTGATTTGCTGAGCATGTTTAAATTCCAAACATGACACATTGCTTTGAATCTTATTAATTTACTGCATTCAACGAACACGACAGCCTTTAAAAATCAGGCCTAAAATTTACTGTCTCATAAACTCACTGCTCTGCGTTTCACGGACTTTGTTTTAAATTAACAACAGAGCTACAAAATCTGTTTTTCCTCTGAAGGTTTAAATATTTTTGACACACTGGGTGACACGAGGGGAAAGGGGAAGGTACTGAGGGGAAAGTATGGAGGTAGAGAGAGGATAAGTGTGCTCACCGTGTGTTGGATGTGTTGAGAAGACGACGTCCCTCTGCGTTGCTGGAAGCAAAAGATGAGGCAGTGACGATGAAAAGGAGGAGAGCAGGAAAAAAGAGAACAGAGGAAGTAACGGAGAGTTAATTAAACAAACAGACTCCCTAATGGATAAACACAACTACTTCCTACAGCAATGTCCTTCTTTTTTTTTTGTCCTCTCAGAGCTGAAATTCGGCTGCGCTCCAGATGGACCAATGAGCTCCAACTGATCTGAGGGTTTGGCTTCGCAGAAGGAATTCAGCTTTCAGGAAACCATACAGCGGTTTGGGGGGAATCATAGTTTCTAACTGTGGACAGCCTCGGAGGGGAAAACTTGTCTCGTAAAAAAAAAAAAATAAATAAATAAATAAAGTACTCGAGGAAGAGAAACAAGTAAAGGAAGGAGACTTACCAGATCATTGGAGGGAGCTGGGATGCAAGCAGAGGTCAGCTGGAATCACAGAAACAGCCGAGCGTTAAAACACGACCAATTTACACAAACAGAACCACCGATGGGTCAAAGCTGAGAAATTAATGAAACAACTGCTCTAAGGGATTAAATTAAGGGAATAAATTATCAGCTTTTATAAATATCTGATGCTTGGACAGATGTTTTATTGGTTTTCTTTGGATATTTGCCAATGAGAATAGGGTTAACTTTAATGAGCTAAGCTAAGTTACCAGTACATTTCTGGCTAACAAAAAAAAGTGACATGTTTAAAAAAAAAGGAAAAAGTTTTTGCCATAATTAATGTTTAAAAAAAAGGGACACCATCTAGCAAACCTAGTAACTAAAGTAATAAGAAAACTAAAACAGCCCATAATTTTCCTAATTTACATTTAATAAATGCATTTTTAACAGATTTACCTTCAGAAATTATCAAATTTTCCCTGGATGGCTGCTGTAACACCAGGAAATCCCTTCGAATAATGCTTTGGACAGATGTAAAATGCAATTTCCCTTTAAAAAAAATACTGTTAATTTCCAGATAGCATCTCTCTGGAGCAATAAAATTAGATTTTTCAAACTTGTGCTCTTGTAAACTACACCTGTTGCTAGACTGGCGATGACTCGCCATGTTTTACATATATCATCATCATTTAGAAGTTTTGATGCAGAGAATTAGAAAATAATGATAAAAATGAAAAGCTACTCAATGCAACTCATTTTGCCAGCATGGATTTTGTACTTCACTGTTAAACAAGAACAGAACAACTCAACACACAAGTTGTCCTCTCCCTTTTTAAAACTCATATTCATAAATTAAACTAGGATTTCTTGTAAGAAGGCATGATGCCTGCTGCCTTTTTCATTTAACCTTTATTTACACAGGTTAATCCCAATGAGCATCGGGGACTCTTTTAAAAGTGAGACCTGGTTCTAACAAAGAGTGAACAACAAAGACAACAATAGACAATCATAGATGGCAGCTCTCCGCTCCACACAGAGTGCTGTAGTAGCTCAGTGGTGTGTGGTTGCATTAGGAAGGACATCTGGCGTAAAAACAAGTGCCACATCTTTGTGTGACTTAGTTCACTGTGACTTAGACTTCTTCCCTGAAGAAGAACACAGTCGAAAGAAGGAAAAAAGTTCACGGGACAATAATTCGATATGGATATATATATCACAATATAATTTTATTTGATTACGTGATATGAGTTTTAAGCACATTTTCAATACTGTATTTCGATATGATTACAGCGTTTCACTGACGCATTTCTTATTCTAGTTGGGTTGAAGCGGCCTTTTCAGTTTCAACCCGGGCAGAAAAACGCTGCGACACAACTACGTAAATGTGTGGTGACGTACACCACAGTTCAAAGGAGTCAGCTGTAGCAGGCTAGGCTAAAGCTCCAACGTGCGCTAAGTTTTCTCTTCAAAATGAGTGCCCAGGACCAACTGAACACGCTTTCACAAGCCAAGAGAAAGCACATGACATAAATGATAAGACACGAAAGACTAATTCGGCAGTGTGGAAGTGGTTCAGCTATCTAAGATCCAATAAACTGCAGGTTGCCGGAGAGACATTCAACCTAGCAGTGGGAACTCATCTAACTTTTTCCAACGTTTCCACTTGACAGAATCTGCTGAGAGTCAGACGATGAAGCACAATAAAAGTTTGAGCCAACGTGTCCCTGAAACAACACCTACAACTGTAACCCATGCAGCAAACGTAGACGGTTATGTTGTTGTTTAAAGTTAAAACTATTAATATTGACAAAGTTGAGAGTTTTATGTTTATTTCACAGTGATTTCAAATTTATTTGTAGGCTAAATACAAATAAAAGGTGAACATTAATTTATTTGCAGTTTGTAGTTTTTCTTAGGCTTTTATATTGTTTATACCGATATCGGAATTATATCGTTATCGACCGAAATTAAGAATTATATCGTGATAAAAGTTTTGGCCACATCTTCCAGCCATAGTTTACAGAAACAAAGGTGGAAACTCCAAATAAATATGGCTTCCGGTCAGGAGGACTTTGGACCATCAAACAACAAATCACTCTTTGTGTTCTGGTGCAAATCATCATTAAATGGTCAAAAACATGCCAAAATCCAGCTGTGGATCTGAATTTATCATCTAGAATATTGTGTAATAATAATGAACAGCAGACGTACGGGATTAAGTGTCAAACATATGCAACCAAAGAGCTTGTTTACAAAATGTTAAGAATGTGCACACATGAAGAAAACGAGGGGCTGTGAAGCTGGAGCAGCGAGACCCAAACAGAACGACCGTCCGATTCCCATGTCTGGCACTGCCTCGTAGGCCAACGAGCTGTAACCGAAGGAAATCAGAAGCTCTAACAGACGAGGGGTGGGGGGGTCTGAGAGCCACAATCATGCTTACGTAACCCGCACACGTGCACACACTCATGCGTGGCCATGTTCCTGCCGAAATGCTCTTTTTGGACTGTTTATTTGGATACAGGAAAAGGGCAAGGCTGCATTGTGCACAAAGGGGAAGTTGGTGACCCTGAACCGGGGAGGTGTGTCCCCCCGCAGCACATGAGGCTCGGTGGCTCGCCACTGGTCCGACGTCACCTCAGACATGAACAGGAAAACAGAGGAACTGATACAGAGCTAAACTGAGCCCTGTTGTGTGCAGGGAAAAGGTTTCAGCTAAATGACGGCTATCAGATGACAAAACATGACAAAGTTCCTGCATGAGTCACTCGGAGAAAGAACAAGTCTTTTCTGTAATCATCGGGGGGTGGGGGGGACTTTTAAATCTTGTGAATCTTTCATGTTTTTGGTTTGTAACGGGTCCGATTTCTTTCAGCTGTGGTTTAAACTGATTCAAGCCAATGTTCAAAAATTAAAACAAGATCTGTTACAAATTCCTTCCTTTTCACCAATTGCGTCTTTTTTGCATCCAGGCTAAAGTTCCCCTGTTTATAGTTTCTTCCAGATGTGTTTTGTAATTATTACTTTGTGCCATTTTATGCATTCTTAAATCAAACTGTTTGGCTCGATCAGGAATAGTCAGCTATGACTTTTAGTAATTTAAACTTTTAGACATTTTGAATTATTTAACATCATTCTCCCCTATAAATCTATTTTAACGCACTTGCTCTATTTGTCTTCTTCCAATACATTTTACTTTTAACTACTTTAGCTAATTTTAGCTTTTAGTTAAATTTAAAGTACTGTTTTTCTTTTTATATTGTAGCTACTGTTTTGTGAATTTCAGCATTTATTTATGGTTTTGTTATTTAAGCATTTGACTACTTCATTGCTATTTAAGCTTTTTGTTATTTTTTTCATTTTTTTCATTTGACCTTTATTTATCCAGGTTAGTCTCACTGAGCCACGAGAACTCATTTTCAAGAGAGACCTGTTA